>CM037788.1:34786486-34836486 GCA_021229015.1 Solen grandis | reverse complement strand
AATCTATAAATAATTAAGCGACTTTATTGTGTTTCTTAATATAAACAATTAAACATTTCCAGATATTAATGGTTTTTAGCTTGACTATTCAAAGTAGTCACCCTTGCATCAGCGTCAGTGTTGGTGTTGTAGCTTTTGGTTAAAGTTTTGCATGCAAGTTACTATTAACCTTATATCTCAATAACTATTTATGTTATTGATTTGAAAGTTTATTAATATGTTCAGGGGCATCAGACAACCATGGTAGATAACTCTTGACTGAATTTAATATAAATTATGGCCCCTTTTTAATTTAGGAATTTTGGTAAATGTTTTGCATGCAACTGGTACTTTCATGCTTATATCTCAGTATCCAGGCATGCCATTGATTTGAAACATTTTTAGTATGTTGAGGGGTATCATGCTATCAAGGTAGATAACTCTTAATGGAATATATTTTAAGTTATTGCCCCTTTTTAACTTAGAAAGTTTGGTTAAAGTTTTGCATGCATGGTACTTTTATGCTCATATCTCAGAGTACAGGCTTGGGATTGATATGAAACATCTTAAATATGTTCAGGGGTATCATATTATAATGGCAGATAGTTTTGACTGAATATAATGCAGATTAGGGCCACTATTTGACTTAGACTTATTGGTTTAAGTTTTGCATGCAAGCTTCTATTCAGCTTATATCACAGAAAGTGTTTATGATATTGACTAAAAAGTTTATGAGTGTGTTCAGGGGCATCAGACAACCATGGAGGATAACTCTTGGACTGAATTTTATACATATCATGGCCCTGTTCTAACTTGGGTACTTGGTTAAAGTTTTGCATGCACAGTGTTATGCTTATGTCTCAGTAACTAGGCATGGGATTGATTTTAGACTTCATAGACCTATTTTGGGGTATAACACTATCAAGGTTTATCACTTTTTACTATTATTATATACAGGGTATATGAAGGGCAAGAATTGAAATAGATTTCATTTGATTTAACCCTTTCCCTCATAGAGGACACCATGGAAAAACCTATGCGAACAGCATAAAAGTTTTATGCTGTTCACTGCTCCTCAGTGGTCTGGAAATGAGGATTCTGTAATTAAATTTGGTAAGGTTTAACTGTGGTTTTCTGCAGATCAGGCTTTATGTGATACCTATTGAGGGCGTCAAAATGAGTCTATATGAGGGAAAGGGTAAACAACAAGCTTTTTGAATAGTCGAGCATGCTGTTCTCTGACAGCTCTTTTTTTTAAATTTATTTCTCATGAAAGAAGATACTGACAAATTAAATTTTAGAAGTCTTAAGCATAGACAATTACGACTCAGAGAAGAAATGTGAATGTGAAATGATCATCTTATATGTGTCATGCTTGCCTACAGACCACAACTTCTAATTAATTTTCTTTTCACAATCAATTGACAGTTTGAGCTGTTTCTGTATTCATCCTGATGTTAAACATTGTTAAACATTTTAATTGGAAGCTATTTAAACGTCTGAATTTCTTTCTTAAGAATTAAATAGAAAACATTTTTTTTTTTTTTTTTTTTTTTACATGTTATATTTATTCCTTTCACAATTTCTGAATCAGATCAGTTTTCATACCTGGGAAAGAACCCTGGTACAAGAGTTTAGATTGACTGCCCTGGAATGTTGTGGGTTTGATCCTTTGCCACCACATACTCTATATATTAAAAATGATATTGGTTTATCTTCCTTTCTTGATGGGCAGGATAACATGAGAGGGTGCAGGTATTGTGTCTCTTGTCTATGGCCTGATACCATAATGAGGCAACACTAAATCTGTTTCATGTAGACAATTTTCCAAAATGACTTAGATAATGTAGGTGGGATTATAAACATAAACAGACAAACACCTTGGAGGGGTGTGATGGAAACCTCTTGAAAAATGGGCTGCATACTGTGCAATTAGATTTACACGTAGGGACTAGCATGGTTTATGAAGATATCTATAAATAGCGATTCAACAAAGCACCAGATATATCAGAAGAATATGCTTGTTTTCTTAAAACAATTTCTGTGTGTATTAGAGCAATATGTGCATCTATCTGCAGAATGTGGGTTTGCACTTATTTCATTGCAATGTGTGAGTTCTCAGTGTGCAAGCTCTTTTACCGTATTTACCCCCAGTATAACACACACTGGTATATACTACGCACCTGATAACTTGCTCTGGCAAAAAAAAAAAATTTAAAAAAATAAATAAGAAAGGAAGTATTTATCTTTTCCACATATCTCAGGGATACAATATCAGTAGAGCCATTGACAACAGGAAGCAAAAAATATTTTGGGGTCAAGAGCTTTTGGGATAACTATCAGGAACCATGAGAAGTGGGTAAATATCGGAGCCAAAGTCATTGTAGGGCTATGGACATTGGTGATAGATATCATGAGCATTAGCATTAGTGGAGCCGATATGAACTATGGATATCCAAGATTGATATATTGGGCCATGAGCACTGGGGTTAAATATCAGTGGAGTAGAACATTGCTACTAAATAGACCGGAGAGTATATCATGGAGGGCTGATATCCATAATGTTAAACATGTAATGTAAACACTCATCATTAGATAGTTGTATGTTTAAGGTGACCTTTTATTTGCTTTTTCAGTTCCTGCACAAACTCATTATGAGGCATAAAAGAGTATATTGTCAGAAAAACCAATGCCTGTCTCCAAATTGTTTTGTTCCAAGACAGATATTGAATAATGTGTTAGCATTTCATTAAGCAGAACATTTACCAAGTTTATTGAACCTATCTCAAACATCCTTGATTATTAGTTCTTATTATTCCATCTTTCAGAGCAAACAAAACAAGTGACTCTTGCCATGACAAATTGGAATTCTATAACAGTATATCAATTAATATCTGACATTCCCGGAAATTGTTTACTGGAAGGCGTTCCTGCTCTCCCATTGTCAAGGGCACACAAAAAAAACATCAGTGTCAGGTTATAAGTTTGTTTATCCTAATTTGCCACTAGGTAATCTTGCAGACAAATCCATCTACAGAGGCCCTGTAGGTCTGCTCAGTTTATAGGAATTTATGACATTAAATATAAGAGGAATTCTTTTCCTAGGATTTGGACATGAAATTGGTGGCTCAAAAAGTGTTTGAATCTTATTTTCTTTTTAGCTCGACTATTCAAAGAATAGGATGATCTCTAATAGTCACTAAGGTGTCGGCAACTGTGCTGTCCCTTATGACCCTTTTTGGACTTTGAAAAAATGTCAAACTTTTGTTTAAAATTGCTATTATCTCCATTTTTTTCCATGGATTTCCCTCATAATTCACACATGAAATTGCAGACCTGTGTTGGGTGTCAGGCAAGAGAACATAACTCTGTCATGAATTTTAACATAGTTATGACCCTTTTTTTTATTTAACTTCTCAGTTAAGGTTTTCACATCATCTTATTTTTTCACTTAACTCTTTGAGATATTGCTTTGAAACTTTGAATGCCTGTTTATGACTATTACATCTACTTGTACATAGCAAGAGAACATAACTCTGTCTTGCATTTTGACATAAGTATGCCCCTTTTCTGACTTGATCAATCTTTTTGTACTAACTCACATTTTCACTGAACTCTAAGAGATATTGCTTTAAAACTTAAAACACATGTTTATTGCTCTTTTGTACATCTTGGTGATACAGAGATTCTTATTTTGCCTTTAATTGCAATATTTATTTTCATTGACAAGCACTCGCATTGTAGAGGGTGTTGATTTATGGACAGCTCTTTTTACATAAAAGTATTTTGAAGTTTTAACAAGTGTTTTGTAGATACATGTACATGTATTTTGAATATCTTCAGTGTGTATTACAAAATGATACCACTTTTTGCTTCCAGGTTGATTTAGAAAGAAAACTAATTGTTCCTCATTGCTAAATAGTACATAACTAAGTGATGTCTTTTTTCTTGTAAATTGAACAATTCATATTCTCCTTAGTATATTGTTACCTTGACCTTCTTCTGACCCCTCCAAAGGTCATTCACTAGTTAATATCAAAGTGATTGTTAGCTCACCTGAGCACAAAGTGCTCAACGTGAGCTATTGTGGTCAGTCAATGTCTGTAGTCAGTCTATCCATCCAGACATTGGTCCAGCCGTCAACATTTTCTTGTGTACACTGTAGCATCTTCATTTCTTGTGCTATCTTCTTCAAACTTTGATCATTCCAGCTGACAACATTTTCTTGTGGACACTGTAGCATCTTCATTTCTTGCGCTATCTTCTTCAAACTTTGATCATTCCAGCTGACAACATTTTCTTGTGGACACTGTAGCATCTTCATTTCTTGCGCTATCTTCTTCAAACTTTGATCATTCCATCTTCTTCAAACTTTGATCATTCCAGCTGACAACATTTTCTTGTGGACACTGTAGCATCTTCATTTCTTGCGCTATCTTCTTCAAACTTTGATCATTCCAGCTGACAACATTTTCTTGTGTACACTGTAGCATCTTAATTTCTTAAGCTATCTTCTTCAAACTTCAATCATGATGATATTTTTAGCCATAGTCCATTGGCTTAGTTTAATTATGGCTGATATCGGTCAATTCATTTAGTAGTATAGCATTACACAAGAAAATACGTGAGCAATTTTCTTGTAAGAAACCACAAGGCCTGGAGTTAAAATATTTGGTATGTAAGATAGCCTAGTGGACCTCTTCCACATTAGTTCAAATTATGACTCAGGGGTAAAAATTGGCCCTGCTAGACTTATATAAAAATCTTCTTGAAACAACAAGGTTGTTTGTGTGTTGCATTGAGCTTTGAACTTGGATGACCATAACCCAGTGACTTACTGTTGTTTTCTTCCATCATATTTGTCCCAAAGGTACTTTTTGTTTTCTAGAATTGAAATGATCTTGCTGTATTATTGTATGGATAATGTATTCATTATGACTATGCTTCAATCTATACAGACAATTAAGGCAGTGTTTCTCAGGTGAGTGAGTTCATGGTCTTCATGGCTTGTGATTACTAAGCCTAACTTGGTGTTTTTGTGCACTTAAGACCCTCTTCCTGACATTGACTGACATACTGTAGAAGCGACAGTTAACTCAGAAACAATAACAAGAGAATATTGTGCATAAATCTGCAAATGACTGAGTGATAACTAGTGAATTTGATTGTGTTGAAGTCTGTGAGAAATTTGCATGTTTGCAACAAAGAGAGCAGACATGGCTATGAATTATCACATTCTTGTGAAATCCATGTTTTATTTCTCAGAATCTTTCAGAAGTTATATTTTTTTCCGTTCTTCATTCAAGCTGGATAATAAAACTAAATCTAAATGGTGGTAAAGTCTTTTTTGCCTGAATTTCTTGGGGATCTTTTTTTCAGAAACTTCAAAATTTTTGTCTTTTTTGTTTTTGAATATTACACTCTGCTAAATTTGTAAATTCGCTTTGTTTAGCCTCCATTTTTTTATTATTGACTGGAAACTTTGTCTAAATATGACAGGGCTGCCTAATGCAGTATCCCACCTCAACAAGCAAGAAACAGTACCTAGGCCATAATTCATCAGACTCCTGAATGTAAACATTTTCAAAGCAATACTTCAATTATGTAATAAAAACATATCATAGACATAAGTTATATTTTTAAGAAATTAATCATAAATATTTATGCATTTCACAGTTAGTTTGTAAATTCAATAGATACTGACATTTTAAATATTTGGAATTATGAGTCTAAGTCTACAAGGTTTTCCTGAAGAGGTGGCTGGCTGCAGGTTTCACTGCCTCAAATTAATCCTTTCCTGGCTGGCTAAATTTTGTCAAAATGTAAAAATAAGGGGAAATAAATTAAAGAAAATAAAAAAAAAATTACAAAAAAACGTAGGTCCCCTAGAACTGCCTACCTCCTACAATTTAAAATTAGCCTTCTACTCTGATTCTTAAGGAAAACCCTGAGTCTATATGATAAACTCGGGAGATTGATTAATAAGGGCTCTATAAGTCTCATTTCCTAACATATGACCCACCATTCCTTGAATTATTTGTATATGCTGAGTGCCAAGCAAGAGTCCTATAGAAGCACTGTCACAGGCCTTGTGGTAATATACTAGACTGTGGGTCTGCAGATTGTGGGATCGAACCCCAGTGGGGGGTAGAATTTTTCATGACTTTTTCTAATACTGGCCTAACCTAGGAACTGTAAATAGGGATTTAAGTAGTAGTTGTAAAGAATTGTTTTCTAATTAATGTCGAATGAGAAAGTATAAATAAAGTAACAAGTTTAGTGTGTTGTTGGTAAGGATCAAACAGATAACCTGTTATTCCAGGAGGAAAAAAACCCCACAAATAACACCAACCAGAATTATGCATGGACTACATTGCCTCTTTATGAATATTTTGGGAAAATTAGCGAGCTAAGTTAGAAGGCCCTGTCCTTTCTTGTCTTGTTTTTACATGTATTCATAAATGTTATTATTGATGTAAAACCAAAAACACTATGAAATATTTTTTAACTAAACTTAAAAATAAATGTTACAGTTTTCATTTGCATGAAATAAAAGGGAAGCAAGCAATTCACTATTGTATTATAACAGATAAAGTTGCATCCTGGTACTTTCAGAAGGCATTACTGTGGCTTATTATTGCCATAATTTCAAGTTGTGAATAATCCTGTAATTATGTTCCAAGGTGAGCATAAAGAATCTTAATTTTCCAGCATCAGCACTTTCTCAGAATTTGCATTTTGTTTGATTTCTTTTTTAAAAACAACAACTGCTCTTTGAATCATGCTGGAACTTAAATTTCATTCAGGCAAGGATTATACTGATGAGAAATGAAAAGGCACACACCAAGATTTTTTTCCTACTTTGAGAAAACATGTCATATGAATTTGGTGAAAATCTCAGAGAGCATAATTAAGATATCAAGATGCAAGATGTTTTAACCTTGAGATCAGTGTCAAGGTCATATTAGCTAAACAGTAAAAAAAAAGAAAAAAAAAAGAAACATTAACATTTTGTGAATTTAGATATTTCTCGATATAACAGTCATGTGGTGTACATCATAAGAAAGTTTATCTTTTGGGTCTAGAATACATGTACAAAGATAGTTAAAACAAGAAATAATATCTTTCCAAAAAAGATATGTGGCATTGATGGGGATTAAAGTATTAGAGAATGTAGAATGTTTTTATGATGTACAAATCATCTGTAAAGCATTTCATCCTAGCATATATAAAACTTGGTATTATGGTAACGTGTCCTCTCCACCGCAATCTGCAAAGTAAAAATTATTGCAATAAAGAGCACTGTCTCTTCAGTGCCTCTATAGTGCACTGTCTCTCCAGTGCACTGTCTCTCCAGTGCCCCTACAGTGCAATCTCTCTCAGTTTCGCTGCAGAAACAGGCTATTGTATACTAAAAGTATTCTTTACTCTTTACATTAGGCATGAAGCAAAAAAAAAAGAAGTGTTTAGATAAACAAATAAGTATATGAATTGTAATTCAGTCAGAATACATTATTAACATTTTGTGGATACAAAGTTTGTTTCAGGTAGTTGTCATTACAACAAACAATGGTGCATAACTTTTTAGCTCACCTGAGCACAAAGTGCTCAAGGTGAGCTTTTGTGATCGCCTTTCGTCCGGCGTCGTGCGTCGTCCATCGTGCGCCGTCCGTCGTCAACAATTTGCTTTAAACGACATCTCCTCTGAAACCACTGGACAGAATTAAATGAAACTTGGCAGGAATGTTCCTTGGGTGAGGCTCTACAAAAGTTGCTAAAATAAAGTTGATCCATGAAGAACTCTGGTTGCCATGGCAACAAAAAGAAAAATAATTTGAAAACTTTAAAAATCATCTCCTTCAAAACTACTGGCCAGATTTCAAAATAATTTGGTACAGATGTTCCTTGGGTCAACCTCTACCAAAGTTGCTAAAATTATTCCAATCCGTAAAAAAACATGGCCGCCAGGGGCGGGGCTTATTTGCCTTATATGTATATAGAGAAACCTTTAAACAACATCTCCTCTGAAACCACTGGACAGAATTAAATGAAACTTGGCAGGAATGTTCCTTGGGTGAGGCTCTACAAAAGTTGCTAAAATAAAGTTGATCCATGAAGAACTCTGGTTGCCATGGCAACAAAAAGAAAAATAATTTGAAAACTTTAAAAATCATCTTCTTCAAAACTACTGGCCAGATTTTAAAATAAATTGGTACAGATGTTCCTTGGGTCAACCTCTACCAAAGTTGCTAAAATTATTCTGATCCGTTAAAAAAACATGGCCGCCAGGGGCGGGGCTTATTTGCCTTATATGTATATAGAGAAACCTTTAAACAACATCTCCTCTGAAACCACTAGACAGAATTTGATTAAACTTGGCAGGGATGATCCTTGGGTCAACCATCACAAAAGTTGCTAAAATAAAGTTGATCCATGTAGAACTCTGGTTGCCATGGCAACAAAAAAAAAATAATTTGAAAACTTTAAAAATCATCTCCTTCAAAACTACTGGCCAGATTTCAAAATAATTTGGTACAGATGTTCCTTGGGTCAACCTCTACCAAAGTTGCTAAAATTATTCCGATCCATAAAAAAACATGGCCGCCAAGGGCGGGGCTTATTTGCCTTATATGTATATAGAGAAACCTTTAAACAACATCTCCTCTGAAACCACTGGACAGAATTTGATTAAACTTGGCAGGGATGATCCTTGGGTCAACCTTCACAAAAGTTGCTAAAATAAAGTTGATCCATGTAGAACTCTGGTTGCCATGACAACAAAAAGAAAAAAAAATGAAAACTTTAAAAATCATCTTCTTCAAAAGTACTGGCCAGATTTTAAAATAAATTGGTACAGATGTTCCTTGGGTCAACCTCTACCAAAGTTGCTAAAATTATTCTGATCCGTAAAAAAACATGGCCGCCAGGGGCGGGGCTTATTTGCCTTATATGTATATAGAGAAACCTTTAAACAACATCTCCTCTGAAACCACTAGACAGAATTTGATTAAACTTGGCAGGGATGATCCTTGGGTCAACCATCACAAAAGTTGCTAAAATAAAGTTGATCCATGTAGAACTCTGGTTGCCATGGCAACAAAAAAAAAATAAAAAAAATGAAAACTTTAAAAATCATCTTCTTCAAAACTACTGGCCAGATTTTAAAATAAATTGGTACAGATGTTCCTTGGGTCAACCTCTACCAAAGTTGCTAAAAAAAATTCCGATCCGTAAAAAACATGGCCGCCAGGGGCGGGGCTTATTTGCCTTATATTTATATAGGGAAAACTTTAATCAACATTTCCTCTGAAACCACTGGACAGAATTTGATTTTGATCCTTGGGTCAACCTTCACAAAAGTTCCTAAAATAAACTTGATCCATATAGAACTCTGGGTGCCATGGCTACAAAAAGAAAAAAATATGAAAACTTTAAAAATCATCTTCTTCAAAACTACTGGCCAGATTTTAAAATAAATTGGAACAGATGTTCCTTGGGTCAACCTATTTATCTCAGGTGAGCGATTTAGGGCCATCATGGGCCTCTTGTTTTTTAGCTCATCTGAGCACTCAGTGCTGAAGGTGAGCTTTTGTGATCACCCTGCGTCCAGCATCCGTCGTCGTCTGTTGCCAACAGTTTGCTTTAAATGATACCTCCTCTGAAACCCCTGGACAGAATTTAATTTAATTTGGCAGAGATGATCCTTGGGTGAACTTTCGCAAAAGTTGCTAAAATAAACTTGATCTATATAGAACTCTGGTTGCCATGGCAATGGAAAGAAAAAAATTATGAAAACTTAAAAAATCATCTCCTTCAAAACTACTGGCCAGATTTCAAAATGTTTTAGTACAAATGTTCCTTGGGTAACCCTCTACCAAGATTTCGCAAATTATTCTGATCCGTAAAAAAACATGGCTGCCAGGGGTGGAACTAATTTGCCTTACATATGTATAATGAAAACTTTCAATGACTCTGAAACTGACAGAACTTGATTTAACTTGGCTGGGTTTAGTACAGATGTTCCTTGGGTGAGCAATCCAGGGTCTCTATGGTGCTCTTGTCTATGAGAATAGGAAAATCTACCAATGAAAATTGTGAAAATAATTCATTCGGCACTGTCTAAGTCACCATCCATAAGTAGGTCAAAAAATATTTAATGAGTTCAACACTGTTAATTTTAGTCTTGTGAAACTGAAGGTATATAAAAACCTGTCAAGGTCAAAGTCACTGCTTCACCTCAGTACTGTTTCATGTCAGCATGATTTATTATACACTTAAAATTCGTCTTATTAAGGGTTGCGGTTAGATACAAACAAACAAAAAAATTGAATTTATCTGCCAGATAGACAATTAAGGTTTCCTGTTCTTTGTTTGTGTTTCATCGGCCTACCCTGGTCCAATCTGTCTGTAACAACTTGACCCAAGATACCATCATTGATGACCAGTTCAATATTTGTTTCAGTAATCAGATGAGTGTTATACAATATCACAAACAGTGAAATCTCACAAAATGCACTATCATTGCATTTAAGGTAAACTGATATGATCAGGGTTTCTTTCACCATAACATTAGAATATTTTTAACTATTATTTCAGTATTAAATCATTGTTCACCCAAAGTCATATGAAAATGAGAACAGCTTTAATGGAAGAGTTATCTATAAATAACATGGAGTTATTCAGCTCAGCAATCACAATAACTTCACCAAAAGAAAAAAAAATCATGTTGTTTTTTTTTATTGTATTTAAATCAAAGCAGCAATGACTATGGATAAGAGGGGGCCCCATGTGAAATAAACACATTTAAGCAAAAAAAAAAATCACTTCGACATTTTCAAAGATGTCATTTTTAGCTCACCTGAGCACGTGTGCTCAGGATGAGCTTTTAGGATCGATGAATGTCTGTCCTCCGTCCGTCCGTTCGTCCGTCGTCCACAATTTGTTCGTTTGCACTCTAGCATCTTCATTTTATGAGCAATTATCTTCAAACTTTAAAACAATGTTTATAACCATAAAATCTCGGCCAAGTTCGATTATGGCTGATATAGGAACATTAGGTCAGGAGTTATGCCCCTTTTAAAATTCAAAAAAGCCAAATTTCACATTGTTTGCACTCTAGCATCTTCATCTTTTGAGCAATCATCTTCAAACTTTATGGCAATGCTTATGACCATAATGTCTCATTGAGTTTGATTATGCTGAGATCGTATTAGGTGTTAAGCCCCTTTTAGTATAAAAAAAATGCCAGATTTCACGTTGTTTACACTCTAGCATCTTCATCTTTTGAGCAATCATCTTCAAACTTTATTACAATGTTTATGACCATAAGGTCTCAATTGAGTTCAATTGTGGCTGAGATGGGTCATTTAGGTCAGGAGTTATGTCCCTTTTAATACAAAAAATGCAAGATTTCACTTTGTTTATTCTCTACCAACTTCATTTTTTTAACAATCATTTTTAAACTTTAAGACAATGTTTATGCCCATAATCTCACAATCAGGTTCAATTATAACTTATATTGACTTGTAAATTTTGGAGCTATGCCCATTTCACCATAAAAAAAAAGCCAGATTTCACTTTTACACTCAAGCATCTTTATTTCTTAAGCAATCATCTTCCTCAGGTGAGCGACCAAGGGCCATCTTGGCCCTCTTGTTTTAGATTTTGGTTAAAAAAGCAAAGCCATGCCAAATGCCTCATTGAAAAACATTCTATCCAAGTCAGTGTTAAGGTGATATTTCCCAGTATTATCAGTTATTTCATAGTTTGAATGTCTAAGCCACATTTCCTTTTTAGCTCTCCTGACTTCTCCTGAGGTTATGCAGGATTTAAAAAAAATCAACGAATGCCTCATATTTAAAATAATTCTGTCTGTTTTTGAGATCATCGTTAAAAAAATCTTAATAACTAGTTAGCACATAAATTAGTAAAATATCATCCATGATACAAAACCATGGTAACAATATTTTGAGATGTTGCATAGGATTTACAGTGGGTGGGATTACATCTGGATTTGCATAGGATTTACAGTGGGTGGGATTACATCTGGATTTGCATAGGATTTACAGTGGGTGGGATTACATCTGGATTTGCATAGGATTTACAGTGGGTGGGATTACATCTGGATTTGCATAGGATTTACAGTGGGTGGGATTACATCTGGATTTGCATAGGATTTACAGTGGGTGGGATTACATCTGGATTTGCATAGGATTTACAGTGGGTGGGATTACATCTGGATTTGCATAGGATTTACAGTGGGTGGGATTACATCTGGATTTGCATAGGATTTACAGTGGGTGGGATTACATCTGGATTTGCATAGGATTTACAGTGGGTGGGATTACATCTGGATTTGCATAGGATTTACAGTGGGTGGGATTACATCTGGATTTGCATAGGATTTACAGTGGGTGGGATTACATCTGGATTTGCATAGGATTTACAGTGGGTGGGATTACATCTGGATTTGCATAGGATTTACAGTGGGTGGGATTACATCTGGATTTGTATAGGATTTACAGTGGGTGGGATTACATCTGGATTTGCATAGGATTTACAGTGGGTGGGATTACATCAAAAGAAATTGACAAGACTGTGAACAATAAAAAACAAAAAATATGATCCCTGTGCTAGCTTGAAATTTAGGTCTTGGGTTTGCTCAAGGACATTTTATTTTGTGTGGGTATGCTTTATTTATTGATAATGAAACTTAGGGAAAAGCTGATAACTTCACAAATAATAAACATTCCTAACCAATTCAAGTAAAGAGCTAAAATCATTATGCAAGCATTGAATTTAAATTTCTTAAAAACATTTTTCAGTTCAGTTAAAAAAATCTTAATGTTCTCAGGATCTTTCTAACACATATTTTCCCAAATAAACATTTAGATATTTATAATCTTAAAAAAAAAGAAGAAATATGTCAATTTAAAATGCAGTGTAGCTTCATTTCAAGGTTACATTGAGAAAAAAACATTTTAAACCCCTTGTCCTTTCTTATTTTGGAGTATACAATTAGTCGTTTATGACACAGATGTGCAAGTTGATCTTGGTTTGCACTGGTCTAAAAGGCAGTCACAAGTATCCACAGCATTGTAAGGGTAAAATAAATATTACACATAAACTGAAAATATTTTTTCAACAAACAAATTTTTGACCATTCTTTTAAACTTGTGTAAAATATCTCAAAATATTCTCTTCACTATTTCAGAAATATGATTTTTCCAGAATGTAAAACTCTGCAGATTGATTTATTATAGTTGCTGGAACATTTTTTAAATGTAGAATATTCAGATATTGCTCTCTTTACAACTTCATTTTCATATATCTATATTTAAATAAATAGATACTGAAGCAAAAAAGAAAAATGGAAATTTTCCTTTCTAATGTGTTTTCTGTGTGTTTGGAATTGAAATAGCCCCATCTTCATTGATTCTTGTCCACACAGCTTGACATTTCACAACACCCCTTTACAATATCTCAAAGTTTAAATCTGAATTTTTAAATGAAAAAAAGGACAATTATTTTAAAAAAAAATACAAATGATACATTTGCTGATTCACTATTATCTTGTAAAATATAGAGGTGTGTTTCTGATTTAGAAATTAAATGCTCTGGATTGAAGTCCAGGTTTGTTTACCCCTCAATGCTTTGGGTCCAAGTCCAGGTCTGTTTACCCCTCAATGCTTTGGGTCCAAGTCTAGGTCTGTTTACCCCTCAATGCTCTGGGTTAAGCCAGGTCTGTTCACCCCTCAATGCTCTGGGTTGAAGTCCAGGTTGTTAACCCATGCTCTGGGTTGAAGTCCAGGTTTGTTCACCCCTCAATGCTCTGGATTGAAGTTCAGGTCTGTTCACCCCTCAATGCTCTGGATTGAAGTCCAGGTCTGTTCACCCCTCAATGCTCTGGATTGAAGTCCAGGTCTGTTCACCCCTCAATGCTCTGGATTGAAGTCCAGGTTTGTTCACCCCCCAATGCTCTGGATTGAAGTCCAGGTCTGTTCACCCCTCAATGCTCTGGGTTGAAGTCCAGGTCTGTTCACTCCTCAATGCTCTGGGTTGAAGTCCAGGTCTGTTCACCCCTCAATGCTCTGGGTTGAAGTCAAGGTTTGTTCACCCCTCAATGCTCTGGGTTGAAGTCCAGGTCTGTTCACCCCACAATGCTCTGGGTTGAAGTCCAGGTCTGTTCACCCCTCAATGCTCTGGATTGAAGTCCAGTTTTGTTCACCCCCCAATGCTCTGGATTGAAGTCCAGTTCTGTTCACCCCCCAATGCTCTGGATTGAAGTCCAAGTCTGTTCACCCCTCAATGCTCTGGGTTGAAGTCCAGGTCTGTTCACCCCTTAATGCTCTGGGTTGAAGTCCAGGTCTGTTCACCCCTCAATGCTCTGGGTTAAAGTCAAGGTTTGTTCACCCCTCAATGCTCTGGGTTAAAGTCCAGGTCTGTTCACTCCTCAATGCTCTGGGTTGAAGTCCAGGTCTGTTCACCCCTCAATGCTCTGGGTTAAAGTCAAGGTTTGTTCACCCCTCAATGCTCTGGGTTGAAGTCCAGGTCTGTTCACCCCACAATGCTCTGGGTTGAAGTCCAGGTCTGTTCACCCCTCAATGCTCTGGGTTAAAGTCAAGGTTTGTTCACCCCTCAATGCTCTGGGTTGAAGTCCAGGTCTGTTCACCCCACAATGCTCTGGGTTGAAGTCCAGGTCTGTTCACCCCTCAATGCTCTGGATTGAAGTCCAGGTCTGTTCACCCCTCAATGCTCTGGGTTGAAGTCCAGGTCTGTTCACCCCTCAATGCTCTGGGTTGAAGTACAGGTTTGTTCACCCCTCAATGCTCTGGGTTGAAGTTAAGGTTTGTTCACCCCACAATGCTCTGGGTTGAAGTCCAGGTCTGTTCACCCCACAATGCTCTGGGTTGAAGTCCAGGTTTGTTCACCCCTCAATGCTCTGGGTTGAAGTCCAGTTTGTTCACTCATCAATGCTCTGGGTTGAAGTCCAAGTTTGTTCACCCCTCAATGCTCTGGTTGAAGTCCAGGTTTGTTCACCATCAATGCTCTGGGTTGAAGTCCAGGTCTGTTCACCCCACAATGCTCTGGGTTGAAGTCCAGGTTTGTTCACCCCTCAATGCTCTGGGTTGAAGTCCAAGTTTGTTCACTCATCAATGCTCTGGGTTGAAGTCCAAGTTTGTTCACCCCTCAATGCTCTGGATTGAAGTCCAGGTCTGTTCACTCATCAATGCTCTGGGTTGAAGTCCAGGTTTGTT
Source organism: Solen grandis (assembly GCA_021229015.1). Taxonomy (NCBI): domain Eukaryota; kingdom Metazoa; phylum Mollusca; class Bivalvia; order Adapedonta; family Solenidae; genus Solen; species Solen grandis. Next base: position 34,821,250 of record CM037788.1, on the reverse strand, counting down.
CACCCCTCAATGCTCTGGGTTGAAGTCCAAGTTTGTTCACTCATCAATGCTCTGGGTTGAAGTCCAAGTTTGTTCACCCCTCAATGCTCTGGATTGAAGTCCAGGTCTGTTCACTCATCAATGCTCTGGGTTGAAGTCCAAGTTTGTTCACCCCTCAATGCTCTGGATTGAAGTCCAGGTCTGTTCTCTTATCAATGCTCTGGGTTGAAGTCCAAGTTTGTTCACCCCTCAATGCTCTGGATTGAAGTCCAGGTCTGTTCACCCCTCAATGCCCTTGGTCCAAGTCCAGGTCTGTTCACTTTGGTTCTTATGTCAGAAGACTTTGTTTGCCTTGCAGTACAAAGGTCGGTCAATCTGGTTGCCCCATTTGCACTCAGGTTCCTTCCTCCACCTTTATTTAACTAGTTATCACTTACATAGCAGCAACTGTTTAATCCAAAATGAAATCAACTGGTTCAGAGCAATTGTCCATCCTTGGGCTTTTTATTTCTAAATTCTTAACTTTACAGACATCAAGAATCCAAGCCTTTAAGAACTGCAGTCATTATGTGTAAAAAAAAGGCAAAGACTATACAATAAATGCATCTGTACCAGCATACATACAGCTCTTTGTCTAAACCACTTATTTTCAGAATATATGAAAATCCTTTAGGGAAAAGCCTAAAGCTGAGAATTTACGGATTGTGTGTTAGATCTTATTAACAAGACTCTTGTCATCAATTTGGGCAACAATGTTGCGTGTTGGTTGAAGGATTTTATTTTGTGTATTAAAGGATCCTTGTTATGGTTGTGCTGTCGTGTTGCTGCGACAGTATTTCAGTTCTATAGCAACGCTCACCTAAATACTGGTGAACTGTTGCAGACCTGTGGTCCCTTCACAGAAATGACTCATTATTAGGACTTTCTGCCCTTTCGGCAGAAAGTCCTATTGGGTTTGTACTGTTTTTTATTATTCTTCTTCTTATTATTCTTTTTTTCTTCCTCTTATATTTGTGTTAATTTCGATATGTTACCATTGACTCAGAACAATGAAAATTTTATGGCATATATTTCAAACCATGATCTTCCGAATGCAATGAATATCATATTTATATGACGTCACATAATGTCAGATTTGACGTCAGGTGAAAAAGTTTGTACGCGGTCTGCAGCCATTACTTCTAGACCGATTTTCATCAAATTTTCACAGAATGTGTATGTTAGGCTCTAGTTGTGCCTTCCGGTGTCCGTTTTTCAAAATTCAAAAAGGCAGTGGTTCTATGGCGAATCCAAGATTTGAACCATTGACGTCAAATTTCAAATGCGTATAAAATCGCTTACAAATGAGCTGGAAAGATGATATTTGGACAGAATATAAGTCTCAAAGGTTACTTTACATTCTCTGAAGATGAACATCGTATGACGTCATATGACGTCATGAGGTGAAAGGTAATTTCTAATTTTTACGTGTTAATTTTTATATGTTGTTCACGTCCAAGCATCTTGAAAATTAAATAGCATATGCTTCAGATAGAACTGTTTGCATTTTATTCATTTTCTTTTGACTATGACGTGTTTTCACGTCAAACTTGACGTCGTCTAAAAATGTTTGTACGCGGTCTACAGCTATTATTTCTAGGCTGATTTTCATCAAAATTTCACAGAATGCGTATGATAGGCTGTAGTAGTGCCTTCCGGTGTCCGTTTTTCAAAATTCGAAAATGCAACAGTTCTATGGCGAATCCAAGATTCGAACCATTGACGTCAAATTTCAAATGCGTATAAAATCGCTTACAAATAAGCTAGAAAGCTGATATTTAGACAGAATATACGTCTCAAGGGTTTCTTTACATTCTCTGAAGATTAACGTCATATGACGTCATATGACGTCATGAGGTGAAAAGTAATTTCTAATATTTACGTGATAATTTTTATATGTTGTACACGTTCGAGCACCTTGAAAATTCAATAGCATATGCTTCAGACAGAACAATTTGCATTTCAATAATTATCATTTGACTATGACGTGTTTTGACGTCAAACTTGACGTCGTCTAAAAATATTTGTACGCGGTCTACAGCCATTATTTCTGGGTCGATTTTCATCAAAACTTCACAAAATATGTATGTTGGGCTCTAGATGTGACTTTCGGTGTCCGTTTTTCAAAATTCGAGAATGCAATAGTTATATGGCGAATCCAAGATTTGAACCTTTGACGTCAAATTTCAAATGCGTATAAAATCGCTTACAAATGAGCTAGAAAGATGATATGTGGACAGAAAATATATCCCCAGGGTTTCTTTACATTCTCTGAGAATAAACGTCATATGAGGTCATATGACGTCATGAGGTGAAAAGTAATTTCTAATATTTACTTGATAATTTTTATATGTTGTACACGTTCGAGCACCTAGAAAATTTAATAGCATATGCTTAAGATAGAACAATTTGCATTTCAATAATTTTCATATGACTATGACGTATTTTGACGTCAAACTTGACGTCGTCCAAAAATATTTGTACGCAGTCTACAGCCATTATTTCTGGGTCGATTTGCATCAAAATTTCCCAGAATGTGTATGTTAGAGTCTAGTTGTGCCTTCCGGTGTCCGTTTTTCCAAATTCGAAAATGCAAATGTTTTATGGCGGATCCAAGATTCGAACCATTGACGTCAAATTTCAAATACGTATAAAATCGTTTCCAGATGAGTTAGAAATCTAATATTTGGACAGTATATAAGTCTCAAAGTCTGCTTTTAATTCTATGTAGATGAACGTCATTTAACGTCATATGACGTCAAAAGGTCAAAAATAATTTCTGATATATATGCGTTAATTTAAATATGTTGTTAAGTTCCCAGGACCATGGAAATCTAATGGTATATACATCAATCCATGTGCTTTAGAATGCAATGTAATTCATATTAATGTGACGTTATATCACGTCAGATTTGTCGTCAGGACAAAAAGCTTTTACGCGGTTTACAGCCATTAGTTTTTGACCGATTTTCATCAAAATTTCACAGAATGTATATGTAACGCTCTAGTTGTGTATCCCGGGTCCTGTTTTGACAAATTCGGAAAGGCAATGGTTCTATGGCGAATCCAAGTTTCAAACCACTGACGTCAAATTTCAAATACATATAAAATCCCTTTCAGATGATTTAGAAAGTTGATATTTGGACTGAATTTTTAGTCTTTAAGACTTATTTATATTCTGTGAGGATTAACGTCATTTGACGTCATAAGGTCAAAAGGAATGTTAATATATCTACGCGTTAATTTCTATATGTTGCAAAGTTGCAAGGAGCATGAAAAAAATTACTTGATATATTTAAGATACTTAATATTTCATTTCATTGATTTCCTTATGCCTATGACGTCATATGACATCAAAGTTGACGTTGTCTACACAAGTTTGTGCGCGGTCTACAGCCATTATTACAGGATGGAATTCGAATTGTAAGCATTTTAAATAAATCTGATTTGTAACATAGATTATGAAATAGTCCAAGTTAAATAAATCGATATAAAAAATGATTTTCAGTTACTTTTGCCATATCCTCCAAGTTAAACGGTTTATTTTTCAAAGTTTATTTAAGTTATGGCCATACAAAAGCAAGTTAAAGGCTGAAATTTCATATCCTTTTACTTTTTTGGCTTTAAAGTGTTTGACAAATGTAGCAGAAAGTCCTATCATTCGTATCAACGAATGAAATCTAGTATTTTTTTTAAAGTCATCTTTTTGATCATCTAGCTGAGTATTATAAACAAAATCACAAACCCTTAATGAATAAACTCACTGTTTATAATGAAATATAGATCCATTATTTCACCTTCCATTATGCGAGGGATGTTCAAATTGGAATGCAACTCGGGTTATATTATGTAACTACGCACGCTTTTCACAAAAAACCTACTTTGATCGCCTAGGGGCATCAGTTATCTCTCGGTCGATACCAGTTTTGTGTAAATCTGTGCTCTCTAGTCTCGGCTACACAACGAGAAACATTGCATACTCGTACATACTAATGATAAAATGGTTGGTAAAAAAACTGCGTTCGCTGCCCAAATACGAGCCTACATCAAAAACCGCTGTTTTCTTGGTATAGGTCCAAAAGAGATATTTCATGAAATATGCTCAATTTATGGGCCTGGTGAGCTGTCCTATGCATCGGTTACTAGGTGGTGCAAGAAATTTGCAAGTGGAATAACATCCTTGCAAGATGCACCATGTGGCCATCGCAGAAAGACAGCAACCAGTCCCAAAATGGTAGAAAAAGTCAGAGAAATTGTATCGACAGATGCAAGATTCACTGTTAGGGAAATAGCCCGAAAGGTAGGCATCTAAATAGGGGCAGTTCATTCATTTCTAAGGAAGCACCTTAAAATGAATAAGATAACTGCGCGATGGATACCCCATTTGTTCATAGAGGAGCAGAAGCGCCTCCGCGTGAAAATGGCAAAATCTTTGCTGAAAATGTACCCAAAATACAATAATCACTCGTTTGCCAATATCGTCACAGGCGACATGGGTGCATTTCTATGAGCCCAAACAAAAACAAGATATGGGCTACAAAAGACATGAAAAGGCCATGTATAGCCAAACGCACAATGAGCGTCAGAAAGATTATGTATGCAGTTTTCTTCACAAATCAAGGGCCTTGCTGTTTCGAAAGGTAAATAGGTCAATAGCAAGTTCTTCAGAGGAGCTGTTCTAAAAAAGTTGAAGAAATATTTCAATAGACGCAAGCCAGCGACAGGTTTGTCGGGGGGTCAAGTTGCTGCATGACAATGCGTCTAGCCACAAAGCGGCTTTTGTACGCAATTTTTTAAGGCAGGAAAAGGTTGTAGAGCTTCCGCACCTGCCGTATTCCCCAGACCTTGCCCCCTGTGACTACTTCCTGTTCCCGAGGCTCAAAAAGTACCTCAATGGACGAAAATACAAAACACGAAAAGATCTTGGTTCAGCCATCTTCCAGTGTCTCAAGGGTATACCCAGAAACGACTATGAAACTGCCTTTAAAAATTGGATCAAAAGGTTGAAACTGTGCATAGCTCACGGAGGTGAATACTTTGAAGGAATCCAATAGTTGATTTGTGAAAATTAACAAATCCTTTCTAAATATGCTAGGAATTGCATTTCAGTTTGAACATCCCTCATATAATATTGACTGCTTATATAACATTGTTCAGTTCATTGAATCTATGGATCTTCTTCATTGTCATGTCCAACATCCAGCAGTATCTCGGTATCTTAAGTTTGGATTATTGTGGCGTTTTACCAAAAAGTACCTTTTAGTACTGTTATGTTATTCACACAGCAATTTGATAAGGTCAACATATACATTGTATACATAAGAATGGTACAAGGAATGTATCTAGGCATGTATTCCAATAATAAATTCGCGAACTATTACTATTTATCTTATGATTTTTTATCAGTTACTGAAATATTTAGGTGAGATATAATTCATATCTAACTGTTGAAACTGTGAGTGATATAGAATTTTGGTTCCCGATCTGTACATTGAAATACATAGCAAAGTAGAATGTGAAATGGATAAAGATTTCCATGACATCGTCAGTTACATAAAATAATTAGATGTGATATGGCTCCATTCTTTGGTAATGTCTTACTAGTTTAATGCAAATTAAAACTATAGAAAACAACATAAGATAAAAAGAAAATTTGTTTTAAGTGAATATGGAATATATCTCATCTCAAAGAGATACAATTTTCATATTTTCATTCGCGATATGTGTTTGTGAAAATATTGTAATTGTATCATTTCTTGATGAGATATATTCCATATTTACCCAAAGCAAACAAATACCCTCTACATACATGTAAACATAGTTGTCCTAGTCTACCAGAATGCTGGAATCTCAATAATAATGTACATACCTTTTGTCATTGTTTAAATTATCCCTTTCCCTCATATAGACTCATTTTGACACACTCAATAGGTACCACATAAAGCCTGATCTGCAGAAAACCACAGTTAAACCTTACCAAATTTAATTACAAAATCCTCATTTCAAGACCACTGAGGAGCAGCGAAAAGCATAAAACCTGATCAGCCTGCGAGTTACTCGCAGGCTGATCTGGTTTTATGTTGTTCGCATAGGTCTTTTCATGAATTCCTCTATGAGGGAAAGGGTTATCCATTACAATATGAAGTGTTCCAGTACAGGTAGATCATTCAGTATGCTGCTATTGTTAGCCTTGTTACATAAGCAGTGTTGGTCTTGTCTAAATATGGTCTGACCATTATCTGTTTGCAGTCAGATTTAAAAGCAGGCTGAGAGCCGGCCAAAGTTGGTCTGGGTCAACTTTCCTGAACTTCTGCTGTAGAGTAGCAGCCTATGTAATTCAGACGTTCATTTTAACTTCTGTGATCTTACAGTCCAGTCTGGAAGAGCTTCATGCATTGATTCTGACCACACCAGCATGCAGGTGTAATCCGGCATAAAACTACTGTTGAATTCAGATCTTGGGTGATCAAATGGATAGAGATTTTCTGAATTTTTCTAAAATATTGGCTTTTTCTGTCTGGACTTGTTGAACTGGCTTGAAATTTCTCATACCTCATTTCTTCATACTAAAGCATTGTTTGATGAAATTTATACCATGGTATCATTTGGCAAAATTCAAATCATGGCATCATTGGTCAAAATTCATGCCATGGCATCATTTGACAAAATTCATACCATGGTATCATTTGTTAAAATTCATACCATGGTATCATTTGTCAAAATTCATACCATACATTTAACAAAATTGCTACCATGGTGGTATCAGTACATCATGAACTTTGCTATTTCAATCTTTTTACTGCAAATATGAAGAATACTTTGGACAAGCTCAATGTATCAGTGCATTGCAAAGTATAGCCCATTAAAAGCAATGCAGTAGGATATTGCCAAGTCCTCAATGAACAGTTTCAATCGCTGACAGAAATACCATTATCATAGGCCAAGTGATGGCTTGTTTCTGGAAGCTTGTGGATTTTATTCCCAACCGCAGCAAACCAAAGGTTTAAAAAAAGGGTAATGGCCTAATGTCAGGATAATGGGACTGGGTTTGGTGTCATACCATATGTCTATGGCGTGATATCATGGAGAAGCAGCAATATACTTGTAATCCCAAGCAAACAAACTAATGGTAACTCTCATCATATAGCCCACCTTTGTTTTCAGACATAGTTTTCTTTCATTTTCCACTGACAAAAGTCGTATACTAGTTGGAAAGATCAACCTGTTCATCAAGTTGAGGATTTGAACCTTTGACTTGCCTCCTCAAACAATATGAGAATATAAATATCTTGAATGTGTTTGTTATGTGGACAGAAATGTCTGAAAGGGCACCTACTTAGGGGCAGGAAATCATCCAAGTATGGATATAGCTCTCCATACTACAAACACATGGTCAATAAATTAGCTCAAAAAAAAAAAAAAAAAAAAAAAAAAAAAAATGCCGAGATATTATCATGACTCAGGTGTCATAGTCATATTCATCCTTTTATATTGGCCATGACTTCTAGACTATTAAAAATTTCTGTCAAAAAATTTCACATACTTGTTCACTATCACGAGGGCTATAATGTCATCAAGGGCCATAACTTTTAGGTCCATTTTGACTCAATTGACTTCCCCTTTTTAGCTCACCTGAGCACAAAGTGCTAAAGGTGAGCTTTTGTGATCGCCCTTCGTCCGGCGTCTGTCGTCGTCTGTCGTCAACAATTTGCTTTAAACGACATCTCCTCTGAAACCGCTGGACAGAATTTAATGAAACTTGGCAGGAATGTTCCTTGGGTGAGGCTCTACAAAAGTTGCTAAAATAAAGTTGATCCATGAAGAACTCTGGTTGCCATGGCAACAAAAAGAAGAAAAAAAGAAAACTTTAAAAATCATCTTCTTCAAAACTACTGGCCAGATTTTAAAATGAATTGGTACAGATGTTCCTTGGGTCAACCTCTACCAAATTTGCTAAAATTATTCCGATCTGTAAAAAAACATGGCCGCCAGGGGCGGGGCTTATTTGCCTTATATGTATATAGAGAAACCTTTAAACAACATCTCCTCTGAAACCACTAGACATAATTTGATTAAACTTGGCAGGGATGATCCTTGGGTCAACTTTCACAAAAGTTGCTAAAATAAAGTTGATCCATGTAGAACTCTGGTTGCCATGGCAACAAAAAGAAAAAAAAATGAAAACTTTAAAAATCATCTTCTTCAAAACTACTGCCCAGATTTTAAAATAAATTGGTACAGATGTTCCTTGGGTCAACCTCTACCAAAGTTACTAAAATTATTCCGATCCGTAAAAAAACATGGCCGCCAGTGGCGGGGCTTATTTGCCTAATATGTATATAGAGAAACCTTTAAACAACATCTCCTCTGAAACCACTAGACAGAATTTGATTAAACTTGGCAGGGATGATCCTTGGGTCAACCTTCACAAAAGTTGCTAAAATGAACTTGATCTATGTAGAACTCTGGTTGCCATGGCAACAAAAAGAGAAAAAAATATGAAAACTTTAAAAATCATCTTCTTCAAAACTACTGGTCAGATTTCAAAATAAATTGGTACAGATGTTCCTTGGGTCAACCTCTACCAAAGTTGCTAAAAAAAATTCTGATCCATAAAAAACATGGCCGCCAGGGGCAGGGCTTATTTGCCTTATATGTATATAGGGAAAACTTTAATCAACATTTCCTCTGAAACCACTGGACAGAATTTGATTAAACTTGGCAGGAATGATCCTTGGGTCAACCTTCACAAAAGTTCCTAAAATAAACTTGATCCATATAGAACTCTGGTTGCCATGGCAACAAAAAGAAAAAAAATATAAAAACTTTAAAAATCATCTCCTTCAAAACTACTGGCCAGATTTTAAAATAAATTGGAACAGATGTTCCTTGAGTCAACCTATTTATCTCAGGTGAGCGATTTAGGGCCATCATGGGCCTCTTGTTTTAAAAAACAATGAAAAACAGATGAGCATGGACATTTGCATGAAGTGTTCTTGTTTCCTTGCAGCTCATAATGTTGAAATTCATGACAGAAAATAACATGTTTGACCTGTTTGGAATCAATAGGGGTTTAATTTAGAACTAGTAAAATCACAGCAATGTGCCATGTAATCTGCCAGATAACTAAAATAATTAACCCTTTCCCTCATATAGACACATTTTGACACACTCAATAGGTACCACATAAAGCCTGATCTGCAGAAAGCCAAACTCAATACCAAATTAGTTGTAAAATCCTCATTACCAGACCACTGAGGAGCAGCAAACAGCATAAAACCTGATCACTCGCAGGCTGATCTGGTTTTATGCTGTTCGCATAGGTCTTTACATGGTATTCTCTATGAGGGAAAGGGTTAAACAACGCACTGTGATTATTACAGTTCCGTCTGATCAGGGTCTCCTCTGTTTGCTGATTGATATGCTATGGTAGCTCAGATTCTACAAAGTCTGCATGGTTAAAAAAATCCTTTGTTTTTATACCATTTAAAGGTCAGTAATTTAATATTCATCAAGTCATAAATTTGTTCATGAATATTTATGAGGTAATGGGTAAACTTACAGAGGGGTCCAATAATGCCATGGTTGTAGGTTGCTAGGTTTGGACACCAAATACAGAATTTTATCTACTGTACAGTAGGAGTCAGGAGACAAATGCAATTCCAAATTTAGGCAGCTGTTAAGTTCTCTCATTTCCGAGCACAGCTCTGTTATTTATTGATCTGGGAAAGACTTCCATCACTTTTACATTTTCTGCCTCTTTTGTTGTCTACAAAAATGGGTCTTTGTAAATTCTCCTTTTCTTAGCCATGAATAACATCATTAGCGGCAAATCAAACATGCAAATATTTCCTGATTGACTGATTTGCGCCACCTATCTGCAACATTCACATTTGTTTTATTTGGTATTGTCTTGGAATAAAACGAATCAAATGTCTTGGTGTATTATATCGAGATGGATAACTAGAGTGGATATGTATATGTAAATGGGAGGTTGTAAATAAGGATATACAGGTGGAGTGGAGCTTAACCAGTAAAGGCGAGTCTTATTTCCGTCCAACGGATTGAATTCCTCAACCCATGAATCATGACACCATTTAATGCTTTCTAGCTAAAATTATACAGTATTTCTCAAACAGAACAAACAATCTGTAGTATTTTGGTGATTTTTAATGTAAATTTATGTTTCATACGTCCAACACAGGAGCCTTCAGACCTCAAATATGGTTTATCAAAATAAGATGACACGATCTAAGCATGTCAAAAAAAGCAATGCAGCAAATTCACATACACCTACCTCCATGAAATAAGATGGTGATTTTTCTTCTTTCTAAGTGTCACTGACATCAAATTTGTGTTTTAAAAGGGTATTTTGTTAACATAACTGAGTGTTCAACAAAAAACTTGTCATATGACCCATGCAACCCAAATTATGCTGTTAATTTTGAGCAATCTGATCAAGGGTTTTCCTCTGTTTGCTCCTACATTATATTGTAGCTAAGGTTCTACACAGCCTGCCTACAAGAAAAATCCATTGTTTCATGTACTCTTTGAAGTTAACTGGGATTCGAACCCTCGCAGTGAGGGGCTGAGTGAGTGTTAAAATCAGCCACTTTACCCTTTCAGCCACAGAGGCCCCAAACTATGAGACTTGTAAGTACCAAGCTTAGTTGTGCATATAGTTGGCACATCTTAATCGGATTGATTTTAAATCAGTTATCACCCTTTGTTAAATTTCTTTAATTTATTTTTCCGCGCTATTTCTAAACTAGCTGTGGTCAGATTTTCACAGCATTAATGAGTACCAAGTTGCACATATTTTTGAAGATTTTTTGTCCACACTATTTCTTAGCTACCATTGGTCAGTTTTTCATTTAACATAAATATAATTATAATTATCAAGCCTGCTTGCTCTTAAAACCAAATTACTTACCTCTCGTCATATTTCTTTAATGTATTTTATCTGCTTTATTTCTCAGCTACTTTTGGTCAGATTTTGATGAAACATCATAGTATTTATTAGTACTAAATGCTAGTTGCATCTTTGGCATGTACTGATGAGTTTAATTTTAACTGAGTTTTTGCCCTTTTTTATTTTATGTAATTCATGTTGAATATTTTTTGTCTGCAATAAATGTATGAGTGTATCAGAGCTCTACCTGTTTTTTTTTTATTTTTATTTTTTTTATCATCTTTCAACTATGTCAAAGCAGTCTCTGACATGGTCACAGTAACTGTGACAAAGTGGTATCTGGAGATATTTATCATCTTCAATGATAGGTTTTGTTAATATTAATATTCATCTAGTTATAATATTTAACATAATAATCATGAGAAAAAGTGGTAATTGAGGTCATTGTGATGCGGTTTTCTTTTTTCTCTTCATATTTGAATTTGAATCTTATATGGTGGCATAATTGGGACATGGAAGATACTTTATCATATTGTGTGTGCACATGGTAACTATTGTGTGTGAAAGCAATATCCACTGTGTACGACATGCGCACATGACAATCACTCGTATTCAAGTGCATCCGATAGTTATTGTATGGGTATGCGATAACATATCACATGCAAACGTGGTTACAGTGTGCAAATGTGATAGTTGGTCACGCAGCTGTATGAATCTTTGTCCTGTGCACGCAAGTCATGCTTCCTTATTCCATGGATTTTTGTCTAGCTTGATATACATTGACTCATAAATCACTGTCTATCTATGGCTTGGGTGGCAATATAATATGCTTAGTACTGTTGGATGGAACCAGAGAACCTGGAGAAAAATCATGTGGCTGGACAGGTTCAGTTCATTCATCCATTTGTGACCTTCCCCTTCTTTTCTTCGTGGTGTGACTTAGGTAATTCTCTATCAAAGTGTTACCAGGAGTAACAAAACTTCCTCATTAACTATTGTGAGAATATATGAATGGTTTAATTGCCACTCTACATAAAAGGCAATGAACTTTATGTACTAACTTTATCTGCAATAACCCCAAATTTTCACTGTCATATCAAAGGTTCTTTGGGAATGTGTTTCATGTAAAGTTAGCTAGTTTTTTATCTTGTTGCATTCATCCCATGAGCATACTAGACCCATATTTTCTTCAAACTACAGCCTTTATGTGATAGAACTCTATTTAGGGGAATAATTGACAGTCTTTAAGTAAATTACTGCCGGGGAACAAATACACTGACAAACACGAAATTGCTCTTTATTGTAATGTAATTATTCATCTGTTGAGGCAAAAGGGAAATCTATTAGACAGTAGAAAGATGGCATACTTTTGTCCAAGTGCTAATTTCTTGCTGTTTGATGTTTATCTGTTTCTAATCGTTAGATCTATTTTGAACAGGGTTTCTGTGGTGGCACACAAAAATTCCAGGTCTATATTTAGACATCTATATTTAGATTTCTCTCCTTTTTACTTTGAGGAGATTAAGTTCCAAATTTTGTTTTCTGTCTTATCGCTAAAGTGGTGATATTTTTCATGTTTATTTCAATATCAATTGCATTATTGGAAAATGAATCTGATTTAAGATGTGTTGATATTTGAAGGTGAGGATAATGTGTTTAATAAACTGTACTAAAAAAGTGAATGAGTCGTCAGTTGCAATCCATTCAGAGATATTAAGAAACATCACTGGCTGGAATTTCATGCTGTCGAAGCAACTGCCTTCATTTCATGGCTTAGAGGGTAAGATCGATTGGATATTTGACATACAGGCTTGCAGGTTTGATCAGTACTATCAGCCCTTTGATTAGAAGGATGGATCATTCTATGGACTAACAGTGTGCTTAATTCCTGTTATTGTTTATATTTTAGATTTTATGAAATTTATTGCAGCTATGTATAGTGAAACACTGTGATTAAATCCATAAAATTTAAAATATAAGAAAAAACAGTTTGTCACATACACCATACAGTTTTGTTTTTGACCACACATTATGGAACTGATTCCCCCATTTAATTCAAAGTCAGTATCATGGGTACATTATATAAGACTACATGAAAAATGTTATCAGTTGCCAATGCAATATGCTGGGCTCACACACAGGCACCATACACACTCATATTTTCTCCGTCTCAATACCTCAGGGATTTCATGTCGTGCAGTATATTTTCACATTTTCAACAAGTGCAAGCATTTCATTGAATGATTAAGTAGGACAAACTGTAAGCAGGGAACCAACTTGCAACCATTTACTCATATCAGTAACTGTGAGTGGAAACTGAACATGGCCGGAGAAGGGAAAGGAGTATCAAAAATTGCTTAGGTATTAATAGACTTACTCCAGAATTAAGAATATTTGGGAATTTCCCAGCTAATCCGTAAGTACAAACAAGCTTTTACAGTTACAACTTTGTGGTGTTGCACTTATTCTATTCTGAACGGTATTGCACTGTGAAGCTTTAACCCTTTCCCTCATATAGACTCATTTTGCGAGTTACTCGCAGGCTGATCTGGTTTTATGTTGTTCACATGGGTCTTTTCATGGTTTCTTCTATGAGGGAAAGGGTTAATGGTAAAAGTTTGTTTGAACCCCTGGATTAGATTGGAAAAAAACACATTTGCCAAGTTCCGGATAACATCTATTGGCTTAAAAATTCTGTTGTTTTAATAAGAAATAGCTTTAGGGCAACTTGTGTTCTAGTTTCTGAAAATATTTGTGCAGCTTTAGTATTCAGTTACCTGTATGCTTGGAAAATTTGTAACTTTAATGAAAGGAATATTAATGTTAACAAACGTTGAGGAATTTGTGAGTCAGGATATTTATTAATTTGAAATGAGTACATAAATTTGAATATTAAGGAATATTTAAACTGGATATTGACAAACACTAGGTAAAATTTATATCTATGATCTATTACTGTGTTGAAATTTGATATTTACAATCAATATTAAATACAGCCAGGATGTTGATCAGAATTTCACTGTATCAACCTTGTATTGTGTCGTAAGAATGTCCTTTCTGTAACTTGGAGGATGAGGATTCAATTCCTGGTCACAACTTAAAAGAGTCTTTAAAATAGTACTGGTATATTTTTTTGCGCTTGGTCCTCATAACATAAGGGTAGTTCCACGACTTTTCTATGAGTATAACAGGATAATGTGGTGTAGTTTCACACTACTTGTCTTGACTGTCCCCTGTGGCCGAAAGGTTAGAGCGTCCGCTTTGGCAGCAAGTGGTCGTGGGTTTGATCCCTGGCCATGACATAACAAAATTGTAACAAATGAAACTGGTATAGCTCCCTTGCTTGGCACTTAGCATATAAGGGTAGTTCCAGGACTGGTTGCCCCGGTGTCAGGATAATGTGACTGGGTGTGGTATCATGCCACATGTCTATGATGTGATACTGCAGTGTGGCAGCACTACATCTGTCTCAAGTAGACATCATCTCCAAATGACTGAAATACTATAGTGGTATGTTAAAACCTAGCTTACAACAACTTGTCTACATGGGTGACAGGATTATGTGACTGATGTGGTATAATACCACTTGTCTGTGGGTATGACATGATAAAAATGCTGATGTGGTATCATACCACTCGTCTAGGCTTAAATATCACAGTCAGGCAGCACTATATGTCTTGAATGGATAAAAGTCCCCAAATGCCTGAGATTCTGTTGCTTTGTTGTTTATAGCAATTGTAGTGTTGCACTAAGTCTTCAAAATATAATTTTATTTAGTGTTCTGTATTTTTGTAATCAATTTTCCATATGATTGAGGTTTCTTTGACCCAACATGGTAAAGATAGGGCATCTATATAGGGAAGGGTAAAGTCAATAGTTACGTCATTTTCAGTTATGTATCACATGGAAGACTCCTAATTCACATAGTTTGAATAGTTTTCAGGATGAAGCATAACTAGAGATAAATAAATGGCAGCTTTATGATGATTCTAACCATATGTACCATCCAGTTTCAGACATTTACATAATGATCAGTCATTAAGCTCCTGTACTAAGGTAGCATGCGCCATGCCAACATGCTAAACAATGCATCTCATTGCTAGCTTCTATCAAATGATGTAATTGGGAACTAATAGCTTGAAAAATAACAGTGGGAGGCAATAAATATTATTGCTTGGTAATGTGCCTGTTTTGTTTCAGAAATACTTCAAAATTTGCCACAAGTTGGGCCTGCATGGTTATCAATATCAGCTTTGTACAGACAATGCTCTTGTTCTTGGCATGGTTTCTATGCTTAACCCTTTATCTCATGAATATTCATGATTTAAATATTAATTAACTGACGTTTAAATGGTTTATGAGATAATTGAGTCGAGGGATGTGACCGTTTTGACATTTTAAGGCAGGTGACCATCTTAATCAGAAGGGAGCATTTTACCTTCATAAACAATAATTCATAATCTCATATTTTAATTGCATGTCTTATCCAAATAATTCCAAAGATAATTTATCAAATATTAAGTTTTTTGGACTTACTGTAAGTTGTTGATTCCCAAATATCTTTCAGAAAAATACCTTAACTGTTACATCTTCAGCTGACATAAGGTCAGACAAGTTAAAAAAAACATTACCTGCTGATAAAATACTTATCTTTTAACAATATACCTTGCAGAAACAGTTCATTTTGAAAATGAAAATTTACATTAACACCATTGGAAAGTGTAATTTTTTTGATCAATTGATTACAATAAATGATAATTTTGTACAGCCATAAGGATTAACCCTTTCCCTCATAGAGGACACCATGAAAAGACCTATGCTAACAGCATAAAACCAGATCAGCCTGCGAGTAACTCGCAGGCTGATCAGGTTTTATGCTGTTCGCTGCTCCTCAGTGGTCTGGAAATGAGGACTTTATAATTAAATTTGGTAAGGTTTAACTGTGGTTTTCTGCAGATCAGGCTTTATGTGGTACCTATTGAGGGCGTCAAAATGAGTCTATATGAGGGAAAGGGTTAACCTGAGATATGTGAGGTCATGGAATGAGTAATGCTTGCTGCAGACATAATAGAGAGTTTGCAGACAAATAGAATGTATATGCTTAAATATGACATATAATACACTGAAATGTATGTCCTCATTTTCCGAGTCATCTGGCACCCTGTTGATCCCAAAGCAGTGTGATATCACCATTGGGAATGGCAGTTCTTGACTGTAGGCTACTGAAAGTAATTGTGTGAAGATACAGTGATCTTAGTTTTGGGGATCTCAAACTGACAGCTAAATGCAGTGAGACCAAAAAAATACCAGGGCTTCCATAAAGCAGGTTAGACTGATGCTCCATCTAAAACCTTCCAGAACAGTTTTAAACATAATTTGGTTTGACTAATGGTTGCAGATGGTCCCATGATGCCTCTGTAGACTCAGGTCTGCCTCCATCTGTAATAAACAAGATGGCGCTATATTACTGAAATACAGTTTAACTCGTATTAGCGACTACCTTTATTAAGTGGTCAACCTGCATTTAGTGGTCAGTTTTAATTAAATCAAACTAGCATATGATTATTTATTGAACCGTTATTTAATGACCACCTATGTTAAAGGGTCATATTCTCTTGTTCCCTTGACTGACCATTAAAAACAGGTTTGACAATATTATTTACAGTGTTACTGAGACTGTGAATCATCCTGTCCATCTGTGTATAGATCAGGCGTATCAGTATGTCAAACCATATGTAACCGCGCTTACAGTCAGCTCTGGAGTTGTCTTGAGACCTTATATCATGCTGTTCATGTGGACATTAGGTTTATGGCAATGAGGTAGTTTTATAGCTGACTGTTAGCATACAGTTGCATACGGTTCGGCATACTGAACGCACGCCTGTATTGTCCATATTATGTCACATGAAATGATTGGTAACAAGGTTAGTTTTGAATGTTATCAATACATGTAGCTTAAAATGTTTGTTACAGAGATATGGGCCTTTTTTTAACAGTGTTTTTTTTGTACACATGTGCTTCTCCTCCCCTCGGCCAAAATTGGATAAAACTTCACACAAATGACTGGTTCCTGGCCCAGCACTTAAGTATTGTTGGCACATTCAGCTTGGACCAATTTTTTATACGCCGCCAGAGGCGGTCGTATATTGGCGTCATCTTCTCCGTCTGTCCGTCTGTATGTCTGTACGTCCATATCTTGTGAACGCAACTCCTCCTACATTTCTGAATGAATCTTTTCAAAACTTGGTCAATGTCATTACTATAATGGGTAGATGTGCATGAAGTGGGATTTTCGGTCCATTGATTTTTACAAGATTTGTGTCCCTTGAAACTTAGTCTCTGTAGCTGATTGATATCGCAGCCTTGTGAACGCAACTCCTCCTACATTTCTGAATGTATCTTTTCAAAACTTGGCCAATGTCATTACTATAATGGGTAGATGTGCATGAAGTGGCAATTTTCCAGTTCATTAATTTTTGCAAAATAGCTGATTGATATTTCAGCTTTGTGAATGCAATTTCTTGTATGTTTAATTTTAAAAGGGCAAAGCAGGGATTTTGATGTTCATCAATATTTGCAATAGTTACAGTGGTGCTATCGTATCAGTTGTCAAAAAATACGATTGATATACGATTGAAATACGAACGATATACGATAAGCGATATATGATCTGCGATATGCTTGATTTACCTTTACGATTCGTACGATATGATGCGATGCGTTTATAATCTAATACCATACGATATACGATCTGCGATTTACGTTATGCGAGATACAATATACAGTAAGCACGGTTTACATGACATTTTTATACCTGCAAGCTTAATTTGACTACAAGTCCAGAAATATGCAAAAACTTCATGTTGTTAACAATATTTATCGTTACATATAACTGGTAATCCGAGTGTTCATCTGAAATAAACATTGCGAGCGACAGGAAATGGGGACATACTAAATTGCAGTCCCCCTGAAAAAGCGATGGACTCTGCGATCTCCATCGAGACCACTGTTAACGGCACATGTAATGAGAAAAAGTTTTTTTTAATGAAGATGATTTATAAATATATTTTTATGAATACATGTAGTAATAATAATCACAGTAAAAACATATGATAAGAGTACTTTACTGATATCTAGTACTCTGCTACTTGTGTTAATTAACACAATATCTTTTCTTAAAAAAATATGAATATAATATAATTGATCCATGCCGTTTTATATACGATTGCGAGCGCTCATTGAGCACTTGTGACCCAACACATAGAAGTATAGCACGTGCTAGAGAACTTCTGGTTAACTGTCAAATAGCCGAAAAAATGTAATGATGCATGAACAACTGCATGCAACTTGCACCTTATATATAGAGAGAAAGAGATTTCCTGTATTGCTGCTTCTTTAAACAAATAATTAATTAAAACAAACAAACGAAGACCGTAAGGCCATCTTGTTCAAAGGGAAGCAATTAGTGAAGAGGTCGTCGATTCTGTCGCAGCTTAAACATGATGATAGCAGAAAATCTAATTTGCAAACAACTTCTAAATTGGTCCCATGCTTTCAAACTATAAGCACAAATTAATTGTTCCTATAAAAGAACTGTTGCTATATTTTACTCGCTGTTTTAACTATAAAAAATAATTTTTATTTGTTTTATCAATCATAAGAATACTCTAAGACTTACTCATATGTGATTACTATATTTTTTAAAAGTTCATTAGTCTTTAATTTGTAAAGAACCCCACCCCCTCAAGAGAGAGAGAGATCTTGTGCTGGCCATCATCATCAACAAGATTCGCTATGGAAATATACTGATATATGTCTTCCTCTTCGGAATATAATATTTCTATGATGACAATTTAATTTTAACAATAATGTAATAATGAAATACATAAAAAGGAATTAACAATATGAATCAAATTAATTAATGGAAGAAACTTGTAATCATGTTGTTGTTGTCTAGTAGATTCCTCCGTTGTTTTTGGGACACTCCTTGGTAGGATGAAGAATTTTGAGTTTTATGTATTAAGGGTCACACTTCATTATGTACACTCTCAATGTTGTGAATATATACTTTAAAACGCGTAGGCGGCGGAGCTTTTAGTCAGACGGTATTAATTTAGTCGGTACAGTTTATATTATGTAAGTGCTCAATAATGTATGTATGTATATACACATACTTATTCTAAGTTACTTGTAAATTATTACATAATATTTATTATAATAGAGGAATAGTTTTTGACTAAGCTAACCAGTGACAATATATACATAACACCCTGGTTCTTTCTGTGTTAATGTTCTCACAATAGGCCTGCGACCATCTTTCATGTTTTCTGTCACGTTAATTAGTACCGGTTATAACATTCATGTTGTGTAAAGGTTGATTGTCCCTCCATCGCCTTGGGGTGGGATTGGGGGGTGGGGAGTGACAGTACATTGGTACCGGCGATACATTAAGGTGACATATCCAGTAAAAATTAACACATGCTGTGCCTGCTGATAAGAAGGTATGACACGCGTCTGGTGAAATACAATTACGTTGGTTAAATATACACATTCATGCATAAATTAACATACATGAGAAAAAAAATCAGATATACTTTAAGCGAACTATACATGTAATTATATGGAGTTTATAGATTTTTTCCCCCTTTTAACTTTTATCATGTAGTGAATTTGTGTTTTCACGGACATGGAGGGATTGGTAAATTGACTGAAATCGTATGCCTCTATTTGCAAAGGCAGTATGTTAATCTTCTATTGTAGGGGTCCTGTTTTTGTCGTTCTTTCTTTTTTTTTTTTTCTTTTTTTTTTTAAGCAAAAAAAAAAAATAGCACCATAAAAGACAGTAGTTGGATACAAGTGGGTCCAGGTGCGATACCCTAGCTCATTTCGCGAAAAGACGCATTGGTTCTTTTACGTGTCAGGGGAATAGCACCGACCGATACACGGGAGAGAAGTTCCTGCTTAGAACCAGTACTGAGTTCTCCTAGTTCCCATAGCAACCCCAAAGGGCGAATCTAGTACAAATTTTATACGTCTTGACGCTATCACTAGAGGAATGTACCCCGGTTGGGTTTCGAATTCAAGACCTCCTGATATTATATTGCTTATTCAAACTGAAAGAGAGGGAAAAAAGAAATATCTTCTGTGCAAATTATGACGTTTGCATTAGTGGAGAGAGACAGAGAGAGAGAGAGAGAGAAAGGGGGGGTAAATAAAGTAGGAAATAAAAAAAATGCACATTAGAACTATAATGTAGGTATATGCGAAAGTTACGATCATCTCTTTCAATGTTTTTAATAAGAGCACGCGAGCGAACATTGCAGAGGAAAAAGGTCCCGGAAAATAAGTTATTCAAAGGAAGCAACATCTTGGACGAAATCGGAGTTTGATTATGCATAGTTAGGTCAGATTTAAATTGTTAATTTTCAGACTTGCTAATCATGAAAATTTTGATCAAACACATCAAATAAACTTAGAGGAACGAATGTAGCCCAGCGTATACTTCAATACTGATTTAATGCTTCCGAATACATATTTTTCACACGTTCATTAAATTGCTTAACGACGCATGGCGTCTGCTGCAGAAAGTCATGTAGGCCACTACACATGTATATACCGGTACATAAAAAGTAAAAGAATGTTATTAATAAGATTATACTACACAATATAATTTATGATAAAAAAATAATACATATATAAAAAACTATGCCAAAATCTTAGAGTGACTCGATAATATAGTTATGCTTTTTAATGTGTATACTATACGATACAATGCGATACGAACGATATACGCTATTTCTGACAACTGATACGATAGCGCCACTGTATGCCTTTCTAAACATGGTCTCTTGAAAACACAACTCAAGTTTCTAAACAGGTAAAAGTGCATAAAGCAGGGATTTTCTGGTACAGTGATTTTTGCTAGAGTTATGTGGAGAAAGAAAAAAGGATTCATATTGATACTGCTATTTGACCTACTGTCATATTGGAAGCATTTTTAGGGTTCTATCTCTGTTCAGCTAAATTAATTGGTCTTACAGACTTCATTATGAGCTTATGCTTACAGAAATGTTAAAAGCAATAATTAAAGGACCCCTCTTGGTCTTTATATTTTGTGGCGGCGTATATTGTGGCATCACTGGCACTCTTGTTTAGAGTTATTGCCATTTGATTGTTTTATCAAAAATGTAGATTTATAATCCGGCCTACCCATTATTCAAATACTTGGCAGTATTAAGAATATTTTGGATGCCTTTCTCCCTGTCCCCATAGTTTTTTTAAATGAAACTTTAGTGACTCAACTTTTTGTAGTATGGATAATGAAATTTTTAATTTTTTTTCCAACCAATTTTTCAATTTTCTTACAATATTAAAAAAAAAGAAAAAAAAAAAAAAACATCACTTTATTTTTATATACATTTTACATAAATCTGCTTCATATCTTTAAAGGGCAAAAAAAGAAAATAAAATAATGCAAGCAGTTGCCGATTTGTTCCCATTTAAATTATTATGCAATGACATGATTTCTATGAAACCTTGAATAACAAAGATAGTGTTTGTTGCCAGTTTTTGTACAGTTCAGTAGGTACAGAGATATGATTGGCTGCTTTAAACAGAAGCATTCAGTGCATACCTATACAGTTATTAGGATGACTTGTATGGAGCTTAGACCTACAATACAAAGGACAAATGTAAGGGGTGGGCGGGATTACAGTGGTGGGATGAATATGAAAATTGGGGATTATTGCGGATAGTAGACTTTGTGGGAGGTAGATTACTCATAACAGAAAAATAATATGGAGAGTGAAGTGAGTCATTCAAGAAACTGGTGAATACATAATAATATGCATGTATACAAGAAACATACCATTTAGCCATTATACTTGCCTTCTTAAGCAAAATCAGTGGCTGTCTTTTTATTGAAAGTTAAGGAAGTTCCATTTGGTGTATATTTATTGAAAGTAAACAAGTACTCTTGGCTGTCTATTTATTGTGTCACCTGCCATAAGCAGAGGAACTTCTTCATCATCTGTCTGTCTGTGCCACTTTTTATTTGGCTCTACATATGATATTGAAATGCAATTCCACTGATGGTCAGAGCTTGAAAAGAGGAACTGTCATGCATAAGGTCCATCACTCTGGCATCAATAAGCAAGTGCTCTTCTCAGTAAGAAAGAGCCCTTGGTTGCCTTTTTTTAGCCTCAGGGTAAGCCTTTGTGATCCCATGAGTGTCCGTCGTGCGGTGTCATTGTCAACAATTTTAGTGTTTAGTTTACACTGTAGCATCTTCATTTTTTAAGCAATTATCTTCAAACTTTATGACAATGTTTATGACCATAACCTTGCGATGGGATTCAGTTATGGCTGATATGTCCATTAATTCTTCCCCTTTAATTTTTAATTCAGGGCCATCTTGGCCCTCTTGTTATTGAAAGTGAAGCAAGTTCCATTTGCTGTCTTTTTATTGAAAGTAAAGCACGTTCCATTGGTTTTATTCTATTAAAAGTAAAGCAAGTTCCACTGGTTTTATTCTATTAAAAGTAAAGCAAGTCCACTGGTTTTCTTCTATTGAAAGTAAAGCACGTTCCATTGGTTTTATTCTATTAAAAGTAAAGCAAGCTCCACTGGTTTTCTTCTATTGAAAGTAAAGCAAGTTCCATTGGTTTTCTTCTATTGAAAGTGAAGCATGTTCCATTAGTTTTCTTCTATTGAAAGTGAAGCACATTCCATTGATTTTCTTCTATTGAAGGTGAAGCACGTTCCACTGGTTTTCTTTATTGAAAGCAATTGTAAGTCATGTAACTGTAAGAAAGCAAGTGCCCTTAGCTGTCTTGTTGCTTTAAGCAGGCAAGCACACTTTGCCTTATTATTTTCTGTACCCTAGTGCCTTTACCCGTCTTGCTACTGAAAGTAATCAATGTCCTCAACTTGTTACTATAAGTAAGTATGTATACATTGAAAGCAAGGTAAGTGTCCGTGGCTGTTTTGTAACTGTAATGAAGCAAGCATGCAATGTAGGTAAGTAAGTAAGCATGCCTTGACTGTTTTATCACTTGTTAGCAAGCATGACAGACATACAAACAGACAGCTTACAGTCTCACTTTTGTAGTTATTCTTAAAAATTATAAAATATTGTAAAATATATCAGTACAAAACCTTTCAAAATAAGATATGAGAGACTTTAAGTATATACATATGTAAAACCTAAAAAATAGAATCATGTGTCATTAGCTGTCTTGTTAATGTTTACAATTTTGTGTCACTGGCTGTCTTGTGCATGTTCACAATTTTGTGTCATTAGCTGTCTTGTTCATGTTCACAATTTTGTGTTATTAGCTGTCTTGTTCATGTTCACAATTTTGTGTCATTGGCTGTCTTGTTCATGTTCACAGTTTTGTGAAGCAAGTGCCTGATGCATAAATGTTCTTAATCAAACCTCAAACTGCTCAAATAAGTCCCATTTCTGCTATGGGGTGCTTTATTATGAAAGAAAAAAAAAAGTTGTTTTTCTTTCTTCTCCAAGCTCATTATTCTCATGGATTACACAATTAGATTGGAAAATAAAAACTTCCCTAGAAAATATCTGAATTTTCTGCATACCAAACATAGACTCTGGTAAAAAAAACAACAACAACAACAAAACCAGTATTATTCATCTTGATTGCTTGTTTTTCTGTTTTATTACATTTGCAATGAATGAGTGCCGACTTATCCAATAATGGTCAGAGATGTCATCAGAACGGATTTGTAGCGTGAAATTTCTGGAATCAAGCAACAACTCCTTGTTAAGTCTGCTAATACTGCTGTGAAATAGATTGTGCAGCGACAGTTCTATGGGACAATTAAAGTCAATTCTGGTACACTGACTGTAAATAGTTTACACTTTTCCCTCGAAATAAACTCAATTTCCTATCATGCAATCAAAGTTCCAGAAGAACTGAGAGTCTTAACTCTTGATTCTGAGGTTTCCATGGAGTTCCTGAATATTTATTTCAAAGAAAATAAGATATGGTATGTTGTTTTATTACTTCTAGTGTTATACAAATCTAGTTTTCTAGGTTGGATTCTGAATGCACTTGTATTGATTCAAAATTTTATGTGTAACTGCATTACACCATTAGACAGTGATTTGTTAAAATAGAAATTTCAAGATCAATGGCACAGAATTATCTAATAACATATAAAGGAAAATAATTGTCTTAAGTGTATATTTGTTACATCAATGTAATCATAAAAATAAACTTATTAGTGATTTATATAATTTAAAGACAAGATGAAAAAATAGTGTAACTACAAAATGAAATAAGAAGCAGTTACAGTTGTTTTGCACCAAGTCCTTCAGTTCCAGATTACAGTGTAATTTCAATAATCATTCGTTATTTAACCATATTGATACATAAATGATGCAGTCATTAAAGCAATTATTTTAATCTTGCGTCATTTTAGAATTAGTATTCCAGCATATAATTGTGAGAGAAAAGGAGGGTAAAACAAATAATAATTTGTTTATATGTTTCCAACGTACAGTTGGGACTCGTTATCTTATTTAGTATATCTCGAATTGGAAGTTTTTTTAATATATATATATAAAACCTTAACGTATTTCTTTTGTCCCAATTGGTTAATTCTTACCTGAAACTATGTGTTTATCTCGACTTGTGCTGACACGCTCACGGACATGTAAATATTCAGTATTGCCGCAGTAAGTTTTCACACTTTCGTAGATTTTGTCCCCAACCACCATTTAGTCAATTACGACTATCAAAGATTTTTTCGCACATGTATTTTTACCCTGATATTATACAGGATGACATTGTTAAGTCAACTACTCAACAAAAAAACTATGTTGTTTTTTTAGACCAGGTCAGTCATTGAATATGTTGTTTTGTCTAGACCAGGTCAGTCATTTACTACCTGTTATCCCAGTGTATTTATGGCATAGTTTTTAGATTACATACATCTGTAAACACTGGAAAAGGTCCATTGACACCTGCTAGAAGCAAAAGTATTATCTACTTGAGGGTCAGCTGACCAGCCACTTGGCCAAACATGATATTGGCATGTTGTTACTCTTCTGGCATGTCTGATGGTTGGTGCCATTAACCTGTTTAGCTGATAACATGTCACAGTCAGTGCTGGTTATTTGTTGAATTCCTTGCCACAATGGATCTTTCCAGATGTGTAATTATTTTCATACACATTACCCAGTAGCTACACTGGGGTGATAGGTAGTCAATGGCTGACCTGGTTCACACAAAATTACACAAAGTTTACTGTTTGTAAGCAAGTTTACTGTTTGTAAGCAGTTGACCTAGACAGTTTACACCAGAATGCATTGAAACAGCTATTCATAAAATATATATTTGTGCAAATGTGACTTTTTCTCTTAAAATAAAAGCAGAACAAGTTTTAGAGATCGGAAAATAAAAATTCTTCCTTAATTCAATGGTTAATCTATTTTATCTGCACTTAGAACAGGTTCAAGGTCAATTGCTTCTCTACAACAGCCAAGAAGGCCTGTTACAACAGTTGATTGTTATCAGGAGGTTTAACTGCAGACATTAGTGATAGTTTACAAGCCATATCTTGATAAACACGTCTCCTGCATCATTGGCTCTTATATTTACACACCTTTCACATTCGGTCGACAGAGAACTTTTCTGCAGTCTAACCTAATCAGTCCTTATTCATTCTCCACAAAATTTAATCACAATGCATATTGACATTAAGCCATGCAAGCCTCAGACATTCTGGAGTTATGACCCTTGAAAAAATAAAATTTTGCAAAATTATGGCTTTCAGTCACACCAAACGTCAGTACACACCAAATTTATGGGGACAGTTCGAGACAATCTAGATAATATCAAAGCATCTACATTGGTGCTGGTTCTCTGGGGAATCTGATTTTCCCTATAAGCCTTTTACCTCATGAATATTCATATACATTTTTTTTAACTAATGACTCTGCATTTACTGATCTTAAAAAAAGATACCTGAATTTTTTTTTTTTTTTTTTTTTTTGGCCATGCAGACTGAGCAGACTCTGAGCTTCTATATTTTATGAGCAAACAAAGAAACCCTGATCAGACAAGAAAACAAAGTTTAAAATCTATAAAACTTAATTCATTTAAAATTTACAAAATAGTTATCAATACAAACAGATGTCCTATACTGGCAAAGCACCCCTTTTTAGCATAGAACATGTTTTGACATTGTGACAGCTTATATCCTAACGTATGGTGTATCCGAAATATTGAGATGGTAAATCGTAACACTTGCCCTTAAGACAATAAGCTTTTTCAAGGATGATATCAAAACTGTCATTTAAAAATCCCTTGTATTTAAATTTGATGAGAAACAGTTGAAGTTGATCTCTAGAGAAACTTTCCTCATGTAAAATTTAATTGCTTCTCAAGAAAAGGACTGATTGTTCCGTTCAGGACTCAAGAAGAAGAAAAACAAACACCATTTTTAGCTCACCTGAGCACTTTGTGCTCAAGTGAGCTATTAGGATCGCCCTGCGTCCGTCGTCGTGCGACGCGCGTCGTGCGACGTGCGTTGTGCGTCGTCAACAATTTTCTTTAAACGACATCTCCTCTGAAACCACTGGACAGAATTTGATTAAACTTGGCAGGGATGATCCTTGGGTCAACCTTCACAAAAGTTGCTAAAATAAACTTGATCCATGTAGAACTCTGGTTGCCATGGCAACAAAAAGAAAAAAAATATGAAAACTTAAAAAATCATCTTCTTCAAAACTACTGGCCAGATTTAAAAATAAATTGGTACAGATGTTCCTTGGGTCAACCTCTACCAAAGTTGCTAAAATTATTCCCATCCGTAAAAAAACATGGCTGCCCGGGGCGGGGCTTATTTGCCTTTTATGTATATAGAGAAACCTTTAAACAACATCTCCTCTGACACCACTGGACAGAATTTGATTAAACTTGGCAGGGATGATCCTTGGGTCAACCTTCACAAAAGTTGCTAAAATAAACTTGATCCATGTAGAACTCTGGTTGCCATGGCAACAAAAAGAAGAAAAAAAATGAAAACTTTAAAAATCATCTTCTTCAAAACTTCTGGCCAGATTTTAAAATAAATTGGTACAGATGTTCCTTGGGTCAACCTCTACCAAAGTTGCTAAAATCATTCCAATCCGTAAAAAAACATGGCCGCAAGGTGCGGGGCTTATTCGCCTTATATGTATATAGAGAAACCTTTAAACAACATCTCCTCTGAAACCACTGGACAGAATTTGATTAAACTTGGCAGGGATGATCCTTGGGTCAACCTTCACAAAAATTGCTAAAATAAACTTGATCCATGTAGAACTCTGGTTGCCATGGCAACAAAATGAAAAAAAAATGAAAACTTTAAAAATCATCTTCTTCAAAACTACTGGCCAGATTTTAAAATAAATTGGTACAGATGTTCCTTGGGTCAACCTCTACCAAAGTTGCTAAAATTATTCCGATCCTTAAAAAAACATGGCCGCCAGGGGCTTATTTGCCTTTTATGTATATAGAGAAACCTTTAAACAACATCTCCTCTGACACCACTGGACAGAATTTGATTAAACTTAGCAGGGATGATCCTTGGGTCAACCTTCACAAAAGTTGCTCAAATAAACTTGATCCATATAGAACTCTGGTTGCCATGGCAACAAAAAGAAGAAAAAAATGAAAACTTTAAAAATCATCTTCCTCAAAACTACTGGCCAGATTTTAAAATAAATTGGTACAGATGTTCCTTGGGTCAACCTTTTTATCTCAGGTGAGCGATTTAGGGCCATCATGGGCCTCTTGTTATGTTCACCGAAGGTGATGCATATAGTCGCCGCTTCATCCGTCCTTCTGTCCGTCCGTCCGTTCGTCCGTCTCACTTTCCTTGTCCAGACTATTTCTCAGGAACTAACGGCTTGAATTCAACGAAACTTTATGTGAAGCTTTTTAGCTCACCTGAGCATAGCTCAGGGTGAGCTTTTGGGATACTTGATTGTCCGTCGTCCGTCGTCCGTCAACAATTTGATGTTTACACACTAGAGGCCACAATTTTGATCCAATCTTCCTCAAACTTGGTCAGAATGTTTGTCTTGATGATATCTTGAACCCTTTCGAAAATGGGTCAGGTTGGATCAAAAAGTAGGTCAGTAGGACAAATCTTAGAAAAATCTTGTCGTCCCTCAACAATTTTGATGTTTACACACTAGAGGCCACAATTTTGATCCAATCTTCCTCAAACTTGGTCAGAATGTTTGTCTTGATGATATCTTGAACCCTTTCGAAAATGGGTCAGGTTGGATCAAAAAGTAGGTCAGTAGGTCAAATCTTAGAAAAATCTTGTTTACACACTAGAGGCCACAATTTTGATCCAATCTTCCTCAAACTTGGTCAGAATGTTTGTCTTGATGATATCTTGAACCCTTTCGAAAATTGGTCAGGTTGGATCAAAAAGTAGGTCAGTAGGTCAAATCTTAAAAAAGTCAGAATGTTTGTCTTGATGATATCTTGAACCCTTTCGAAAATTGGCAGGGGATCAAAAGTAGGTCATAGGTCAAATCTTAAAAAATCTTGTTTACAACTAAGGCACATTTTATCAATCTTCCTCAAACTTGGTCAGAATGTTTGTCTTGATGATATCTTGAACCCTTTCGAAAATGGGCAGGGACGGACCGAAAAGTAGGTCAATAGGTCAAATCTTAGAAAAATCTTGTTTACACACTAAAGGCCACAGTTTTGATGCAATCTTCCTCAAACTTGGTCAGATTGTTTGTCATGATGATATCTCGAACCAGTTTGAAAATGGGTGGGGCTGGATAGAAATGTAGGTCAGTAGGTCAAATCTTAGAAAAATCTTGTTTATACTCTGAGGGCAACATTTTTGGTCCAATCATCGTCAAACTTTGGCAGAATGTTTGTCATGATGATATCTTTTGTGGATGGGGTCAGAAAATTCCTGAACATTGTTTCACCTCATCATCTTAATTCTAAAGCAATCTGTTTTGTATAGGGAATGAATGATACTATTCTCAGGTGAGCGATCTAGGGCCATCTTGGCCCTCTTGTTTACCAAGAGGAGATGCGCATATCCTCAGCATGACCCGGTTCCTAAATTTTTCAAAGAGTTATGGCCCATTGATTTTTCAGCCTATAGTACATATTGCATGATTCTTGTCCATGCTATTTCTCAGGAACTAATGGCTTGAATTCAACGAAACTTTATGGGAAGCTTTATTACCAAGAGGAGATGCGCATATCGTCAGCATGACCCAATTCCTAAATTTTTCAAGGAGTTAAGGCCCCTTGACATTTTGGCCTATAGTACATATTGCATGATTCTTGTCCGGGCTATTTCTCAGGAACTAATGGCTTGAATTCAACAAAACTTTATGGGAAGCTTTATCACCAAGAGTAGATACGCATATCGTTGACGTGACCTGGTTCCTCAATTTTTAAGAGAGTTATGGCCCCTACTACCATGTTGTTGACTGATATTCATGTCATTTGCCTAATTTATATTTCTCAGGAACTAATGGCTTGAATTCAATGAAACTTTATGGGAAGCTTTATTACCAAGAGTAGATACGCATATCGTCGACGTGACCTGGTTCCTCAATTTTTAAGAGAGTTATGGCCCCTACTACCATGTTGTTGACTGATATTCATGTCATTTGCCTAATTTAACAGGAGATATCATTTAAACAAAATTCAATATGCTAGTAATGTCAATCATAATCATGTCAGCTAATTGTTGTTTAGGCCATTATTCACTATTTCAAATATCCAGTCATATGTCAAGAGTGTTGGTTAACCTCTTTGATATGAGCACACATTGAAATGTATGACTTAATTTTCAGTAGTATAAAAACTTAAAAAAAAATCAATGAAAGATCTGATGAGTAACACGTATTATCATATTAAATAGTAAACTGTTACTAAGTTCCAAATTACATCTCATCTGATGAGGAGAATAGATATGATTTAGGAATGGGGATTTCAACAGCTTTGAGCTGAAAGGTCCTAAGTAAAATTTTGGGGGTGGGGCCTGACCCCTGTGTGATCTTGGGGGACACCAAAGTATTTACCATTTTATCTTCTGTCTCATCAAAAGGAACAAGAATATATAATATGGTTTACTGTTTAGAGAGTTAAGAGCTTTTTTTAGCTCACCTGAGCAAAGCTCAGGGTGAGCTATTGTGATCCCGTGAGCGTCCGTCGTCCGTCGTGCATCGTGGGGCATCAACAATTTTAGTGTTTACACTCTATCACCTTTATTTCTTAAGCAATCATCTTAAAACTTTAAGACAATGTTTATGACCATAATGTCTCGATTGAGTTCGATTATGGCTGAGATCCGTCAATTAGGTCAGGAGAAATGCCCCTTTTAATATTCAAAAAATGCCATATTTCACGTTGTTTACACTCTAGCTTCTTCATCTTTTGAGCAATCATCTTCAAACTTTATGGCAATGCTTATGACCATAAGGTCTCGATTGAGTTCGATTATGGCTGAGATCCGTCAATTAGGTCAGAAGTTATGCCCCTTTTAATATTAAAAAAATGCCATATTTCACGTTGTTTACACTCTAGTATCTTTATCTTTTGAGCAATCATCTTAAAACTTTATGGCAATGCTTATGACCATAAGGTCTCGATTGAGTTTGATTATGGCTGAGATGGGCCATTTAGGTCAGGAGTTATGCCCCTTTTAATACAAAAAATGTAAGATTTCACTTTGTTTATTCTCTACCAACTTCATTTTTTTAACAATCTTTTTTAAACTTTAAGACAATGTTTATGCCCATAATCTCACAATCGGGTTCAATTATAACTGATATTGACTTGTAAATTTAGGAGGTATGCCCATTTCACCATAAAAAAAAGCCAGATTTCACTTTTACACTTAAGCATCTTTATTTCTTAAGCAATCATCTTTCTCAGGTGAGCGACCAAGGGCCATCTTGGCCCTCTTGTTTACCTTTTTTTATGCTAACTGAAGGTGACGCATATAGTCGCCGCTTTGTCCGTCCGTCCGTTCGTTCGTTCGTCCGTCACACTTTCCTTGTCCGGACTATTTCTCAGGAACTAACGGCTTGATTTCAACAAAACTTTTTATGTGAAGCTTTATTACCAAGAGGAGATGCGCATTACCTGGATTCTATACATGATAAACATGTGCTGATCCCATTCCGGTCCTTAACATATCCTCCAACCCATTGACCAAGGCCTTATTTGTAACAATGACGTTCTTCGGGGAGCATCTGTCAGTTCTACTGACTTTCTTGTTACATTTGTTCATAACTATTGGCTTCATTATAGGTACAATTAGATTAATGATATAAATGCTATTTTCATAGATAAAAAATTGAATGGCATTTTTTATATAATTTTTTTCCATTTCTTTTTTTTTTTTTTTTTTTTGGAGTGGCTTTATTGATACCATTTAAGGTAAAAAGGCAGTATACAGAAAAGGCAGGTTCATACAGAAGCTTAAGTGTTTGTGCCTTGTCTCTTGGATCTGTTAGACCTAGGTTACAGTTGCTGACTCCAATTTTATCCTATCAGTACATCGGATAGTGGATGGAACTTGCCAATTGATCCTGATGTCAGAATTGATGCGTTCTTAATAGAATTTATGAAGCACCTATGAACACAAGCAGTTGCTTGATTATTGCTTTCGATTACGTTAGAGCATGAGAGCCAGAACAACAAAACCTCACTGCTTCTTTGATATCGGTTCGTTTTCTCCGATATCAGTTTCACTGTAGAAATCAATGGGTGATTGTAAATACTCAGAGACAAGATATTAGTTCCAGTAAACGCAGCACTGACAAAGTCTTTGAAAAACAAAGATTAGATATCAATTTTTTATCAAAGATTTATTCAATTATTTTTAAGGTATTTTTTTACTGTAAGCATGAAGTTTAATATCTTGGCTTATTTACATAAATCTCAAGGGAGACAGAGCTTTTTTACATACATCTCAAGGGAGACAGAGCTTTTTTACATACATCTCAGGGGAGATAGATTTACATTTGTGTGTTTTTTTACTTCGTGCCAGGTGAGCTTTTGGGACCAGCCTTAATGTGGTGTCGTCAGTCGTCAGTCGTCAACAATTTACTTAAAAAACTTTTTCTCTGAAACTACTGATGGGAAAGTGATCAAACTTTGTTAGGATGTTCCTAAGGTGATCCCCTATAAAAATTATTCAAATGGTTCCGGTCTGTTGCTTAATTAAGTCACAGGAGCTTAAAATAGATTTTAAAAATTGAAATCTTAAAAAATCATCTTCTCTGAAACCTGCACAAGGCCTAGAGCTTAGTTATTTGGTGTGTAACATTGTCTAGTGGATCTCTACCAAGTTTTTTAAATCATGACCCTGAGGTCAAAATTGGCCCCTTCCCAGGGGTCCCTTTATTTAACATAGGCTAATATAGGAAAAACTTGAAAAATCTTCTTCTCAGAAACCACAAGGCCTGGAGTTTAGATATTTGTAGTGCAGCATTGTCTAGTAGATCAATACCAAGTTTGTTCAAATCATGGCCCTGGGGTCAAATTTGGCACCGCCATAGGGGTCACCTGATTTTACATAGGCTAATATAGGAAAAATTTTGAAAAATCTTCTTCTCAGTAACCACAAGGTCTGGAGTTTTGATATTTGGTATGTAACATAGGTTAATAGACCACTACCAAGTTTGTTCAAATCATGGCCCTGGGGTCAAAATTGGCTCTGCCCCAGCCGGTCATTTGATTTTACATAGCCTAATGATACCAGGTGAGCAATCCAGGGCCATTATGGCCCTCTTGTTTTTCTTTTTATTTCTTTTTTATAAGCTTGAACAACTGATTAAAGTTACAGTAATATGATATTTTTTATGGTTATCCAATTATCATTAAATTATGATCATGGTCCATTAAGTGACCATGGGAATTTTAAAGTAAATGCAAGCCTTCAGAGACTTTGAGCAAGAGCCTATAACTTCAAGTTAGTGGATGCATGTATCTGCAAGTTTTTTTAAGCATTTGGAGGACCATGATTACAATTTATTGCTGGATGGATTACCTTAAGATGCAGGAGTATGTGTTACCTCAGTATGATGTGTATTGAAACTGACTGTACCTCATACAAGACTCATTTTGACAGCAGACCCAAATCAGACAATTCCTGTCTGGAGCTGTCTAATCAGGGTTTTTTGTCTCCTCATACAATATTGTAGCTTAGATAGTTCACAGTCTGAAAAGCAAATTCCATTGTTTTATATAAAACTATTCTAACCCTTTTGCTGCCTACAGGAAGGAAGAACCTGTCCTACATATGAAGCAGCACAGTTGTCAACAAGACTAGTTCACCCGTTTTGGGGGTTTCAAATGTGGAAACCTCCATATTAACGGGTAAACACGTCCTCTTGGCAAATACGTTGTCCCATGTTTAGAACAGGTTAACCCGTACTGTTGGCAGTGAAAGGGAGGCAGCCACATTATGCTAGTACAGTTCTAAGAAATTTCTAAGATATTCCTTTGCAAAAAAGCCTGTTTATGTATGATAGGTGACCTGGCAGAGAAATGGTTAACTTCAGTAAAGTTTTATTCGTCAAGTCATAGGTAACAAAAATTAGTTCTATCATTTTATCTTTGAATGAAACAATATCGTAAACACAATATAAACTTTAGATATGTTGAAAAAATAACACTTTTGAGCATAAGTGAGATGGGGGTATTTTTGCTTTGTCTTAATTTATTTTGCAACCCTATATTAACAATAAAAATTGAAATGGTGTTTTGCATAATTAAAAGCAATTATCCTGGAAGGAACTGTCTGATTAGGGTCTTCTCTGTTTTTAGCTCTGATTCAGTACTCTCCACTTTAAAGAAAAACCCATAGTAACTATTTATAGTTCAGTAAATTACTATTCATCAAGCCATAAATTTGTACATGAATATTCATAAGGTAAATGTACATGAATATTCATGAGGTAAAGGGTTAAGTTTGTATCTTTGATTCAGTTTTTCCAAGGTTAAATATTCTCCTAGTAATATTTAAAACTTTTTTTTTGTGAGGGATGATTACGCTTGTTATACAAACTAAATAAACATGTTTAAACTTATCAGTTGTCATTACAATTTAAGAAAAAGGAAGATTGCTTGATTTAATTTGACAGTATTTCAGTCATATAGCAATGTCCAGCTAATTACAGGTGGAGGGAGACCCCGAATGCACGGAGGCATCTGGGTAGAACCATTGACCTACCGCAAGCCAGCTGGAAGGCTTCCTCATATGAAAATCCTAATGACACTGCCTGCCGTGAGGTGCTAAGTGAGTGTAAAAGTCAGCAACTTTACCCTCTGGGTCATGGAGGCCCCAGGAGAAGAAAGACTGTAACATGAAACTTGCAGGATAGTTTTGATGCACATTTCCTGATTCAGATTTTTTAAACGTTATTTAAGGTTGTAAGATGTGCCGCATATGAGATGATTTGAAATGTTTTCCATTTCTAAGCAACCTGCACTAAGCAACAGGCTTGGCAGCTAATACATAATCCATAGAAAATAATATTTCCTGTGGAGCTAATTTTCTTAGTACTCAAAGTTTAAGTAATATTATCTGCCTTCCCAAAATCCTTTTCAGCAATGCAATCAAACAGATAAATCTTCAACAAGTGTTTAGAGTCCTTGACAAATATTTAAATTTGTCTATATGATGATCAGCATCAATGAATATCACTCCAGTAAGAAATTGAAATAGTATTTTCAGTAAAAAGAAAGTCATTTAAAGACAAGATCTGCAATTATTTTGTTTCTGCAGGAAGTGAATAACCTTACATTTTGTATATT
>CM037788.1:34768784-34786386 GCA_021229015.1 Solen grandis | reverse complement strand
AAAACATACCAATTTCTGGTGAAGTTTTAAAACATAAAGTCAAGTATTTTAAATAAATTTGATTTCTTAGAAATATATTTATGTTTATTTTTTTTACACACCTGAAAACAAGGGTATCCGCTCCATAAAAAAATTGGCTACATTTATGAATGAACATTGGTACAATGGACTCAATATTTGACCATGGATATAGGACCATATATGATTCAAATCCGATGTGTCAAACTTTTTATTTAAGTCCCTTCAACTACAACTTACTGAAGTTCTACTGTACACTTACCTTTTATTGTGAGTGGCTAATGTTGAGTTAAAGAACTATGATATAAAAGCCTACAGTAACAAACTGGTGGATGTCTGGAGAGAGACAGAAAAGAGCACTATTCTGCCATATGGGGTCAAAACTAAAACTACATGCTCAGCTTGTTGTCACTGCATGCTATGGTTCATAGTTTTGCACTGTGTTGTTAAATCTGACACTTCATCTTTAAAAGTAAAGAATTTGATACTTTAAAATTGCAAATTGATTTTTCCTTTAGCAAGTAAAAAAAATTGCTATTTGCTAAAAATAACAAGTGCAAAATCTTCCTAAATTAAAACCCTGTACCAATGGAGTTGAGTGAAAGGGATACAGTAGTCAGCACCTCCCTGAGAGTCGATCAAACAATGCAGATGGCTGTATGGCTAAAATTCATTCTCACTTAGTCTGGGATAGGAGACCAGCTCATTAAAATGTTTTTTTCAAAGAGTGAGAAAATGAACATGTATTACCTAAATTAGACACCTAAGTACCCTAGTATGTTTCAGAATTAATTAAAACAGCTGAAAGAAACTTAGAACATCACTTGTTATCAGATGCATATTGGTGACATGAAATGTATGAAATCCAATTATACTGTAATCCTTGTTTAAGGATATATATACCATAACCACACATACATAGTGCACACTTTTTCATATGGGGAATGCGCATTATACACAAGTATTCATGTTTCATCTATTCACAGCCCACAAAGCATGTCATTTCTGAGTCTTCATTAGTTTGTCTCTTTTTCCTGCATACTTCAACAAATGACTTTATTCAGTAATGGGCAAGATATGAATGTCACACAGCTTCCAAGAAATCGCCTGCAAGCTACATATACTGAGGCCCACAGAAACAGTGCTGCTGGCGGCGAGTTCAGAAAAGTTTGTTTGCTGGGTTCAACATCCCACCAACAGTATTTAAGTCATTTAGAGACGATGCCTACTTGAGACAGATATAGTGCTGCCACACTGCAGTATCACGCCGTAGACATGTTGCATCATACCACACCCAGCCACATTATCCTTACACCAGGCCAGCCAGTCATGCAACTACCCTTATATGTTGAGCACCATGCAAGGCAGCTATAACAGTACCATTTTTTACGCATTTGGTATGTCGCAGCTGGGGATCGAACCCATGACCTTCCGCTCCCCAGGTGGACGCTACACCGGAGACGGTAGTTCAGAAAAGGTGAGTCTGCCATTTGGCATTGGTGGAAAACAATGTCTATAGAAAATGTACCTCTGACTCTGCTATGGACTTCAAAAATGTGTTGTATTCGGCTAAAGACAAGCTTGCTGTCATAGCCTATGCCGAAGTCAATGGCAAAAGAGCAGCGGGACGAGAGTATGGTGTCGACCAGTCAAATGTATGGAGGTGGCGAGGGTCAAAGTCGGCCCTTATGAGACAAAAGAAGACGAAGAAGGCAGATCGAGGTAGGCGGCCTCTTTTCCCAGCACTTGAAAAGACCCTGCTCGAACTTGTTAATGAACATCAGAGCCGAGGAATTGGGGTATCAACTGCCGAATTATGCCTTCAGGCCGTTGTCATGGCAAAACAACAAGGAGTACAGGATTTTAAAGCATCCCAGAGCTGGGTGTACTCCTTCCTAAGACGCAATCACCGCATTAAGCAGCATGGAGTTTTTGATGATATCAACCACTGCTACAGTATAGTACACATTGTGATCATGTCTATTGATGTGTTTGTTTCAAAACAGCCAGCCATGATCGTGTGGCCCCTGCCGCAGCCTCAACACTGGAGTGCACACAGAGGAGAGGTCAGTGACTTTTTATGTGTTGGAGTAAAATTAACTTCTTGCCCAATTGAATTATCATCTGTATTTTCCTACTCAGCCTACTTGCCAGTGCCTGAACTTTTACATGGATTTGAGAGTATACTTGATTTTTCTGAATAAGAAAATATTTTTTTACAATTGAAAAGTAATTTGACATAAGCCAGATTTAACAAGAGGATCAACATATGGTTGTCAGTACAGCCAGGTTTGGAAAGTGATTTACCGTAAAAAAAGCTATGTATAGTGTGAAAAAACCCAAATTTTGAAGCTCAAAACTTGGAAAAAATGTATTTTGCTTCTATAATGAGCATCTCCTTTCTTATGATGAAGGAACCACCATCTTGTTTAGGGGCAGGTATAGTGGGTGTTCCATTGCACAAGAGGTGAAAATGTTTAACTTCTTCTGCAAGTCAAAAGTAATGTAGCAATTGTTTTATCACCTTAAGTACCCACATGCATCTTTATTTCTTATGCAATCATCTTTACATTTCATTACAATGTTTTCAGCTAAAATGTTTCAGCCAAATTCGATAAAGACAGATATTGACTATTAACGTCAGAAGTTAGGCCCCTTTTAACCCTTTAGCTTAATCATGATTTGATGATTATTAATTGATTGATCTTTAAATGATCCATGAAAAAATGATGATCTTGCCACAAATAAGTGTAGAAACTGATCTATATTATTGTATGAGCAAACACGAGACCCTGATCAGACAACTGCAATAGGAGCTGTCTGAACTTGCTCTGCACTGTTTTCCCATGCTACAAACACACTTGCCTGTATGATTTGGGTTATTGTACCATTTGGGTGCCATACCTTTCAATTCGACGCCGAACGCACATCGCCGAACGCACATCGCACAGAGGCTTCCCGAGGATTTTGAAGACAAAATCACAGAATTTCAAAAATTCGTGATTTCCCTTCGTAAGCGGCATAGCTTTCTTCTATCCCAGATAGGAAATGCTGTTCAGACGCCCCTGACCTTTGATTGCCGAGCGCGATGACAGTCCATCACACTGGTTTCCCGTCTGTTAACATCACGACCACTGGAAACGAGAAGAACCGTTTTATCGTGATGTTGGCCTGCATCGCAGACGGGGGAAGCTACCACCCTATGTCATCTTCAAAAGGAAAGCCATGCCGAAGATGAAGTGGCCCGAAGGCATTCACGTAAGGGTACAGGAGAAGGGCTGGATGACAGAGGACCTGGTAGCTGATTGGATAAAGACGGTGTGGTGCAGACGACCAGGCGCCTTACTGGAGAAGTCTCTTCTTGTGCTAGATGCCTTCAGGGCTCAAAAGACTCCCCACATGAAGACGCTGCTGACCGATCACCGAACCAGTCTGGTCTGCAGAAAAAGTGGTCAAACTGGTTTGTGTCAGGAGCGCACACTTTTACGAACAATGGCCGAATGAGGAAGCCGGAGATGGACGAAGTCTGCAGATGGATTGTTAGCGCGTAGGAGGAGCTAGATCCAGCCATCATTGAGCGCTCCTTCAAGAAATGCTGCATCAGCAACAGTCTTGACGGAATAGACGACGACATTCTGTGGGAAGACTATGTTGGCGGCCCTGGATCTACGGACGATGATGATGTAGACAACGCCTACTACGCAGACGTTCCGGAAATCGAAGATGATGCCCTACGACGATTACTCGACAGCGACGACAGTGATGAGGAATTTGATGGATTCGACGAGGAAGATTTACGGATGCAATAGACAGCGACACAAGACGACATCATTGTAAAATATCTGCCCTTTTCAGGGCAAACACATATTTCCAAAAAAGATATATTTTCACATTTGTTAAACAAATATTTCCGTTAGGATATATTTTTACAATTGGATACAGGTACGGGTTATGACTACAGTAAAACCTCGCTTTCCGACCACCTCGGAATTAAGACCAACTCGCTATACCGACCATATTTTTTTGGAACCAAATATTTTAATGCATTAATTCAATGGTCGTTTGTTTCACAATAACGACCACCTCGCTATTCCACCATTACGACCACTGATGCTGGACAAAACTTACCATATTCCTCTTATTCTTAATCCACTTGGAAGACCATAAAAAATTCGGCCTGCAGCGATAGAACAATATTTTGTGTATAGTGCAGTACAATACAATGGGTGTCAATTACCGCTTTACGGTGTCGTTAACCGGAAAAGGTGCCATAAATTGGGTACACAAACTGTCAAGTGATACGTTATGTGTGAAAGGGGAAAAAGTGTGGATAGTCATTAATTGTCCCTAATTGTCCCTAATTAGACATGAATGAGGGTACAGTGGATTTTCAGAAACTGAAGAAAAGAGATTGCATGGCAATTATGAACGATTGAATGTCAATAAAAACAGAAACACATCGGATCCTTTGATATAATCGTTGTTTTCATTTTCGTCAAAAGTGAGTGGATTAGTTATTGAATTAATCACGCAAATCATTAATTAGCAGTTATTTTTTAAGTTTTTTCAAACTGAACTTAACCATCACTTTTAAGAGTATGCACACTTCAGACTTACATTAGTAACCACAGCATAAACATGGGGAAGCGTAGAGAATTGACTCTTAAGCAGAAAATAGATTTGATTCAAAAGAGTATAGGCAAAAGTCAGAGACACTTAGCAGAGAACATACATACATGAAAATGTAAAATATAAACAACATTCACACATGCACACAAAGATATACATAGGAGTGGGTGTGCAATGCCGAAAAACGAACATGAACATGAGAATTTGGTTATGTTTCACTAATAAGACCACCTCACTATTAAGACCACTTTTCAATGGAACAGAAGGTGGTCTTAATAGCGAGGTTTTACTGTACTTTAAATTACGCAGCGTGTAAAAATTATGGGATACCAAAATGGCCGATCCCGATGATTTGTCCACGGCTTATAAAAAAACGATTTGGGGACAATTTTCGGGATGCGGCTTATCCACGAATGCGGCTAATATTAGAATGATGACAGTACTTTTCTTTTTCCTTAAACAATGCCAGAATAGCAAAACGTGATAAGAGCAAAATTATTGGAGTATGTGTAACAGAAAATGGACAAAACTCCATTTTGATTGAGGAAATAGTAAATTTACAAAGCAACATCTCTATTGATGTAAAAAAGCTCATAAATTCCCCGATATCACCAAATGTAGAACAGAAGCAAAGTGACAATTATTATTAAATGGACTTTGAAATGGAAAGTACTGCATGATATTGTTTTGACTCGAACACCATCCACTGTGCCCACTTGTATCAAGGTCACTACTCAAACAGATAATGAATATGATAAGCATTTTACTGAACACATAATGCAAAATGTTCTGGGCAAAATAATTAAACATTTTATTTACATACTGTTTTGATATCCTGGACAAAATAAACACCATATCTACAACTCAACCCTACTCAGATCAACCAACAAGAAAAAGATAATGCTAATCTACCAAAAAATCAAATATGAAATACTTGTCATTTGATAATAACATGTCACAAATATGAACTTTTTTTTTTAGAAGTGCTTGCATGCCTGAAACCAATTTCAAAACGAGTTCAGAACATTAATTTTCAAAGTTTTGTATTAGCCGTAAAGTCTAGTCATATCGTCAAGATTGAAACGGAAACACAAGGTTTTAAGATTTAATGAATGTCATAGAGCTGTCAAAAACTAAAAGTGCAAGAAAAATGAAGGGGTTGGAAAGACCCAGGAACAGCATGTTTTAAAACGCAAGGTTCATACGGGCAATATCTTCTACTCTATACTGACTGCCACTCTGATTAAGAAGTTTCCCTTTGATAATGCCATCATCAATACCTTGGCCTTCCTCAACCCTGAGACAGAGGCAGTGGTGGAGCTTGGACAATGTGTACTTACAGTGGACCCTGATATGGTCCAGGAAGAGGTTGAAGAGTACTTGACAACACCCATGGATCAACTCCCTCCCTACAGAGAGTCTGTAGAAGATGCCATGCTGATGACTTTGGACACTGTGCAGACTTTCTGGTTGTCCATGAATAAGAAGAAGCTTCCAGGACATGAACATCAAATGTACCCGACACTCAGCAATGTGACTTGCCTGACGATTCTCCACTCTAATGCTGACAGTGAGAGGTGTTTCAGCATACTGCGCAAGATCCAAAAGGATGCCAGAGGAAGGCTCTCAACAGGGATGATCAATAATTTAATGACAATTAAGTTCAATAATATCAGAAGATGTGCAGACTATGTGCCAGAGAGGGTTGCAATCAGTGATTAGAAAGACTTGAATTCATAATGGTTTTGTACAAAGGTGATCAGTAACAAATGACTTTCTATTGTCAGTAAAAAAGTGTTCTTGAAATTGAGTACAAAACTAAATTAAACAAGCTGATTAAAATAGATTATAAACTTTGAATTATTGCAAATCAATGCCAGTGATAATTGCCATATTTATTTACTATTATAGATCTATACATCGATCATATAGACATTAGTTTTGATCCAGGGTAAGAAATGGATTTCGAGTGATGGTGGATCATTGATACTCAATACTGTAATTAATGGGTGTGTGGATAGTTATTTATCATGCACTTCATTCATCATGTGTCATCATTTTATAATAAATTTTTCATATACAAAAGATATTTGATGTTATGTTTACCTATACAATAAAATGAAACCTTGCATGCATGTGGTATGTTTATGTTTTGAAGATGAACTACATAACATGAATAAAAGTGGTATCTAATGTGTATTAATTATTCTTAATTGCTTTCTTAACCCTTTCCCTCATATAGACTCATTTTGACGCACTCAATAGGTACCACATAAAGCCTAATCTGCAGAAAACCACAGGTAAACCTTACCAAATTTAATTACAAAATCCTCATTTCCATACCACTGAGGAGCAGTGAACAGCATAAAACCTGATCAGCCTGTGAGTTACTCGCAGGCTGATCTGGTTTTATGTTGTTCGCATAGGTCTTTTCATGGTTTCCTCTATGAGGGAAAGGGTTAAAGAACGCCATTTTGATAAATGATGTAAAATCTCCCTGGCTGGACCCAAAATACCCCTATGGAAAA
The DNA here is from genome assembly GCA_021229015.1 of Solen grandis. Lineage (NCBI taxonomy): Eukaryota > Metazoa > Mollusca > Bivalvia > Adapedonta > Solenidae > Solen > Solen grandis. Next base: position 34,779,211 of record CM037788.1, on the reverse strand, counting down.
TCCAAAATCTCCCTGGGAGACATACTGAAAATATGGCATGTATGAAGGTACATCTTCATGATAATAATGCATCAGGAGACAGAAAGTGCGTACGTAGCTACACCGGAAATGAAGATGTGATCGACTTAGCATTTGTTAGATAGTTACCTGATAAATGCCTGTATCACTAGATTCTGGTAAGTGGAATTATTGGTTCTCAGCATATTTCATAAGTTAACATATTTATGGAAAAAAAGCAAAGTTGGCAATTGTGCAGCCACCATGATTGAACAAGTTAAAAGTCGTCAATAGTCTGGTGCTAACTAAAATTACATATTGCAAAGATTGTATTTGAGATTCTGTTTGGATACTTGGATGCAGAACCCAAGCCATGAGGCAATTCAGGCAAAAAAAGTAGCACAGAACAAAAAAAAAAACTTTGCCCTTAATATCGGCAAAGCGAAATGGAAGTCTTTCTTAAATTTGACATGGACATAATATTCCTCATCCACAAGTCGTGTCCATTTCTGCAAACTACTTTTGATGTTAAAATTTCCAATATCAACTGCCTTGAAGTGGTAAACATTGTAATGTAATCAGGTTGGGATGTTAATTTCAGGTTTAATTACAGGGCAATATCTCTGATTGGGTAATTTCTGCCACAATGTGATTTGGAGACTGATTTTATGTTATCAAATCCAACTGCACAGTCATTTTGGCTTTTCATACCATTTATTATACCTAAATGAACTTTCATCGGGATAACATGTCCTCAGAGTGCAGGTTAATCAGTTTGTCAAGTAATTGTTGTTGATGATTTTATATTTGTCAACGAATTATGCATTTTATGATTTTAGACAGAGAAGTGGTTTTTGGTTGGTAACAAGGTAACTGACTTGACTATTTGAGTTTACTGTCACTGTGGCAGTATCTCAGTCATTCAGTCATATAGTGATGTCCAGCTAATTACAGATGAAGGAAGACCCCGAATGCACAGAGGCATCAAGGTAGAACCACTGACCTACCAAAAGCAAGCTGGAAAGCTTAATTCCTCACATTAAAATCGGAATGACCCTACAGGGATTCAAACCAACATGGTGAGGGGCCGAGTGAGTGTTAAAGTCAGCGACTTTACCCTCTCAGCCATGGAGGCCCTTCAAGGTAACTGTAAGCTTATTTCTGATTGTACAGTTTGACGCCATCTGTAATTGCATTTTGGTCTACATTGCTACATAATAGTGCAAAATGATCAAATAGTACAAATGTCATTCAACAAAGTCATTTGCATTTTAATACGTTTTGATATTGATCATAAATTACACAAGCTTTAAATTCTTCTTTAAAACATTTTTGTGGCATAATCCATTGTTATTTCAGTACATTATATGGTGTATTGTACTGTATCCATCTAATAAATTAATTGCAGTCCAATAATAACGAATATCAGGCCCTCCAGCATTTAATCCTGCCCCCCAACCCTAACCGGCGAAATGTTCACACTATTCTTCAATATCAGCAGAAATTTGAAAGTTCCATCAATCTTCATAACCCACCAGAGGATAAGTCATGATTTTGTTCTATTTAATTTGGAAAAGCTAGTCTATAACTCTTAGCCTTTTATAGGTGTAAGAAAATAATGTATTCTCAGTTTGATAAAACAATTATAATATTTTAAACTTTGCTATATTTTTTTAACACATTAAATGTGTTTATTATAACAAGTTTGAGTGTGTGTGTGTGTGTGTGTTTTGACATTTTGTCACAAGTACCAGAGAAGACTGCTGATGCAAACTGCCAGCAATCAACAATAACAAATTACACATACAGAAGCAAGTATTCTTCAAAAGACCCAAGATAAACACAGATCCTGATGCACTCCTTAGCTTCATTGATGGTGACCTGATATCTCCTTCTGTTGTGGAAAGTAACCACCTCAAAAATATGATGGAGAAAGCAAATCCCAAATACCAGGATCCAAGCTGAAAGTTCCTATCTACAAAACTTATATATGAAAAAGCGGCTGAAATGAAGAGGACCTTGAACACCAGTTGAAAAAAAGCATAAAATGTCTGTCTTACACTTGACCTATGGTCAAATAGATAAATGAAAGGGTTTCTGGGAATCACTGATCATTTATTCACAAATGGTGTATGCATGAACTAATGATTGCTTGTTCAAGATTTAAGGGAAAACACACTGCTGAAAATATTAAGGCAAGATTATATAAAAGCTATAGCATGCTTTGAAATCTTAGATAAAATAACTAAAATTGTCAGTGATAATGCAGCAAACATGGTTAAGGCCTTTAACTTCACAATACCTGGATTTGAAAAGATGAGTTGATGACAGTTCAGAAAACACCTCTGAGAGTTTTGAATGTCGAAAATCAAACTGTTATGCGTATTCTCTTCAGCTTGTTGTAAAAGATGGACTCAGAGACTGCAGTGCTCATCTGAAACAAGGGATTGCAAAAGCATCAAATGTAGTAAGATATGTTCGTCGCTCCATACATGCATTTGATATTCTTGAAGATGAAAAGCATCTCCAAGTTTCTAATGCAACAAGATGGAACTCACAGTTATGCATGCATAAGTCAATTCTAAATGTCAGTGAAAATACCATAAACACTCATGTATTGTGCGCACTCATGTATAGTGCGCATTCCGATTTGAGGTTCAAAACCTTGGTAAAAATCTATTTCCCTTCTATAATGCGCACTCATTTTTCGTACATTGAGGAGGCCGCCATTTTGTTTAGCCGCGGTGTTTTGCGGATATTCGATTGAACTATAGGTAACAAATATTCTAGTGCTTCCGAAAGTCAGTCATGTGATGATAAAAATTTTCACACCTCTAGTATCCACAATTCAGCTTGCATTGTTACGTTAACATTCATTATGGCCAATAGTTTGAGTAATTGTCTTCAAACGTTGATGCCTTGTTGCTTGTTTGTCGCAAGTTCCTTTCCAAATGGAATTTGAAGCACACAATTATCTTTAACTGAAAAGTTTTGTCCAAAATGGAACTAACTAGCTAGAATATCATCTGAATGTACTAAAAACAATCAACTGATTGTATAATCATAACATAATGACAGTCATAGTTGATCTCAGGAATGACGATGCGAATATCGCATTTGGCTTCATGTTGTCAATGAATTATTATGAAAGTACAGTACAGTACTGAACGCATTCTGGGTGATTCACAGCGATATATAAACAAACAAGAACAATGGTTTTGTAAGCATTTCTTTCACAATTCTATTGAAGAAATCACAAACAGACAATTTTCTGGCAAGTATATACGGTTTGAGCTTTAATATTAACTTAAATTATGAATACAAATCATATAGACTTCGCCGGTCGCCGACATGGCTTCCTAGTGGATGGGGTAAATTTTGGAAACACGAAGGAAAAACTGAATTCTCATGTATTGTGCGCATCCCTTCTCGGAAGTCGAAATTGAAGTCATAGAAATGCGCACAATACATGAATGTTTACGGTAAATTAAAGTCTAGACTGTAATTCACACAAACTCCACATATGAAAGGAAGCTTCTCCAAGAGTTATGCACAATACTAGAACCATATGAAAAGGTGACATTATCAGATCAAAAGGAAACTAATGTTATTGCTGGTCTTAGTTTACTTTGCTTGATACATCAAATGAAGCAAGTGTCAAGCAAATATGACTCTTAAATGGTGTTGACAATGCAGGCTTCTATTCAATCTTATCTCAGTAAATATGAACAGTAGATGCAGCAATTCTTAACCCCAAATTTAAATTTTAAATTGGTGTGCCAGTTCAGTTGAAGCAAAGGATCATGTTGGACTTATTTGTTCTAAAATTGATTCATAAATTCCTACTGATGACTGCGACTCTCCTCATGCAAAGGCCCAGAGGGAAAATTCAGATGATTTCTTCAGTTTCCTGCCATCTTCTGGGAAAAAAAAGATCCAGACATGTATCTGAATCTGTGAATGAATTGGACATTTATCTGGTGGAATATTGTCTGGAAATGGAAAAAAATCCATAAGCTTACTGGGCAGAAAACCTGGAAAAATTACCCACCCTTGCTAAATTAGCACAAAGATATCTTGCTTATCAGCATCATCAGCACCTACAAAGAGACTCTTTTTTGATAGCTCGAAAAATATTTAGACCAGAGAACTGTTTTTTTATCTGACATAAACATTAAGCTTTGAAGATGTAATTTAATTACTGTGGCGTGCAATGTAAATGACCCCAAGTCTGGTGGTTAATATATGACTCATGCTGAGTTCCATTATCACGTGTTTCTATGGTGTTGTCTAAATACTTCAACAAAGGAAATCAGGAATTATTCAAATTCCTTATGTTTATTTTCTAGATGACACGTTAGTTTTTGGGTTTAATGTCCCACCAACAGTATTTCAGTCATTTGCAGACGATGTTTTCTTGAGACAGATATTGTGCTGCCACACTGCAGTATCACACTGTAGACATGTGGCATGATACCACACCATTTCACATTATCCGGACACTGAAGCTAGCACTGTTCAGAAAAAAATATAGTAAAGAAAACAGCCTGGGAGATATCAGTAGGTATATTTGTGCTGCTGATGGAAGTTGAAAGTTTTTATCTGCTACGTGGCATGACACCCTAGCCAAGACCAACCATGCTGATAATGCTGCATGTAGGTTTTGATTTGAATTTAACCTTTTCCCTCATATAGACTCATTTTGACGCACTCAATAGGTACCACAAACCCTGATCTACAGAAAACCACAGTTAAACTTACCAAATTTAATTACAAAATCCTCATTTCCAGACCATGAGGAGCAGCGAACGCATAAAAATTGTCAGCTTGCGAGTTACTCGCAGGCTGATCTGGTTTTTTTGCTGTTCACATAGGTCTTTTCTGGTGTCCTCTATGAGGGAAAGGGTTATTGAAAGAAAACACATTTTTGAAGAACACATTAGAAAAAAGACAGTTCAATGAATTTAATAAAAATGTTTATTTTATGCTAACTGGTACAATACGGGGTTTTCTATCGGTGAGATACAATCCATACCTCCCCAGTGTGGGCAATATAGGTCTATACAAATAGTTCCATTGTTTCCCCAGCCGTTTGCATAAAATTAAAAATTGCTTGTTTTGTCAATGTGGAAAAATTTATCTCATCAAGAAGTGATACAATTTTAACATTGAAATATTGAAAATTGTATCACTTCTCTATGAGATATATTTCATAGCCACTCAAAACAAACAAATATCCTCTATTTATTTGTAGGGTTGAACGTCTCACAGACATTATTTCAGTCTTTTGGAGAATATGTCTTCTTAAGACAGATATAGAGTGCCACACAGCAATATTACTCTAGAAATATAACACGAGTCACATTATCCTGACACTGGAACAAAAAGTCCTGGAACTACACTGTATACATGCCGAGCTGGGGATAGACTCATACCCTCTAAGATGCAGGAGACATACAAGAAGACTTTTCACAGCTGTATTAGACGCTTGCCTCAGCTTTTATGCCCGCCCATGTCCATCTAGGATAATTGTGACTACAAAATAGCCATCCACAATGCTTCCAGTAAGTCCTTGCGCCATTCACATTCAGGTAAATTCAGTGTTGTCTGCTATTTTATCATTTTAATATACTTTTCATGTAAAAACAAGATGTGTTCGAAAAACACTATGCCCCTATCTGAGCAGGTCAGATGTCAAATAAATGATGTCAACTGAAAGCCATTCATTATATGAGTAAGTATGTCAAATATATAGACTTGACTCCATATGTAATGGAGTAATTCTCTAGACAAAAAATCATAAAAAAAAAAAAGGTAGCTATTTTTTAAAAATAGAACCCAACAGGTTATGTTTCATAATCATTAGACTTTTGCTACTCCTTATCGATTTATATTTTAAGTTTCAAATCGACTTTTGCTACTCCTTATCGATTTATATTTTAAGTTTCAATCAAATACCTCAACTAGTGCAGGAGTTATGTTTCTTGACAAAAACTGCAATATAAAATAAGGAGAGATTAATTATCAGAAAATCAGAACCAGGCAGAGTTATGGGTTTTTGGTTACTGCACTCTGCAATCTCATCATTTATTTATATTTTGAATTTCAAGTCTATACCTAGAAGTTTATGAGTTTTGTGCCTTTCAATACTTGGAAAAGAAATAAAGAGAGGATATAACTGCAAAATTGGGCCAGATAGAGTTACGGCTCTTAGTGAATGCACTTCTAGTCACATTCTTTTCATATCTGAAGTTTCAAGTCAATATCTTGTATAGTTTTCAAGTAATGGCCAATGTTAAAGGTTGCTGACAAACAAACAGACAGACAGAAAAGGCTAAAACAATATGCCCCCGATCATAGATCTTGGGGACATAAAATTTTATTCCTATTTAAATCAATGTTATTAGTGCACATGCATGTCCCTTATTTATAGTTTTTGGTTTTAGACTTGTGGTAGCTGCAAGACTTTCATAGCCATAATCAAAAGCAGACATTGTTGATTTGCATAATTATCACTGCCCAAATTTTACTGTTTTTTAACCCTCCCTATTCTGCAGCAATGCAAACTGATTGTTTACATCAGATTAGTAAGGTCATAACCTCCTTAGGGATGCATTTAATGAATGGTACTACTAAGAAAAGATGCTGATAATTTATATTTCCACCACAAGCAAAAAATTAATGTGCCGATATCTTTGAAGATGAAGAGAACAAATTAAATGTGCGTTCCTTAAACTTTCCTTTTTTTTGCAGTTTTATTTCGATGACTTTTAAAAATGTCACTTTCTTTATCAACATGTAGGCCCGGGCCTACAGGGCCTTATTGTAACTTAAGCCACACAGACGCCAATGCGGGTCATTTTAGCGCGCTGCAGGCCGAGAGACAATTGAATAGTGATAAATATTGTACTTCTAAATTATTAGACTTAAATTCATGGGTAAACTAATGTAGGAAATTTAAATTTAAACCCTTTTCAGATAAACTTACTTGTAGCATATTTTCGTGTCTTCACACAGCAAGTTTTTTTTGCTCTCCTTCACGAGATTTCCAATCAAGCATAAATTCCGTGCACGTGCCAAGTGGAAAAGGGGATGCTTTTTAAAAAAGCTAACAGAGGGCTCGATTGCAAATCACGTAATTTAATCATTTTTTTTTAAAAAGTCAGACAAAGTAACAAAAACTAAGATTTGAGAGCTTTTTACGTGAGTAGGGAACGTAAATTGGGTATGTTTTTTAATGAGTTTGGGCTCGTTGGTATGAAAATCCGGTTTCCCTTTGGGACGAAAATGTCGCTAATTTCTGGTTTTAAATTTTAAAAAAGTTTGTTCAGAAGTAATGTAACTTTATTTAGGAAAAGGCTTTTCCAACATGGGGAAAAAAAACTTAAAGATTTAGATGACTTTAAACCCGAGAAACCCCTCAATATAACTGATATATCAAATCCATGAGATATTTTTTTAAAATTTTTGTAACATAAAGGCCTCCTAGATAAAATTGAATTTCATGCATGCGCTATGAATTCAATATTAAATTTTATGGAAGAAAAAAAAACTTTTTCTTTATTTTTTTTCCTACATTTAGAATTCGGGCCTTTTTTTGGCTTACTAGCTGAAAAATATCATGAATATTTTCTTTTCGGAAAATGATCACATATCAAAATAGTTTATTTTCTGGGGCCTAAAGCTATATATCGCCCCTTTTTGGACTTCTAAAATAAAAAATAATTACAAAAATTCCGAATGTAAGCAGCATTTTTTTTCACCCCTTTCAGCTTTAACGCTTATTAAAGCTAGTCATTGTTTGGATAAATTTTAGGGTCAAGGTTGCGGGGGAAGTCAACATCAACACTGAAGCAATTTGGGAAAGTTCACTAGTGTGAAAAAGATGGAAAAAAAAGGAAAATCGGTATGTACCATTTTTTTCTTTAAAAATTTAACTTAAGAAAAAGGTTTTAAGAAACTAAAATTTTAAATTTTTCCCACTGACAAGCCTGACTTTGATTGAACGGCTTTGAAGTTACCCATGTAAAAATTGAAGAACGACCCTTTATCACAATGAAGGATTGTCTTTTATGGTCGGGCTTTGTCTGTCCTCGTCACACTTCGTGAATGTGCTAAATTGAATAGAAGTTACAATTTAGAAAGTACAGAATTAAAAAATAAAAAAAAATGATTAATGGCTTTTAATTTTGGTTATATGATCTACTCTAAGCTTTGCATACTTCGGATTTTTTTCCATTATTTTACAAAGGGGGTTTGTAGCACCCTGTGGTTGTTAACCGATTTTAGTTGATTCTTTTAAAAAAAAAAAAAAATTTAAAATTTGTCTGATAGTAAAGGGGAACCAATAAAATCGGTTAAATTTGCATTTAAACAACCACAGGGGGCTACAAACCCCTTTTGTTATTTGTTATTAATGAATTTCAAATTGTTTTATGTGTAAAATTTAAATAAACCCCCCTTAATTCTGGAAAGAATAATGATCTTTGATGTTATATTGCTTGTCATTCAGTCTTTACACAAAAAAGGTACCTCCATGACATGTAAAACTTCTTCTACAGTTATTTTTTTAAGTAATAAACAAAAAACAAATGAAAAATTTTTGATTTGACTCTACCCATCTAGAAAAGCAACTTTAAAGCAAAAAAAGATGTCATCTTGTCTGTTCTCAGCTCTGTGAGTTGGGCGGACAAGACAGGACGGGAGATTTTCTCAAAAGCTGGTGGGGCCCTTGGGGTTTAAACTTGTGGCTTTTGGTGGTATGCGAAAGCTGTCAGGGGGGCAGACTTGAGGTCAGGGAGGTGGGATCAGCCGGGCCAGGGTAAAAGCATTTATATTCAATTACAGTAAGGGCCCCTCTTGGGAAAATTTAAAAAGTTTTTTTAAAAATTAAAAAAAAAGTGAAGTCAAACAAACAGGCCTTTGTTTATGGGTTTATGGTATTCCATGGTGATTCTAACTTAGGTTTGATTGTATCCATAAATTTCTTGTTTATGATATTTACAGGGTGTTTGTGTTGGTTTAAATTTTATGGGGCAGTTTTATTTTTCTGTTTTTTGTCTCTAAAAATTTTATCTCATCCCAATTTTGCAGGACTCACTTGCTTACTTTGTCAAAAAAAAGTAAGTTAGCAGAAATCGGAGCTCACTTGTCTGAAAAAGCAAAGGGTTTAAATATATATGAAATTTTATCTTAAGAAAAAGTGCCTAAAAATAAAAATCATAATTTATTTTTTAGTAGCAAACATATTGAAGAACAATAAATTAAAACCCCTTTTTATTATGCAAAGTAATCAGTAGGAAAATATGTTCATGTTATCTAAGTTAGTCTACTATCAATACAAGAACAGCAAAAGTTTTAAGGCAGGGGTCGGGGGGTAAAAAAAATCAATATGCTGGTTATGCGCCTATGTTCTTACTTTTTTTCAGGTGTGGAGGGCTAGAAAAAAGTAGGTTATTGTTACAGGTGGTCGGACCTTACTGGTGCTCCGAGATGCTTGGGGGGCGAGTGAAACCCCGCTAGCTGTCCATGGAGGTAAATTTTTTCACTCTTCTTTATGAAGTGAAACATATAGGATTCTGGCATCATGACACATCCCCCCATCTCTTCATTTGTTTAGTCATGGAGGTTTTGGGGGTTTTAGTCATCAAACAATATGTTTCATCTTAGATATCAAAAACTGAATATATCTCGACACATTGGTACCCACCCCGTACTTAGTTACCCCCTCCAGGATTTCCATTTTGTGGGGTTTTATCCCTGGTCTCTAATAATGGTACGGTTGTTCCCTGCTTGGCGCTCGGCATATATACAAGGAGTTCAAGGCGTTAAGTTTATGCAGAAATTTTTGACTGGGTGTGGTATATGCCACTTTTTTTTGGTATGATCTGCAGTTTGGCATCAAATTTTTTTCTGTCTCAAGGGGGGATAGTTTCCGAGACTGAAATACTTTTGTTGGATTTTAAAAAAACAAGCAAAAAAAGACTTTGTACAACTTTTTTTTTCCTGACATTATTCTTCCTATGTGAAATAAATCATTTAAAAAAAGCAACTGTAGATATAAGGTAAAATCAAATTATTTTGTTTATCAGTTTTAATATTAGATTAAGATTTATAAAAAAATTTTATTGGCTATAGTTTCAGGTTCCTTGCCGGACCACAGAGTCTGACCAGGCAGATCTCAGTAAAAAGGGTACCAGATATCAGGAAATTGTCTCCCTTTAATCTTTAAACCCAGGATTGTAAGTTATCTCTATGAGCTTTTTTTCAGGAAAATTTAGTTTTAAAAGACAGCATGTTAATTATAATCCCATTTAAAACGAAATTGCCTAGTAGAAATCACAAAACCAGACGCAACCTGTCACATTTGTGTGTCCCGTTTTACAAAGAAAAAAGAAAAAATTCTATTGTAAAAAAGGATATGGAATAAG
>CM037788.1:34718684-34768684 GCA_021229015.1 Solen grandis | reverse complement strand
GATATAGACAAATGCATTGTATTTTGTATAACAAAATGGATTATTTCACAAACTGCTCTTATCACATGATAACCACATACAGTAAAATTTCATTATTTCTTGAAATATTCACAAAGTTTTGGAATCACACTTTCTAGCACTCTTTTAGTATTTGTAACACGTGGTTGTCCTTCAGAGTTCTTGCAAGTAAACGTGTTATGCAAGCCATCTTCTCCCTGGCGGAGAAATATTTTCTTCAGGCTATTCAAGTTCAGGCCTGAACAAGCAATATTCTCTGCCGTGGCCAATTTGCACACACCACATGAAACAAGATCCTGTAATGTACACAGATTCTTTGCCTTTTCCTTATTGGACAAATAACTGAAGTAAATTGCTCGAGGAGAAAATGTAAATTTCATCAGATCTGGTAAGGATATCAACGAGCAGGCATGAGAAAGTAATGCAGCTAAAGCTGTGACATCACCCTCGGCATTATGCGCATTGTAGGTAATGTTCAACACCTCACGAGCTAGATCCTCTTGCTTGTACGATCCTCTTCCAGGGTAAGTTTTCCTGAACACTGTCAAGGTGTCCATTAATCCTTTAGTACAGGTTAAAAACTTATCCACTTTGTTAGTATTACACAATGCGGCAACCAAAACAGGGAAGTCAAACCGTCTGCCATTGTGGGCAGTCACAATAACATTTTTGTACTTTCCAAGCCACTCTATCAGACGGTCTAAAGCATTATAGATGTCCAGTGCACTTACAACAGCCCCATTTACTGTCATAACATTGTTATTTACAGTTATTCCAGTAGCTTGCTGAGCACCTGAAGAAATGGGCATCTTTGGCTGCACATATGTGCTGAATAGTTGCCCAGGGCCACTGTTCATAACCTTAGCCGCAATTTGTGTTATGTGTGGCATTTGTCCTCCACGAACTGAAATTTAAAACACAGTATAAAATATGCAATAATCTAGTATAAAAGTCAAACATAAAAAAGCAAAGTAACTTTATTCTTCATCATGGCTCATTACAGCCTCCATAGTTTTTGTATTCTTATGTGGACACAAAGATAGTTCTAACATTATCCTAATGACAATTTGAAGCAAAGAAGAAATATATTTTCCTTAAAATTAATACAAAAACATACTAAGATCTGTAGTTTCCAAGTCAAGTGGGACTATTGTTAGCGGCTCAGGTAAAGGTGGTATAGGTTTGAAAACACCACGAGGGACGGCATCGGGTATCTTCTCCACATCTAAATCTCCCTGTCTCTCTTCAATGCCTTAAATGCACAATTGGTAAACATTGTTAAATATAATTTAGCTCAGTGGAAAATCCTTGCACTAGGACCACAAAAATTCCGGGTTTGACCCCCAGGCTGGGCAATACATTTCTCCGTGGTAGATTGATGGAGGACATTGTATCTGAATTGTCATTCACCCCCAACCTCTGAATATGTGGGAAAGTTGCCAGTTTCTTACAGAACGATTGGTAAGTACTTGTAAGAAACCCAGAAACACCTGACAGGTGAACTGGCTGCTGGCATAAAGCCTAAATAAACAAACGATTTACATTAATATTGCACACCAAGTTCAACTAGAACTATAAAGAGGTAATGTTTTTATTAGACACAGCTGTCTAATCAGCTTATATTTTAACAATTCCTTTTTAAGAAAAAAAAAACACATCATACCTGACATATAAGATGCACCTTCAAGTGCTTCATTAGCTCCCTGTATGACAGAGCGTTCCTGCTTTAACTCAAGCCGACGACGTTTGGAAGATGGAAGAATCGATCTTGTTTGGAGGCGCTTCCTTTCCTTCATACATTTGTCGGCATATGCTGCTGTATGTTCTCCAGGAGACAGGCCAGCTTCGGTGTGTACCTTAAATATTAGTTTAGGTTTCGCATTTTATTTCACAACCATTATGACTGATAGGCATGCAGCAATACTGGTATGTAAACAAAAATTCTCATCAAAATTATTACTGTCTGATAACAATCATCATAATTACCACACAACTCATCCAAATATATATTATCATTGATGTCACAATACAAACATTACCTAAAACAGGAGCAAGAAAAAACTTACATAATAATAAATCATCCTACTTACTTTTAAACTCCATGCTGTGTGAACAGTCAAACTGTAACAGAAACAACTGGAATAACAACAAACAGAACTATACTGTAACAGTAACAACTGGAATGAAAATAAACAGAACTATACTATAACAAGATCAACTGTACTAAAAATTAACAGAACTATACTGTAGAGAACTGTTGTTTAAACATCAAAAGCTCAAACATCTGAAACATACAGCAAAACTGGTAACAAAAACAAGTAAAAACAACTTGAAAATCTCTTTCATAGAACATAACTCTGTGCGCAATACCTGGGTAAGATACTTCCGTCCTTCGTTTATGAATGCTGCTGTTGCCTGCACCCGAAAGTCCAAAGACTCGGAATTTCCATAATGGAGGGACTTGGGTGCTCTCATTGTCACTTCCCGGTTTGCATGCTCACACTGTTGTGAGGACCCCAAATCTGAATATTGAGTAGCATTCGCAATGACAGGTTCAAACACCCTATCCAGTTCTTTTCTGATGCATCCAGTATCATCTTTCAATGGAGCCTTGTATGGGAGGCTTCTGTGTATGTACTTTACTTCCGGGTTTCTCTTGTATCCACAGAATCGACCCTGGCACAAACTGTGATCCCCAAACTGATGAGGTATTATCGCACGGAGATTCTCCTCCATCCCCTTGCTATTCCCCTGATTTTTAGCAAATGTGTATTTTAAACACTTTTGCAGATGTGCAATTGTTACTCTGCTAATTTTTACTTTATTGGCTTGAAGGTTGAGCAAATGTTTCCCAACATTTTTAACAATGTGATTCCTGTCAAATCGTTTTTTCATTTTGATATTTAGATTGGATTGCAATCTTGCAATCAGAGTGTTATCACCGTCCCCTTCAATATACTCAACAGGAGTTCCTTCCTTTGCCAATTCCACTACACCTTTTACACCGCTTACACTCTCCATCATCCTTGCACTCCCATGATGGTTTCGTACACACCTGTGGCTTCTAACCTTTTCACCAGGTCTATTCCTCTGCCACCATTTGCATGTTGCACATGTACGATGCTGCACTATTGACTTCACCACCCTCTTGCCATATTTGGTCTTGCTCATAAAGAAGGTGTGAGCTGTAAAACAGTTAAGAATATTCAAAAATAAATGCATCAAAATGAATATTATATCTTAAGTGTCATTAGTTACTGTATGAATAAGCATGTAACACAGAGAATGTTGAGATTTAAGCATTACATATTCTCACTACAGTAAAACTCCCTTATTCAGTCCACCATTAGGTCTGTGAAGAAATGGTCTTTATAGTAGGTTCGCCTTACTATAGAGTTAAAATAAAGACTAAATCCTGAGAATGGGTCTGTGAAATGGTGGTCTTAATGGTGGAGGGGTCTTCCTTTTGGGGTGGTCTTTAAGGGGAGTTTTACTGTATATTCAGAAAGGGCATAAACTTTCAATACTGGAGTTGGGGACTAAATAATTAAAAGCTGTTCAGTATAATTCATTATGATTTACATGTCCATTAGCAACACCAATAAGTAAATAATCTATCATTTAAACAAGCTAAATCTGAAAGCATAAACAAACACTCACATGTAAGACTATCAAACCCTCGCTTTTGCCACGCTGTATCGACTGCGCACGACATTCCTGTACGTGTCCTACATGGATATAGTCTGGTGAGATTTCTACGTGCAGTTGGAATTTGGCCAAAGCTGCCTAGAAGCTTTCTAAAAAAAACATCAAAATTTATGTGCTAGCTGTTGTACATTTAAATGCAGCAACACAATTATTGACCAGATTAATGTCTATGTATCAATGAAGTATGACTTTTTATTTCTTTGTCAATCAAATCCCATAAGGTAATTGTCATTAAATGCCATTGAGAAATTTAATATTTGCACCACCCAATGCCTCTACTGTATTAAAACAGAATGAAGATACTGTGGAGTCAAGCTCAGACAGGATGTATTGGCAGTGCTTGTTTCAACACCAAAAGTAAACATGAATCTCATGAACCTATATAAGTCTACTTCAATTAATTAATATCAAGACATTAACAACTAATTTATACCGTTTTGCTTCTCCTGAATTGTGCTGACTTGATGGCTCCTCGTGTTCACCTGATGGCTCCTCGTGTTCACCCGATGGTTCGTGTTCACCTGATGGCTCCTCGTGTTCACCCGATGGTTCGTGTTCACCTGATGGCTCCTCGTGTTCACCCGATGGTTCGTGTTCACCCGATGGTTCTTGTTCACCTGATGGCTCCTCAGGTTCAGTGGATGGCTTCTCCTTCACATCTGACCAGTCACTGGCTTGCATGTCGGTTTTCAGTAGCACCCTTAAACATAAAACAACAATTTCTGAAACATTAAAGACAGACTATGAAAAACAATATTCAATATTCAATGTTTATATGTTGCAGAGCAGTTTCTGGTCCAATAATCTAAAATCTAATGATGAAATATGGAGTTTAAAATATTTGAAAACAAATACATACTTTACAGATGGTGATGCACCTGGAAGTACAGCAAGTCCAAGGTCTTCCACCACAAAATCCATCGACTCTCTGGCTTCTTTTGTCTCTTCTTCAGCAATATCACTGAACAAAAAAAAAACATTGAGCAAGACAGTTAATAAATTATAACAAGAATGGTTTTTATATAAATATTTAAGACATATCTTGGCTATGTGTGGTTATATAGACAGGTACAGCATGCTGAAAACCCCCAATAGTAACTATGTTGATGATTCATAGCTTGTGGGGTATATAAAACTACAGGTTGGTTAGCACTAAAACATTTTGTGAAAACATGAAGAAGCATTTGTCAATATATAATTTATTTTTGTACTTACTTCATTTCCATATGGAAAGCATCTTGAGCAGCTGTTTTTGATGATTTGGTTGCCACTGACTCAACAACTTCTCCTGCCCTTCGCTCCATTTTTTTCAACTTATTATTGGCTAATGTCGGTATGTTCAGTGTTGACAGCATGTTGTTGACTCTTGTTGGTCCCCCAACACTGTCAATCATTGCTACAAATTGATAAAAATTTGTATTATATTACATCTTCTGCCATAATATGTAAAATATAACAGGTAACCAATGGTCTAAAAGGATGAATTTGTGCATGAAAGGTAACGATTATTTGGTTAAAGATATATGCCTGCCACTTTGTGTTGCTAATGCTTGATAGATTGATATGAATGTTGTGTATATTGGCACTTTAAACAGCCTTGCTGTTGACTTAACTAACCATTAAGCAATATGATTGCTTAACAGTACTTAATAGCCCGAGTTCGACCCCTGTTTGGGACAGGATTTGTCTCCTCCTAGAGTTGCTTTAATGATGTCAAAAGTGTTTGACTGACTCAGTTTGGTGCCTGCAGGGTCATTCTAGAGAGCATATTCGTTTTTGTTCTTCCAGATTAACTTAATGTACATAAGTGTAAAATAAAAAATAAAACTGATGTCAGCTGCTCTGAGCAATACATTAAAATAAACATCAAAAATACCACATAGTTTTTATTTACCTGTACCAAGTTTAGTATTTACTGCAAAACAAGGCATTCCAGATTTCCCTGATTTTATCCTGTGGGTTTTCCCATACGGTACACAGTTCAAGAATCCACAGTCCACATTCTGACATTGCACATATAAATAACCACCAAGACCTTTTTTAAGTTCCTTTTTCACACTGTACAATGTAAGTGGCACCGGTCCCAACCTGCACGATTTGCAAAACGCTAACTTCTCGAGAAGGACGCCTAATTCCATTATTCGCCGCCCAATTTTCCAAGGCTGCTTTTGGCTGACATCAGTGTTTGTTTGAGCGGAATCATCGTTACCACATTGAAAAGAAATGTCGGTGGTATAATTATGCTCAGTAATAATCCTCTGACATCTCACGCTATGAATATCTTTTCGTTTTGTCGCCCACCGACCACGTTTGTCTCGTATGCGAGCGGTCATATTGGTAGTTTCCAAATAATGACGTCACAGTGGAAAACACCCTCTCGCGTGACAAATAATTACTTAAAATAGATTATACGAAGCCTGTCGACAGAGGGCGAAAGCGGCTTCCGGTTTATTGCGATATTACCCGACATTTGTCGATGTTTACCGATTTATTAGGGTCCGTAATCCTTAAGTACCTATCTAGCTCATTACATGTAAATTGTTTGCCATTGTCACTTTGTATGGGTAATGGGTAACCGTGAATTGAGAATGTCTTCTTTAGAAATTTTATAACGTTCTCTGATGTTGTATTTCTCATAACTTCGATTTCTGTCCATCTCGAGTAGTAGTCAACAATCACAAGAATACTCTCCCCTGACGGAAGCGGTCCCAAAAAGTCAATAGCTAGATGTTGCCTCGGTTCTGATGGTAGCTCAAAACGTTTCATCGGTTCTGGTCTTTCTGGTTGAGCTACTAATTGACAGCCTTTGCAATACTTAACATGTCTCTCTATATCTCTGGCAATTTTGGGGAACCAAACCTTTTGTCTAAGTCTTTGTTTCATGGCAACCATACATGGGTGCCCTTCATGAGCTATCTCTAGTACTCTGTCTCTTAGCTAACTCGGTATGATGATTCTGGTTCCTCTTAAAATTAACTGACCTATTGCAGACAACTCATATCTGATAGGCAAATAGTCTTTTGTACTCAATGTATGCCATTTACCTGACTTTAAACATTCTCTTACTTCTGAAAGTTCATAGTCACTATTTGATACAGTCTCTATTTCTGATGTCGATAATGCCACTGGAGTCGCATGTTGTGCCACACTTCTGATATACGACTCTATTTCTTGTTGATCGACATCGTAGTGCTGTTCCGTCTCTGGTAATAGTCTACTCAATAGTCAATAGTCTCAGCAATGTTTGTTGGACCCTTTATGTACTTCACTGTATACTTGTATGCCAACATTCTGAGTAACCATCTCTCTACACGTGCTAATGGTTTAGACTTTGGTGAAAATATAAATTCTAAGGGTTTGTGATCTGTCCATAGCTGAAAGTTCTTTCCTATCAGGTATATGTGTAAGCGCTCACATGCCCAAACTAGAGCTAAAGCCTCACGTTCTGTTTGTGAATATTTCCTCTCAATACGACTCAAAGTTCTACTTGCATATAAGATCACACGCGATTCCCCTTTACTGTTCTCTTGGACTAACACGCAACCTAAACCTACTGGGCTTGCATCGCATATTACTATTGTCTCGTCCCTCGAATCGTAATAGCCCAAGTTCTTAGCTTTTGTCAACTCACTCTTTAACTGTTCAAAACTATCTTGTTGCTCTTTACCCCACTCAATTTGCACATTCTTCCGTGTTAGTTTAAGGGCTCTGCAATTGTGGCGTAATTGTTTATGAATCGTGCACTGAAATTGACTTGTCCGAGAAAGCTTTTTTACTTCTGATGCATTTTCTGGTTGCCTAGCATTGAGAACAGCTTCAACTTTCTCGTCTCCAAGTCCTACTCCATGCTCTGACAATATATAGCCCATAAAGTTTACATGGTTCATATTTAATTGGCACTTTTCTTTGTTAAGTGTCAATCCCCTATCTGACAGCCTCTGTAATAACTTATGCAGTCGACTGTCATGCTCACTTTGCGTTTCTCCGTGTACAACAATATCGTCAAAAATGCTGTGTACGCCTTCTAACCCACTTAGCGCTTGTTTAATCACCTTGTTGTAGAGTTCTGGAGCACATGATACGCCAAACATGCGTCTTTTGTAGCGAAATAAGCCCCTGTGTGTTTGAAATGTTGTTATCTCTCTTGATGACTCAGATTATGCCACTTGATGATAGGCCATTTTGATATCCAGTTTTGAAAATACTGTAGACTTATTTAGGTCTTGTAGAACTTCATCCACAGTTGGAATGGGGTACCTTTCACGAACCACAGCCTCGTTCGCTCTTCGCATATCTACACAGAGTCTAATGTCTGTGCCGTTAGACTTTGACACGATAACTACGGGACTCACCCATCTACTTGGACCTTCTACACTCTCAATGATGTCCAACTCTAGTAATTCGTCTAATTTTTTATCTAATTTGTCTCTAAGATTATAGGGAACTCTTCTCAATGGTTGTATTACTGGTGAAACATCTGGATCTATAGGAATGTCTAACTCAAATTCTTTCAACTTACCCAGTTTATCAAAACACTGTGGATACTGACTAAATATACTTGAATCATCACTGTTGGTACCATTTACAGCATTTACAATATTCAGTATCCCCAAATCTACAGATGTGCCTTTCCCCAAAAGTGGTGAACCTGACTCTTCAATTACATAGAATCTAGCATCTACTTCCTGTCCCTGACTACTTTGACATTTAGCTGTAAAACATCCTGCAACAGTTAATGATTTATTGCTGCCATAACCATACAATTTCTTGGTACATTTTACACATTCTGAACATTTTATTATCTGTGATTTCAACCATTCCCAGGTCTTTCTGTCAATTACGTTAAAGCTTGCTCCTGAGTCGATGACAACTTTCAACGGAATTGTCCCTATATTAACTATTATCTTGGACATTTCATCTCGACCATTTAGACTAAACACATACTCAACACTGTCATCAGAGTCCTGCTCTACATTGTCAACACAATTTACTCGCGATTTGTAACTCGGTCGTTTCCTAGTTTTCTGTGTCGATTTCCTCTTGCTGTCTTCAAACTTCTTTTTACATTGTTTCTCAAAGTGTCCGTGTCCTTTACAGTACCTACACTTAGCGTTACCTGCTTTACATTTAGTGTCCCCAGCTATGTGACCATACCATCCACATGCATAACATTTCTTATTCTGTTTCTTGGCATGCACAATCTTACTCATTGTCTTTGATTTTGGTACGGCACCGGTTTCTACTTTATTTATTTCCAAATTAGATAGTCCTTCTATTGCAACTGCTTGTTTCTCTGCGGTTTCCATACTTAATGCTAGGGTTTGTAGATCCTTGAGTGACACATTATTCTTCTCTAATAACTTTCTCCTTAGTCTCTGTGAATATTATTTCTCAATTATTTGATCTCTGAGCATTTCATCAACATTGTCAAATTTACAAAATGCTGCACTAGTTCTCAGTCTAATAACATATGCTTCCATTGTTTCGTTTTCTTCTTGTGCCATAGCTCTAAATAGCGATCTCTCAAACGCAACATTTACATCTGGTTTAAAATGTTTATTAAGCACCGATTTAGTGACGTCATAAACAGTTTCCCCTCCGGCCGGATCAGGAATTTCTAGCGTAAAATAAATGTCCTGCACTTCAGGGCCTGCACAATGGAGTAACAGTGATTTCTTTTGCCCAGCTGCCGTAACGCCTCTACCTTCAGCGTATAACTCAAAACCACGCAGCCAATTCTCCCAACGAAATCCCAAACTTGTCCGCTTACCTCCAACATCAAATCTGGCCATTCCTCCTAATTCAGGCATAGCGACGGCCATCCTGTAACGAAATATGGGTCCTCTTTTGCTTCGTCGCCACAATATGTAGTGCCCTATTGTCTACGTATCGTGGATTCACACAGATTCCAATAATGGTCAACAAAAACCCATCAAAACACCCAGTTTCAGCTCGCCATCTTTATTACCCACAGTCCATCATACAATTCACACGCTTGTAATAATAACAACACTGAATACATATTATACCCTGAGGAGTTACCTCCCTAATACCAATACAATGCTATTAATGATACACTACAGCGGGAAATCACTTTTGTTTGACATTTCACCTGTGTTCTCATTGGTCGGCTTATTTACTATGCTCTGGGTAAGGTTCTTCGTCAGAACAGCAGAAGGTTTTGCAGAGGAATGAGGCGTTATTCCAGATAATTTTCAAATTTTCGTTTTCAAGGTTGGTAGTTATTATAGTTTTTATTTACCTGTTGTTCTGTCGAGTTAAGAGAATTTTGCATGTGGTTTAAGTTATCGTGTTGATATGTAGTCTTTTATAACTCTCGATTTATTTTGCATGTATAAAATCATGCATTTTTTATTCTTAAGAACTATCTCTAATCATTCCATGTTCGCCCCTGTAATGAGAGTGCCAGAAAGTATTTGTTCCATATACATGTAAGTTGTTCGGAAAATGTTAATAAATTAATTTCGATATGGACAAAAAGAAGGTTTTAGGATCATCGTGAGGTACCTGAAAAAAGGGAAGTATAATATTTTCTGTAATATCTTTTTCAGCCTACGGTAAAATGTCTAATTCTCCTTCAAGGCTTTTGCAGATTTTTTTTTTCTTTCTTCCGGGCTTCGACAGCATGTCAAAATTTTCTTCCAGGTTCCGGCATAATTCCCATTTTTTCTTCTTAGCTGGTCTTCAGTTTGAGAGAAATTTGCAGGTTTCTAATGATGTACTTGTATCTCTTGCTGAAATATATGCGCTATATGAGAAACACTGTCAGAATATCCAGATATATCCAGAAAAACCCTATAAACAGAGACCAGTATATAAAGATATTTACTTCAGTATATAACATTGGTTTTCTTTCATATCCCCATGAATGATAGGTGTGACTTATTTTAGGAAGTGAAAGTATTAAAAGCAAAAAACCAGACCATTAACGAATTACTTAAAAAATCTCACAGTACATTCTTCTAAAAGATGGATGCGCTTATAACTGAGTGAGAATGATATTGTTAATGCAGTCCGTGGTTACAATCCTCACAAACATTAAATGTGCTTACCCCGAAAGTATGGTCTGATGTTTGTGCTCTTCAGAACAAGAACTCTGAAAACTTGGTGCTGACTTTTTCTGACAATTAATGTCCGTTAAGTATGTTTGTGGTTTACCTCTTTTGGTTAGTCTTTAAATACAGTGTTTTCAAGTAGGTGACAGTTTAAAAAGTTGTACACAATGCGCTTCATAATCAGCTGGCATTATTCTAGACAATAATTGTGGTTAGTCCATTTTAACAGTTAAATCTATTTTGTGATAGATTTCTTGCAAACATTTTAAGGTAAATATATGTTTTGGACAGAATTTTGAAGTTTATTATGCTTGTGTTTTATTTCAGTATATACTGTGGACCTTTTAACCGGACAGACAGACAAACAACTTTTTAAAATTGACATTATTCTGTTATAGACTATATAATAGACAAGTGTTTTTAAGCAATATTCATACTTGAATCTAGAAATAAATGAATAAGAAGAAGATGTGAATATACGTATTAATGCACCATTTTAAATAAAAATTAATTCCATCAAGTAGATGCTATTATTTAATTGAATTATCTAATTCAAAATTCAACTAAGATTTTTTTTCATATTTCTGAATATTATTCTTTGCTTTTTCTAGATATCCTAAAGTGTGTTATTCTGTCTATTGCTTTGTTGTTTCTGGAATAAAGTTGCGTATAAATTAGTGTTGTAATTTAGAATTTAATTCCTAAGTGATGCAACTCAATGTGTCAGTTATGAAATACATGTAGTATTTCTTTCCTCTTGACTAAATTTTCGGCAATTAAAACTATCTAAAAATCGAAAATTGGAACACATATTCTTTTTCATGAATATAAACTATGAACAATCCCAGATAAATCCGTCAATTTACGAAAAAGTTTTAAACTTTCAAAACTTTGAACCTCAATTTCTCAAAACTACATAAATGCAAGTTACGTCAGTCTGTAAATAGAGCGACGAAATGTCAACTTAAGATTTAATGATTTTTGTAGACATGTCTTTCTTTATTAAACTTATATCTTAAGCTTCATATTCTTTATGTATAAAACTTTTGTATAACTAATGTAACTAGGAATTTATGCAAATATTAAATTAAAAAAACAAAACAAAGAAAAACTTGTGTAAGCATATCATTTTTATGATAAACATTGAGAATTTACATATATTTAAATGAGTATAAAGGGATTAACTGACAAGATAAATATTGGGAAAATGCTCATAATGAAATGAAGTACTTATAATTTTAATTATCTATTATTATTTAATTATCAAAATTATTACAGATCCTTAGTTTGTTGGATCCGGGTAAATGAAAGAGTATTAACATTGCATTGGCACTAGAGTCGCAGAATTGCCTATTTCATTGGAATTATAATACCAAAAGTATGCAGATTGTTCTGTACTGTATATTAGAGCATGGTAAGGCACGGAATCTGATATCTCTTGATTGTGAAGGTCGTAACTTTGTATAAATGTAAATTGCCATCATATACTATGCACGGTTCCACCAGTCTGGTATCCAATTAACATATGGTATAAGGAATCGTTGTCAAAAGGCAATCTTAACAAAGTGATAACGCGAAATACCAACAGTTTGTATATCTTTATTAGTCTTTTCTACTATCAACTTCCGGTTTTTTTAATTTATTTTTTGTTGTTGTGGTTGTTGTTGTTTTTGTTTGTTTTTTTTGCGGGGCTGGGGGCGATTTTGAATCGATCGATTTGATTGAAGATGTGAAATTGACATCGAAAGACTGCGGGAGATTGCGTATATGTTTTACGTCATCCAATCAGAATCGCCGAAAAAACAACACAGAGTAAAGAGTGACAAAAAATCGTAATCAAGATTCCAATGAAATTGGCAAATATGCGGCTACAGTCAATGCATCTGACTTCCATAAAAGCCCCCAAAACCTGAGCTATGTTATGTGCAGTTACAACTTTATGTTCTAACGGACGCAATGAAACTACAGTTGACTGCATGAATTAATTACACCCTAATTGATGATATATATATTCGTTTATTAATCTCATAAAAAATGTTGGAAGGGAATAACGCCGATAACATTTATAGAGAGCCGTTTGTGTTGCAATTACCAAATTATTTGCAATGCATCATGAATTCCAAGAAAATGCCTTTATTTACATTGATTAACTTAATATATTTACAATTACGTATTTATACATGAAATTCACAGAACTAGAATACCAGTTCATAGGCTAAATTTAAACGTCGTATGTGGGCAGGACATTGCCATTTTAATCCATCCATCATTAAATTGTGATCTTGGTCCATCAAGTGATTGCGGGAATTTCATAGAAAATGCAAGTCATTATAGACTTAGAGCAAAATAGCCTTTAACACCGAGTCATTTGATGCTTGCATCTGCACTGAAGAATTTTAAGCATTTGAAGGATCATGATTAAAATTCAATGATGAATGAATACCATAACATGAAAGGGTTCGCATGATTTACAATTGAAGAATACAAGATATCTATATCAAGCGAAATTCGTATAAAGTTAGAAAACGGTAGAGTCTAATAAGCTGTAATCGTTATAATCATATGTGAAGCGTTAAGTAAGAAAAATGACACTCGAAATGAAGACAACAATGTTAGGCAATGTACCATTTAGACGTTAACCTACGTAAATCAACGAGCACTTCCCGATCACCTAATTTACATGACACTATACAATTTTACACAAAGTTCAATGGGAAAAAACATACATTTAAGATTTTTCCTAGTCACTAATTGGTCAATTTAAATTAGCGAATTATACCGGATATTGCCGATCCTCTGGTGATGAGCAGAGCAAGATTCATGTTGAGTAAAAATTGAAATAAAAAGTGTCCAGTATTTATGTCAATTCATTACCAATCGCAATTCTAGTGAGCTCTTCTTCTTTTTATAGGTCGACTGAAGACAAGCGCAAGAAGATATAAAGACATTTCCGTAATTAAATTTCGAATATGGCAAACGGAGAAAACTATACGAACCACACTGATTCACGTTTTGATGCTTCCGACAATGTATCAAATGCAACAGATGAGGAATTAGGCTACATAGATGACACGTTCTCTGAACACCTGAGAGTACATCTGATACTCGTAACTGTCATACCTTCGATTATATTCTTAGGAGGGTTTCTAGGAAATTTTTTGACCATTATTATAATGAACAGGAAAGGTATTAGGGGATCAACAACAGCGATTTTCTTCACAGCCCTCGCAGTATCGGACCTTACCATTTTAACCTCCGGGCCACTGTGTATAGTTTTACATTACCTGTTTGGAGTAAATCTTTATAAGGCTCTGGGTTGTGAATTTTTGATGTTCTGTTTATATCTAAGTACTTATTGTTCCTCTTGGATTCAGGTTGCTATAACGACCGAACGAGTCATATGCGTTATGTATCCGCATAAAGTCAAATTAATGTGTTTCCCGAAACGTGCTGTCGCCACTGTTTTATGTATATGTTTACTGTTTTGCATACGACCTGCGTATTGCCTTTATTGTTGGGACACTATTTATGATTCTCCATATTTTATGGCGTGCTATCCTTCAAACAGTGATTGTATGAGGGTTTCAATCAATATTTTAATCTGGGTTGATGATGTTTTCATATATGTATTACCATGCATTTTGCTTATTATTGGAAACATTCTTGTGATGAAGAAAGTAAGGTCGACTCGTTCGATGAATACGGAGCGCCTGTCTGTTACAAAATCTCTAGTCATGATAAATGTAGTGTTTGTAATAACAATGTTACCTATGTTTATTGCGGATGTTTTCATAAGATTAAGAAATATATCATTGAATGTATCGATGATACTGAGCAATGTTATGTATCTGAATGCAGCATTGAATTTTATTCTTTACATCTACAATGGCAAGCGATACAGAACTGAGTTACTCAAACTGTTACGCTGCTCGAAATGTTGGTGCAATGCCAGATATGAAGATGTAGAAATGTCCGTATCATCGCGTAAATACTAGGGAAAATATTAAGTTAAATATTTTTCTTCACATGTTTTTGAATGCATCAACGTATGTATATGCTAGAAAACACACACACACACACACATTGGTTAAAATGGAAAACCAAATATTAACTTAATTATCCTCGTTTGTCAAGTTAGGATTGTATTAAATTAGTATATCTGCTTTCATTGTTAAACTACTGCAAGAGATAAGACATGTATTAATCAATTATATAGGCATATTCACTTGTTGTAAATAAACATCTAACATATAAATATGTCTTTATTTGTTTGTAATATGTATATGTGTTTTATATGTATAAGAGGATGATACACAAGTTAAGTATCAGTACAGGTAGTGTTTGATCGTTTTAACCCACACTTCTGTTGGCCAAATGGTTTGTGCGCCCGCTTGATTTGATGATATGTTATCAGTTTAAATTTTTGATGACACATATCGGTTTCCACTACATCAGTCTACAGATTACTATCGTTACAGATACACTTTCGTTTCTATTACACTATCGTTTAAATAACACGATAGTTTACAGATAACACGACATCAGTTAACAGATAACACGACATCAGTTTACAGATAACACGACATCAGTTTACAGATAACACGACATCAGTTTACAGATAACACGACATCAGTTTACAGATAACACGACATCAGTTTACAGATAACACGACATCAGTTTACAGACATCAGTTTACAGTTACACAACATCAATTTACAGATTAAACTAAACCTTTTTACAGATTACACTATATCGGTTTACACTTAACCAGATTACATTTTTTACAGATTACACTATATCGGTTTACACTTAACCAGTTTAGAGTTTATACTTATATAATTTTATACTTAATGAGTTTATATTTTTTCTAACTGCCAGGATTATTTTCTGTTTGGTTGTTGGGTTTTACGTCCCGCCAACAGTATTTCAGTCATTTGGAGATTGTCTGCTCGAGACAAATATAGTGCTGCCACACTGCAGTATCACGCCGTAGACATATGGCATGATACCACGCCCAGTCACATTATCCTGACACCGGGCCAGCCAGTCCTAGAACTACCCTTATATGCTGAACGCCAGGATTATTTTCTTACTAACACGATAGGTCTTTTCACAAGTATACTAGTGTATCCCTAACTATATGATTGATTAATGGCAACACGCAACTCTTGAACGAATGCATTCAACATCGATCAGTTTGTGAATATTGTGGCTTCGATCTTCGATGCTTGACATACTAAATCCGTTCAAATTGGTACTGACATATCTTCTTATATCTTGGCGTTCAGCATGTTAGGATGGCTGTCATTGATGGATTTTTCGTATCGATATATCGAAACTCAAGTCTCGACAATATATCGATAAATTGACAAAATGTTTATTTACTTTGTCAATTTTTTTTTTCGGAATGCCTTACATATATTTCAAACCATGTGAAGCAAGAGTTATTCAAATTTATTTACTTTTTAAAATAAAAGAACATATTTTTTCGACATTTTCTGCGGTAAAAATCAAGAGGAGTTATTCTAATATGAAAGATATGTTTGTCTTCGTCTTTAACTTAAGTATGTGTATCGACATATGTATTTCAGTATCGATACATCGATATCGAAAATATCAATGACAGCCTTACAGAAGAAGCTTGAATTATGATTTCTAATCGACAAATTATGATTCATATATCGCCCGGCTAGCTCAGTCGGTAGAGCATCAGACTTTTAAGGCTGATATCCACTCAGACATCTGAGGGTCGTGGGTTCGAGTCCCACGTTGGGCGAAACTTTTTACTCGTAAGGAAATAATTCCATAAAAATCAAATCCTGCAGATCTTGATGAAACAAAAAAAATTTTTTTCTAGTGCACTTATTACAACTTCCTAACATCATTTAGTGGGAGATAAAATAACCAACATATAATTTGCTTGTTTTCCAAAAATGTATATTACGAAGTGTGTCCAAAATATTTGCGGACAAACGATATGGTCTTAATGACAACATTTTCGAATTTTAGTTTTTTTGTTTGTTTGTTTTTTGTTTTGTTTTTTTGTTTTTTAATCAGATAATTTATTTACATTCAAAATTTTAGAAATTCGAATGCATTTTGAATCTGCAGTTTGTATACGTCACAAACACTGAAATGATATCGTCGCCGTACACAATATTGTTTAATCATTAATCATTTTAATGCATTAAGTCAATAATATCCTTAAATGTGCATAAGTAGATATATATAAAAAAAAGATGCAAAACTAAGTTTTTGTGGTTGCTTAGCAACCAAAATATTCTCTTCTGTCTAATACTCATCACAGATAGTGCATAAAAGCAAATGCTATAAAACGGTATTTTCACTGTACAAATAAAGGCATAGTTAAATATCATCACATTATTATTATGCACCATGTACAATCCTGTACAACAATTTCATAATTCATATGTGTAACACACTTTCTGACGTGCGCATGTATTCTTGTTGTAACAGATATATATTGCGCCTGACGTGAAAAGTACAGAGGACCAATCTGGCGTGCGAAGTGAGGCAAACTCAGGCACTGAGTCTATATTATACGTATAACGTCTTAATAACCACGTTTTGTTCATTGCATTTTATATGCATGACTTACTTTGGGCAAAATTTCAATGGAATATCCTAAACATCGAGCCCGTATATCTAGCGCATGCGCGTAGTTAAAGAAAGTGCCAAAACATTGTATTTAATCATTGTCATAAAAAAACAGGTAATAATAGATTGAATTATGATCCATCGACGGTGTTTTATGTCTGCTTCCTCTATATAAACTGTCTTCACTTCTTGAAATGTTCAACATATTTGCTTACGACATATATGTACAACAGAAACGGTCACTTTGCATAGCGCACGTGTTATTGTTTTACTTTATAATCATGATGATTTCCGGTGCAGAGAAAAGGCGGACTTTTCTCAAATTGTGTGTGTGTCAAAAGGAACACAGAAATAAGGACGTCATGAAGATAATAAAGGGCATCAGCTGGAGTCAGGACAGTCGTCGTCGGTGTGACGTTTACAAAAATGCAATGGTATCCAGTTAAAACATTCGTTTTAACTTATGATTGGGAAACAAATTTAGTTCCTACAACTTATACTTAACCCTTTCGATTGTCCCTTGGTTGGACCAGCACTTTTCGCTTAGGGTTAGACTTCCCGGTCATGAAAGTTCCTTCCTTCGATTTGCAGAAAACTTAAGTTGAGTCATTATATCAATTTCTGTAGGTTAAATTTCTTCATTCCTTTCATTCTTAAGCAGTTTGAATTTAAAAAAAAATGTATAAACTTTCGTGTGTAAACCCGACTTTTGGAAGCTACATTTAACGTAGACAATTCAGATTTAGATAAACTAGTTATTATACTAACTAGTGTCGGAAATTCCACTAAACATGGGGTTGTTGAGGCTTTATCTTCAACCGATTTATAAATGCTCTCCGTAAAACATTTGAAATCATCGAACATAAATGAATATCCTACATTTAACAAGTTTTTTCACATTACTAACCCCAGCCGGTAGATTTCTTTTAATTGAGGTCGAAACGTCTCGGGAATAGGGGCCGAAATATCTGGAGACCCGAGGCCATAAAGTGGTGTATAGTACAGTGTAGTACATATACGTCAACCCATACCAGATGTAGGTAGACGCTTGCAATAATCTATTTATAGAATCCATTTCACAACCATTTGACACATCTAGGGTTACACAATAAACTAAAAATAACGTATTGGTCTATAAAACTAGGTAAGAACGGAACCTTACTCATATTTTGCGAGTTAAATAAAAAAGATACATATCACAGGCGATTCGAGTCACGTTATTAAGTGAATAAATTTGTCGAAAGGGAAATCCTTACCACGAATCATAGATTCCAAAACGAAAGAAAAGGTATGTTTTTTTTTTTTTTTTTTTTTTTTTTTGTTACTGTTGTTTTTTGTTTTGGTTTTTAGATGTTATGATATTAGTAATAAAAGTTGAAGTTTTCGTTTATTCGGTCGCCTGATTTCTGAAATAGGACATGGTGCATTAGGGATCCGTAGAGTCCAAAAATCCAGGACCACCTCCACTAGGGTCTCTAAGTAATATTAGTTTATGTCCTCCAAAATTATCAAATGTCCCCCCAAAAATTAGTCTGGAGGACACTGGTGTCCTCAGGAAAACCTGAGCTAGGCACAACACTGGTTAGTTTGTACTAAGGAAGAAGAAATATGTGTAAAAAGATCTATTATCTCCCCTATTATCTCTAGAGAAGTTATATACAGGACCAGATTGCAGAACTATTTTCTGTTTCATCTGAAAAATATCTGCTACCAGGAAATGGCGGTCATTGTGATGATTGCTCAATTTCATAACAGTTCCAAATGCAGGTATAAACAAATGTCAGTAGAGAGTGTGACAAATGTGAACAAGTTGCCAATACCATCCGAGTATTCCACATCTTTGCATAATTAGGAAGCCTTAGAATGTGTGTTGATTGGATAATACCACAGCAGGTGCTGGTTACTTTAAGCAGTATACAGTGTAGAGTGACCTGTATTTTTGTGCATTACGGAACTTAAACATTTACTGATTTCTTCTACATATGCGCCAAACACATTCGCCAATTAGAAAAATCTTGCGCCAGTTTCATAATTTTGTCGCATTAAATGGCACCTTTGGCGACCGACAGTGTGAGCCCTGAGTCTTTAACCAACAGGATGGATACTGTCTTAGCTTTTGTAAATGTTTTCTGTGTATATTGTTTGACTTCATGCTATATTGCATTTCATTTTTTTAATGGAGTAAAAAATAAAATGTTATAATTAATACTGTATTACAGTTTACTTATTTTTGTTTCAGATCTCACCACTGTTTGTAGCAGATATGGAGTCCACTCTAACAGAATCATCACAGACTAGTCAGTGTCCCTGGGGAAAGACATCTGCCACACCCACTAGTTCACCATGGGGAAAGAAGACTGAAGTGGTACCATGTTCACTTGAAGATGTAATGAGTGAACAGTTGGCAACAGAACTCCAAGAGGAAGATTCTGTTTCCAAGAAAACAGAAGGGTAATTAATACTTATTATATATATTTTTTATAATTTAACTTGAAAGTTTTGATTGATGTAAAGAAATAGTTGTTTATCTGCAGCTCTTCTCACAAAATGTTTATGTTGGGTAACTTTACATGTATGCTATGATCTGTTTTTTATTATTATTATTTGTTCATGTTTATTAAGAAAAGGTTAAATTGAGAAAACATACTCATTTGAATTTGAATGGTCTTTTTCAGTGTTTATAGATGTATTCAAATTGACTGTAGGCTATCCAATGCTACACTGGATATTAGGTAGTCAATGGTTGACCTAGTTTATACAAAATCGGACATGGTTTTGTTTGTCAGACTGTTCATTATTAGTTGACATAGCCATGAATGGCATTATTAGGACTTAAAATTCTACTGTCTTGTTTCATACATCAAAAGATGGTTAAAATACATTCTCTAAAATGCAAGTTTTTATTTCTTGTAACCAGGGGAGATGTTGATCCTGAGATATTGGAACTTATTGCTGCATCCAGCGGCATGACAGAGACAGACAGCGACGTAGCGCTGGCACGACTGTTACAGATCCAGTATGACGAAGAACACAACCAGCTGCTGAGAGCAAAAGAGAAACATCTTAATGGCACCAATAAAGGTAGGAATTAAGGCCTTTTTAAACTTTTTATTATTGAGGGTTCCTATTACCATATTTTGGGTAATTACAAAAAAACAACATTTTATTTAGTTAGGGGTGAGAAAAATGCTTGGGTAAATAGCACTGTTTGGAAAAATGTATGGGTTTATGTGTATTAAAACATTTGACATAGTCATGAACAGAAAATAATTTTGGAACAAATATTAAAGGTAGGGGAAAAAATGTGTGAAAATCTGGACATTTGCAACTTCCTTTAATGGTGAAATAAGACAATTTATTCCCAGTGTAAGATTTATTAAAAAGGCAGAGAGAATAAAACAGATTGTTTGCTTTCAAGTTTGTAATCTTGTAGGGTAGTTTAAAGAATTAATTGACTCAATGTTTTGGTAATGTAACTGTGTATGGTATTATTACTGTATGTCTGTTTCTTGTAATCATAGTCTCCAAATAACTGAAATAATGTTTATGAGATGTTAAACCTAAACAATTTGAAATGCCTCCTTATCATCGTACAGGAAATAATAAAAGCACACAATGGATGTTGTTAATACCTAAACAAAAGGTTCTGTTTTTAGCAGGAAGTGTTGTGTCATTATAACAGATGTAGATTGTGAAATTGTCAGAAAAACCCACACGTTGATTCATCGAACTGGGGAAGAATGGATTTTTATCTTTGTATTGAATTGGCAAAAAAAATGTTTTTGCTATACATCTTTCATAAGTTGAGGAAGAAAAAGAAAAGTGTTTTTAATATGACATGTTCATGAAACTTAAGCAGTTTAATCTGCAGCTTGTATACAAAACTATTTTGTTAATAAACAAGACTTGTCTAATGAAGCAAAATAAACTTTCCACTGACACCATGCATTATGTATTTCAGGAAAAGACTGGTTTATTATATATAGTCCACTTGTAACAATAAGCTATCACTGGTCATGACACTTTCTCTATCTGATAAAGGGATACACCTAAAGGAGTTCAACGTATATAACATTTTTTTCCTCAAAAAAATACTACTAGGGTATACATCTGAACCCTGTGTTTACACCCTGGTTAATATAAATCAGAAAGAACTCTATCACACAATACTTAATAAGTTTATACCTCTGTTTCACACAATGAAGTGGAGCCTATATTTTAAAATCAATAAACTTTTAGTCCCTGATAATTTATTTCTGCAGTATTATAATATTTCAAACTGTGCATGTTTCAGTGAGCATATCGTTCGACAACTACAGATGCCCCCACCCAGCATTCAGAGACGATGAGCCTGAAGGTCATCCAGATGAAAATGAAGACGAGGAGGCCACAGCCTGGGGTCAGTAGTTTTACCGGTAATGGTTCAGCTGGGATCAGTAGAGTCCACAGCCTGGGGTTCAGTAGTGGTTTACGGCTGTGGAACAGTAGAGTCCACAGCCTGGGGTCAGTTAGTTTACCGGTAATGGTTCGGCTGGGATCAGTAGAGTCCACAGCCTGGGGTCAGTAGTTTTACCGGTAATGGTTCGGCTGGGATCAGTAGAGTCCACAGCCTGGGGTCAGTAGTTTTACCGGTAATGGTTCGGCTGGGATCAGTAGAGTCCACAGCCTGGGGTCAGTAGTTTTACCGGTAATGGTTCGGCTGGGATCAGTAATGATGCTATAATGTTGTTTGCTTCGGGAAACTTGATAGTAATATCACATAAATATTTTGTTTGTGACTTAGACATAATCATGGAAATATGATCAGATGTGGACAAAACCTGTGTTTCAAGTGCCAGTGGTTTTGATCTAAGCTATTGTGTTGTAATTGGTCAGCGTGTTTCAACCATGTTTAATATTTCATACTTATGATCTTGTTATCTCATGATCTTGTTTTGATCTTTTCAGATGAGGAGGTCCCAGCTTTCAACAGCCAGGGGTATTCTGGGAAGGGCAAAAACATCACAACAAAACACGACGCTGTCATTTGCGGCAGAAAAAATGCCTGTAGACTTATGGATGTGAGTCTTCTAAATTCATGTTAGCTGAGACCCCACATTTTCTAGAACATAGATCCATGAATAAATGCACCCACGAAATTCCCTCAGTAATATCAATAAAAATGAAAGATTTTACAGTAGTAGGTCATAGCTTCTTCAGCAACTGTAATAGACATATTTATCATTCAGAATGTTATATTTGATATTATTGGTAAAATCTTTACAGTTTTATTCTTCTGTTACCATAGTTCCCACCGGAGTTTGAGTCAGGTGATGGGGAAGGGATGGACATGCAGCTGCCAAACCATGTGTACAACAAGCTGAAGCGACACAGCGATGCCGAGAATAAACGCAGCCAGAGACTGCACGAGAAGAAGGAGCATTCAACTGCTGTAAGTACTTATACATCCATATCTCTGATCAGTTATCATCTCTCATCTAATGTCTTATCTCTGACAAGTCTGGGTTGGACGATTACTGATGGCTGTATATCAACACTTCCTGTTCTTGGCGTCTGCTGTTGTCAGAGGCGAGTTGCACACACAAACAGTTTCAATGTGTTTTATTGTTTGGTTCCTTTTACACTACGTTATCTGTAATCTTGAGGAAAACAATGAACCAGACTGTAAAATTGTGGGTGTTCAACTCGCCTCCTATGTCTTCCATGAAAGTGGTATGCCAAGACTCCTTTGGTCACCCAAGTGATCTCACCCCCTTGATACCTTTGGCATATCAGATAGTGTTAATTATCATTCACCTAGCATTTACTAAATTGTCATCAGCTTCTGTATATAATTTTTCAGTTTGTGCAAATCTGAAAAGGTTGTTTATTTCATTGAAAAGACAAACACTGTGTTTTTATATGCAGTTGTGACACAGGGAGAGATTTACCAATATCTTATCTTTTTTTTTCTTCAAACTTCAATGTGCCATTTAACAGAGATAATAAAAATCTTTTAATTTTAGTGAGTGTAATTCACATTTTTAAGAGTGAATTACTTATGACTTGAGGTTAATAAATCACTGCTTATGTAAGATTATATTTTTATTCATTATAATTACAACAAAATATTCAAATTTCATGTGTAAATTACTGCAGGCTTTTTTTCAGATGATATGGAGGGAATTGGGGGGGGGGGGGGGAGTAAATATGCTCTTTCCTTGATTAAGGGAAAAGAAAAATCCTGTAGGGTAAAGTGGATATTTGGGGAAATCTGAAAAGAAAGAAATTTAGAGACATTTTTTCTATTGAGAATATACCTGACTTTTGACATTATTGCATACATAAGATTGGGTTGTTGTGGATATTCATTGCAAAAAATAACACTCATGAGATCATGTTATTCACCTCTGATGATCTTCCATCAGGAACAAGCGATGGACCCGCGGACTCGACTCCTGCTCTACAAGATGGTTAACAACGGAACGTTAGACTCCATCAGCGGCAGCATCAGTACGGGCAAGGAGTCAGTTGTCTTCCACGCTTACGGAGGACAGTAAGTGTCTCATCATATTACTTCAGATTACGTTCGGTCGTATTCAAACCATTACTTCATATAGGCATGGCACACACATGGGGTTTCCTGTTTGCTGAAAAATTGTTGTACATGCATTTGAGATTCTATGTAGTATGCTTAGCTAAGAAAAATCTATTGTTTCATATACCATTTAAACTTCATTAATATTCATTAAGTTATAAATTTGCATGAATATTCATAAGGTAAAGAGTTAAATACTGTTATACTGCTTCGTCATAAATTTGAGCATAGATATTGAACATAAATATTATAAGGGTTAAAAGACAGATTTCAGACAGAAAAGAGCTATGATAATTGAACTATTTAATATTCCTATTTCCAGATTCAAGGATCAGCAACTGTCTGAGGAGATAGCCATTAAAGTATTCAAGACAACTTTGAATGAGTTTAAGACGCGGGAGAAATACGTACATGGAGACCACCGGTTCTCGAAGGATGATTACAAGAAGCAGAACCCTCGTAAAATTATTAAGATGTGGGCCATGAAGGAAACAGCTAACTTGAACAGGTAAATTGAAGATTTATTGAAAATTTTTAAGTCTGTGTATTAGAGGACTCTTGACTGAATAAGTTCAAAATTTCAGTGTAATATTTAAATCAATATATGTATTTCATATGTTAAAGACAGTAAATTCCTTCCATATTCACTTGTTTATCTGACAGTCTGAACAATACTTTTCAAAGTTCCATACAGTTTCAGACATTTAATGAGATTTCTCTTTATTTATAGAAACTTACTAATTTATATTGAGATCTCATATTGGTTGAGAAGTTATGATGTCATAGCATGGGATATGTCTTAAACAGGAGGTAACATGTATGGATTTCTAGCACCCCTAAAACCACTGGAAAAATCATGTCTGGTTTGCAAGAATATGTTTTCTTTTCTAATTGTCCAATTTACCCCAAACTCTCCTGCACCCATTTCAGGATGCGGAAGTTCAAGATTCCCTGCCCTACGGTCCAGCTGCTCAAGAAGCATGTGTTACTGATGACATTTATAGGAGAGGACCGGGTACCAGCTCCTAAACTGAAGGATGCCAGGCTGTCTGCTGCAGATGTGGAGGATGCTTACCAGCAAGTAAAACAGGTAACCAGCTGTTTCTATTTTTATCCCTAGTGTAATATTGTGTACTGGATTATAAATGGTAATAAAAGTTTATGAATCAAAGCTAACCAAAGTTGTAGGGTAGATGTTAGAGGTCACTAACTTCAATATAGAAATTTATTCTTTGTCATGAAAGATTCCTGACCAACAAGTTTTAGCCATCATGTATGCTGCCTCTGAATCATTGCTCCCTTCTTTATTAATGAGAAAAGTTTAATCGCCCTTTAACTGCCAGTCATTATGAAAATTTATTGCTATGGATGCCTGTAGATGGTGGAAAAACAATATTATTTACATAGGTCAAAGACAAATGACAAACTTAAACATAAAATTTTCTAATTCAATAATTGGATACAACACACTTGTTTACATTGGCCGTATATTTTTGTCCTGCTAAAGTCTTATTAAGCTTAATGAGGAGATCTTTCCAGTATTTACTGATATAAACATATATCCTATAGCTACATTGAGATAATAGGTAGTAAATGGTTGACCTTGTTTACACAAAAGAACACCTAGTTTTGTTTGTGACACTGTGAGAAGTTGACTAAGCCATGAATGAGAAAGGTGGGGCTCAAATTTTCACTGCTAAATACTAGAAAGGTGCATTGACACTAAATCATAAAGAAATCAAATGTGTTCCGTCTGTTCCAGGTGATGAAGAAGCTTTACCGAGAGTGTGATCTGGTTCACGCAGATCTCAGCGAGTACAACATGTTGTGGCATAAAGAGAAGGTGTGGATTATTGATGTCAGTCAGGCTGTGGACGTCACACACCCCCGCGCCATGGAGTTTCTGTACAGGGACTGCAGCAATGTGTCATCGGTAATTGTCTCCCTTGAAATTCTTTCTTTTTTTTCTTTTTTTTTTGTCATTTAGTTAACAAATTTTAAGTCTTTGCTAATTATGTGTTAATTCATAAGCATTGCTCTAAAACAACAAAATGATTTTTTATGTTTACATTATTTTACGACCCATATTAATTCACAGCTTCCTTTTGTTTTGGAAAATCATGATAGAGTATTAAACCCACATATTTAAAAATATAAAACATTTTTACTTACCGGTACTCAGTTTTCTAGAACCTTGTTTTATGTATGATTTATTGTTTGCAGTTTTTCAAGAAATCAGGAGCCCATGCAGTTGCCTCACCTGAGCAGCTATTTAACAAGATCACCCAGATGGACATCAAAGGAGAGGGGAGTGACTTTGTCGCACAGGTAGGTCTCTTGCTCTCTATATTTTATGTAATCAAGTGGGGCTATTTAACCCTTTCCCTCATATAGACTCATTTTGACGCACTCAATAGGTACCACATAAAGCCTGATCTGCAGAAAACCACAGTTAAACCTTACCAAATTTAATTACAAAATCCTCATTTCCAGACCACTGAGGAGCAGCAAACAGCATAAAACCTGATCAGCCTGCGAGTTACTCGCAGGCTGATCTGGTTTTATGCTGTTCGCATAGGTCTTTTCATGGTTTCCTCAATGAGGGAAAGGGTTAAGATCAGTGTGCAAAGATGAGGAATTTTGGCATTTGACTGATTTCCACTTTTTATGCTCACCGAAGGTGACGCATATAGTCGCCGCTTCGTCCGTCCGTCCGTCCGTCCGTTCGTCCGTCCGTTCGTCCGTCACACTTTCCTTGTCCGGACTATTTCTCAGGAACTAACGGCTTGAATTCAACGAAACTTTATGGAAAGCTTTATTACCAAGAGGAGATGCGCATATCGTCAGCATGACCCGATTCCTAAATTTTTCACAGAGTTATGGCCCATTGACTTTTCGGCCTATAGTACATATTGCATGATTCTTGTCCGGGCTATTTCTCAGGAACTAATGGCTTGAATTCAACGAAACTTTATGGGAAGCTTTATTACCAAGAGGAGATGCGCATATCGTCAGCATGACCCGATTCCTAAATTTTTCACAGAGTTAAGGCCCCTTGACTTTTTGGCCTATAGTTCATATTGCATGATTCTTGTCCGGGCTATTTCTCAGGAATTAATGGCTTGAATTCAACGAAACTTTATGGGAAGCTTTATCACCAAGAGTAGATACGCATATCGTCGGCGTGACCTGGTTCCTAATTTTTCACAGAGTTAGGCCCTTGACTTTTGGCCTATAGTCATATTGCATGATTTTTGTCCGGGCTATTTCTCAGGAACTAATGGCTTGAATTCAACGAAACTTTATGGGAAGCTTTATTACAAAGAGGAGATGCGCATATCGTCAGCATGACCCGATTCCTAAATTTTTCAAAGATTGACTTTTTGGCCTATAGTACATATTGCATGATTCTTGTCTGGGCTATTTCTCAGGAACTAATGGCTTGAATTCAACAAAACTTTATGGGAAGCTTTATCACCAAGAGTAGATACGCATATCGTCGGCGTGACCTGGTTCCTCAATTTTTCACAGAGTTAAGGCCCCTTGACTTTTTGGCCTATAGTACATATTGCATGATTCTTGTCCGGGCTATTTCTCAGGAACTAATGGCTTGAATTCAATGAAACTTTATGGGAAGCTTTATTACCAAGAGGAGATGCGCATATCGTCAGCATGACCTGGTTCCTCAATTTTTCACAGAGTTATGGCCCCTTGACTTTTTGGCCTATAGTTCATGTTGCATGATTCTTGTCCGGGCTATTTCTCTGGAACTAATGGCTTGAATTCAATGAAACTTTATGGGAAGCTTTAATACCAAGAGTAGATACGCATATCGTCGACGTGACCTGGTTCCTCAATTTTTAAGAGAGTTATGGCCCCTACTACCATGTTGTTGACTAATATTCATGTCATTTGCCTAATTTAACAGGAGATATCATTTAAACAAAACCCAACAAAATTCAGTATGCTAGTAATGTCAATCATAATCATGTCAGCTAATTGTTGTTTAGGCCATTATACACTATTTCAAATATCCAGTCATATGTCAAGAGTGTTGGTTAACCTCATTGATATGAGCACACATTGAAATGTGTGACTTAATTTTTAGTAGTATAAAAACTAAAAAAAAATCAATGAAAGATCTGATGAGTAACACGTATTATCATATTAAATAGTAAACTGTTACTAAGTCTCCAAATTAGAGTTGGTAAAACATCTCATCTGATGAGGAGAATAGATATGATTTAGGAATGGGGATTCAACATATCCTCCCACCCATTGACCAAGGCCTTATTTGTAACAATGACGTTCTTCGGGGAGCATCTGTCAGTTCTACTGACTTTCTTGTTTAACAACGCCAGGCTGTGCTGGACTCACAAGGGGGCTCAGTATATTCCGTATTATTGAGTCAGCAGGTATTTATCACCTACAATAAAAGCTCCAGATGAAAAAAACAGATAGCTTTATTTTTGCAAATGAAACATGCAAAGGAGCGTTTTGTTTGCAAATGAAACCTGCAGAAAATAAAGCAGTACTTTATGTTCTGCATTCAAAAGAAAAGATGGTTGGTCCTTTTGTTCAGTTTTGATTGGTGAGGGTTGAAACAGGACCTTTCATACATACACCCACTTCTATCTTCTCAGATGATTTATGAATCCTAAATGAAATGACTGTTTATTATGTATCTACTGCCTGTTTATCACTCTTAATAAAATTGTCATCTTGGTTTTCAGGTCCAGCGATATGACAAAGAGAAACGAGAAGAATTGTTAGCCAACCAGTCTAGTGACAAACAATACGCATTTGACTATTTCTTTGAAAAATCTTTAAAGGACAAGCCATCTGATTTCAATCAGTTACATATTTCAGACAGTGATTCAGAAGAAGAGGAATTGGAGAGTCTCGAGATGCATACAGAGGAACAGACAGAATCGTAGTGAATTATAATGAATGCTTGGTTGGTTGCTGGGATGTTAAATGGTGTTTTGAATGAGAATCAGATATTTGTTAATTTTATTGTGAAAAAGGATCTGGGAGTATTATTTCATTTTAATGGATTATGTATATAGTATTGACTGATTTATTGGGTAATTGATTGAATTATAATTTGGAAGAAATGCAGGAAATGGGCATGAGAGTCTCAATATTTTTTATAAAATACAGTGCAGCTCCATTATGATTACGGCACACATAGATGCCATTATAATCAAGTTCAAATCATGGTCCGCACTTTTAAATTTGTAAAATGTTTTCATATTCTTACGGTGTTGTCCAGTATGAAGTGATATATATGTTTGAACACCATATTTGGCGGTGTAATCACATATTGTACTTGACGACCAGTTTCAAACTTATCATGAATGACCATAGTCTTTATCATAAGACGTCCGGTTCAGTTTCTATTCTTTTTTT
Source organism: Solen grandis (assembly GCA_021229015.1). NCBI lineage: Eukaryota > Metazoa > Mollusca > Bivalvia > Adapedonta > Solenidae > Solen > Solen grandis. The sequence continues at coordinate 34,739,275 of CM037788.1, read as the reverse complement.
TTTTTAATCCATATAAGGACATTCTGGGCCAGAGTTAGTGTTCACTACTACAAATCATAATGTTGCATTCCCACATACCCAGTGAGGGGGTGGGGGGGATTCCGTAACTGTCATAGGCGCAAAGTATTGGTTCACCCCAGGAAACATTGAGAAGGATTAGTTTAAGGTTGTTAAAACTTGTTTCCCAATCAGTGTTTTAAGAAATATGAAAAAAAAAATTAATCAAGAAATGTGACTTTTTTCATTAGATTGCGCAAACTCTTGATATTTTGATATATAAAAAAGTTGTCACACAACAAATCTGTCAGGTGAAATTTGCATACAAACCTTTTTTTTCAAAATTAGTTTGTGCCACTGTTCTTTGTGTTTGAGTATGAAATAAGAAAAAAGTCTTGAGTTGGGGATAAAGGTTGTATATATAAGCATCTCTCTGTGTCATCGTCCCTTAATTTCACATGGTATTTTATGACTTGACATTTGTGCCATGGCATAAAATTATTAAAACTTAGATTTTCAGAAAAGGCTTGTTTTATTATTTGATCGTCCATGTTTTTATATTTTTGTGGTTTGTTTACTTGATGGCTTTTATCTTTCATAAAATCAAATTACATATTTTGTAGAAACAACTTATTTATGTAACTTAATTTGAATAAAGGAAAAACTCATTAGTTATTCCAAGGGCTGACTACAGTATTATTCTTTGACAAAGTGCATATATGGGCTTGATGCAAAACTGTTGTAACTCCTTTATATTTATAATGTGTAGTTACTATAGTTTTGCACCTAACTCTCAAATTTTAATTTTATTATAGAAATAGAATAAGATGAAACAGTGCCACTGTCAGCCCTCAATATCTTGTTTATGTAACTACTACTGATTTTAAAATAAACCTGGCAGGTGGGCGTCAAACAGGTAGTTTCTGTTGAATATCTTCTGGTAGAATTGAGATTTACTTATAAGACATGGTAGGCACATACCTTATGGGGAGAGGAAGATTTGGGATTGATTTTCTGGTCAATAGGGTCATGGTTAAGGTCACTGTTGCTAAAAATAGATTTTATGTAGAATTGATATACAATCAAACCTGTCTTAAGAGGTAAATCAAGGGAACAAGAGACTGTGACCGCATAACAGAGGTGGTTGCTAAATGAAGGTTAAACATGTAACAAAATGCTAGTTTGTTAATATTAAAAGTGACCCCTAAATGCAGGTTAACCGCTTAATACAGATGACAGCTAATACAGGTTCAACTGTATAGTTATAAGATTTGGTATGTAGATACCTTATGGGAAGAGGAAGAGTGGGATTAATTTTCAGGTCAATAGTGTCAAGGTGACTGTTACTAAAAATAGACCGTGGCCGAGTGGTTAGGGTGTCAGCCTCGGGAGTGGGAGGTGGTGGGTTCCTAGCTGCGACATACCAAAGTCAAAAAAATAGTACTGTTATAGCTCCCTTGCTTGGCATTCAGCATTTAAGGGTAGTTGCAGGACTGGTTGGCCCGGTGCCAGGATAATGTGACTGGGTATGGTATCATGTAACATGTTTACGGCGTGATACTGCAGTGTGTTAGCACTATATCTGTCTCAAGTAAACCTCGTCTCCAAATGACTAAAATACTCTCGGTGGGACGTTTATCCCAACAAACTAAAAATAGATCTTTTGTTTCCGTCAGATAACTAATTTCTTTTGGATTTTGGTACCAATATAATGGTAAATTGCAGCAGGCGACATCCACTTGTCTACTTATTAACTCTGACAAGCTTGGTCACAGTGTGTACTGGAACAATATCTCGGCCAAGTTCAATAACCAGCCAGGAAGTCCCAGATTTTTCCCTAGGGATAGCCAGTGAATTGATAAAATTGCAGGCTGGGCATATTTAGCTATAACTAGCACTCTTGTTTCTTATAAGTCTCTGAATACTAAAGTATAACGCCGCTATATCGCAGACTGCTTTTTTGCATTGACCAATGTATTGTCGTTGATCTATGGACCCAAAAAATATATTGCGTCATTTGCATTTTCTGGTGCTTTAGGCTTACCGCGAAACTAATCTGTCTCGTTTCTATATGTACTTAAAAGAGTTTCGCCGTCAGTACTTACCATGCTAGTGCACTGATATAAACGCCCCAGGTGGTAAGCTATTGTGATTGGGGGCAGTTGATGTTTACACAATCAAGTGTTGATTATAGGCAACAATGCAGGTTTGTTGGTATAATATTCCAACTACAATAATCAGCTATAAATTGTTATTGACATTCAATGTCAAGTAGATACTAGATAAAATACACAATCATTGTCTAAAATCCCTGCATAAACCTAAATTATGTTGTTTTTTTATTTAATATGAGAGAAAAAACTAGCGTGCATAATCTTACCGTAGATTAAAAAGTCCCGGAAAATAGCCAATCTTTTTCACCAGAAGTAAACAAATGATAATTAGATCAGCTTTATCTGGTAATTTGTTTCATTTAAACATTAACAAGGCTCCTCATATCAACACTATTAAAGATCTAATTACCATACTGAGAGACACAGTGGTAACATATACGACGACAGATCCAAAGGTAGTGGGCTCAAACCCCATAGGAGGGCAATGATTTTTCATGACCTTCCCAGATGCAAAGTACTGGTCCAACCAAGGAACCATCAAGAGGGATTAATAAAAGTTGTAAGAACTTGTTTTGATTCGGAAACAACATAAAAATAAGTAAGTTTAAACTGAATTATAATCGGGGCTAATCAGAGGTCACTTCAAATTTACTTTCAGAAGGTCAGAGGGTAGTTGAAAAAGGAGAGTAAGTAATCACAAATAAATGAATTATAGAAATATAATTTAATCAATTTTGAAAAATTAAATAGAAATTACAAAAAATGCATCCTAATGACCATGGAATGTAGTCGTGTTCAATAATAAATGGTTTTAAAAAATGTCAAAAAGCGACACATCCAAACAGAAACAAAATCAGAACAGCATATTTATGATGTGACCTTTATTCATATTGTATATTTACTTCAAACGATAGTTTTCTACATTTTTTTAATGTTCAAATTTCTACCACTAATGAAGATGAACTAATTATACAGGATTGACGATTTGATTTAATACTTTTTCCTTTTTTGAATTTTTCACTATGTTCTGCTAAACCCTGACATTTGCATTCAACACACTCTTAGACAAATGTTCAGTAGATGGATGCAACAAACATCTATAGAAAATTAAGCATAAAGATTTTATAGAAAGAATATTTTCTTGCTGGTAGCATCAAAAAGGTAAAAACTGTTACATGTGTGTATGTGTAGATGTTTTATCAAATTCTTTTAAACACATTTTTACAACAATGTTAAAAAATAAACCCAGGTGGAATCTGGAAACTTTATATCCCAGCCATCATTAACATACAGTATTCATAGTTTTACATAGTTCACATGTTTTTACATTGTTTAACTTAGATTTACATGAGTTTCATCATTCCAGCAACAATGTTGGACTCTATTCCACATTCGTCCTGGCCTCGGAGGATCTTGAAGAATCCATTATCTCCCCAGTCAGGGTTCCAGGAGTTGGCAACCAGCCAGTAGGGTTTGCCTTCTTCGGTTCCCCAGCCCAGCAGCTTGATGGCATGACCTCCGAGCTCACTGCCAGATGTGTGCTGGTAGACACCTATGGGTCAAAGGTCATGTGTGTACAGTATTAAATCTTAACATTTTCAGGGAAAATTCACGCCTTCTATCTAATGATTTTTTAATTTTTGTGTCATGGTTAAGTCAATTGCTCACAAAGTATTGTAAACAAACACACATGTAAACCATGTCATTCACTGATTACATGATATCCCAGTGAAGGTATTGGATAATCTGATGATCTAATTTGCATATCTCTGTAAACATTGGAAAGTCACATGATATCCTGGTGTAGCTATTGGATAATCTGATGCCTTAATTTGCATATATCTATAAACATTGGAAAGTCACATGATATCCCAGTGTAGCTATTGGATAATCTGATGCCTTAATTTGCATATATCTATAAACATTGGAAAGTCATGATATCCTAGTGTAGCAACTGGATAATCTAATAGTTTTATTTGAATATTTTGTATATATCGGTACATTGAAGGTTCGTGAAATATTTGCTAATTTCTTTGAACTTAATATATCTGGTGTAAATAATAGATTATCATAAAGGTATAAACCAATAAAAAAAAAAGATTTATTGAGCTTACCAGATTTGTATGTTGGGAAGTCAGCGTATACGGTAAAGGCTGCCTCAACTGGTCCGTTGGTCATGATTTCAGTCTGGATTTTCTCAACCCCACGTACAGCGTAAACTGACTTGGCTGTCAACAAAAGTCTAAGTTAAAATGAATCAAAATATTACATACATATAACTATGATCTAGTTCAAGTGCTAACTTTTGTAACAAACTAAGTAAAGGATTGTTAATCTGAAGAAGATCTTCTGGTAGGAGGATCGAAAACCAACTTGACAAAGGTTTTTCACGCAATATCATGGTCTGTCATGGTTATCAAGGTCTGTCAAAGTTTATCAGTCTGTCATGGTATATAATGGTGTGTCATGGTATATCATGGTCTGTCAAAGTTTATCAGTCTGTCATGGTATATAATGGTGTGTCATGGTATATCAAGGTCTGTCAAAGTTTATCAGTCTGTCATGGTATATAATGGTGTGTCATGGTATATCATGGTCTGTCAAAGTTTATCAGTCTGTCATGGTATATAATGGTGTGTCATGGTATATCATGGTCTGTCAAAGTTTATCAGTCTGTCATGGTATATAATGGTATGTCATGGTTTATCAAGGTCTGTCATGGTTTGTCAGTATATCAAGGTCTATCATGGTTTGTCAGTATATCACGGTCTGTCATGGTTTGTCAGTATATCACGGTCTGTCATGGTTTGTCAGTATATCACGGTCTGTCATGGTTTGTCAGTATATCACGGTCTGTCATGGTTTGTCAGTATATCACGGTCGTTATCATGGTCTGTAATGGTATATCATGGTTTGTTAATATATATCAGGTCTGACATGATATATCACAGTCTGTCATGATATATCATGGTCTGTCTGAGTGGTGAAGCTTTACATTTACATCAGGGCAGTATAGTGGTTATGGCTGTACATTGTATATTTACACAAAAACCACGAGGGTTTAATCTTATGACAGGATATTTGGTCATACACACGGGGAACATCAAACACCATTGTCAGTACCAACAGGAAGATTTTATAAACCATATAACCTTCTGTCTGTTGCAAAATAAATTGTGATTTTTTATTTATTTTTTTAACTTGCACAGTAGTAACACACTTCCTCTCCCATAAAAGCGTTTCCAACATAGATTCTCGGCTGTGTTTGTGCAGGGAGGGTGATTGATTCAGAAATATTAAACTATCCTTAGTACTCAAGGATCTTCCTACAATTGTGATCACATACACCATTTGTGTGATGTGAAATGAATGTTTAATTCAGTTTAAAGGGCTGAAGGTTCTATTTAAGATGGCAGAGAAATGTGTGACATACGTGATGTGCGTGCATGACTCACCATAGTGTTTATCCTCATGGTATGTACCGTTGTAATCCTTCTGGCATTTCTTGGAACACCTGGGGGTGGGGCCATCTCCCTTACAGGGCTGCAGTTTTCCCTTCACGTGATGGTCACATGCCTTGATCTCATATGGCTGACATCCCTGTGTGGCCAGAAAATGGCATGATTTTGTCAAAATTGCAATAACACTTCACCTTTATCTGTGTTACAAGGAGCATGTCTGTAACATCGTCCAAATCTTGATTCTAAAAGTGGCACCATACCAGGAATGGAAATAAATAATTTGGGAAACAAGTTCTAACAACTAATTCTTTTCAACGGTTCCTGGGTTGGACCAGAACTTTTCACCTTAGAATGTCATGAAAAATTCTCCCTCCTTCGATTCGAACTCACAACCTTCAGATCCACAACCAAGTAGGTTTCCACTGAACCAAGGCGCACTTCTAGGGCATATGATTATATAGAATATGAACAAACCTGAAAGGCATTTTGCACATTTTAGACTTGTTTTAATTAAACCTCTAATGAACCAGTCTTTAAATGACTCCCATTAAGGAGTCACCTGGGTTTGGTACACACTGGCTCTGATGTCCTTGACTGATCTGGCAGTACCAATAAAACTTTAAAATCACCTTTAGCAAGCTCAGAAAAAAATTATTCTGAAAAAAAAAAATTCAAGTGCTTCAATCTGCCAATATGTTAGGGTTAATTTAATCAGTGGACAAACATAACAATGTAACTAATTTTTGCAAGGACTGAAATTCCAGCCCTTGGTAAAATGCAAAGATCAATACAGAATTTTACAACATGATAAAAACATGATTCGACTTGGATTTGATATCAGGGGAGCAATCATTGAAAATGGTGTCCTATCTTTATATTCATAGGAGTTTTGTTCTTTGTTTATACATGAAATTTCCATATGATTTTAATGTATTTTAAACTTCTACATGCTTTTAATGCATTTTAAAGTATATTTGAAATTTTGCCTCAATAATTTTGATCGAAAAGAAAAGAACCTTGCATCCCAGGAATGCAGGTTAAATATTCAAAGGAGTCCAGATCATTTCATTGTGCAAAAAGGATGCAGAAAATTGTGTTTTGCAAATCCTAGATTTATATATGCAAACTTTAATAGGTATATAAATAGAATTATACAAATAAATGATAAAAATTTGACTACATCATTCATCTCATGTACTATGTTACTGTCTGGAGATTATCTTATCATATATCACAAGTCATTCATGTGATAATCACATTATACAACAAAGTTTGATCATGTGATAACCACATTATACAACAAGATCATATGACCCTGTTGATGCTGAAATTCAGCCTTGAAATGTGTAAACTTTATTATCAAATTATGTTACCCTAATATCTACACTAAGATATAGGCATATCAGTAGGAACTTTGATCAACACCTGCTGATGGAGTTGTGTCAATTTGAGAAATCTCAATAAAGAGACTACAGTCGGTTGACCTTTAGGATATGGGGTCTGATTATTGAGTTAAGGGAAAGGGCCCTATAAAATGGTCTTAATGCTGAAGTGGTCTTACAAGAGGTTTAAAAAGTGGTCCTTAATAGGGAGGTGGTGCTAATATTTAGGTGGTCATTATATATGGGGTTTTACTGCAGTAGTCTTCAAAATAATAATACAAAGAGTTTATTTACATTGTCCACACTTTGACCAGTCATTTTAGCGAAATTGTTGCTTAGATGTTTTATGCTTTAATGATGATTGTTTAACTCTTTCCCTCATAGAGGACACCATGAAAAGACCTATGCGAACAGCATAAAATCCAGATCAGCCTGCGAGTAACTCGCAGGCTGATCAGGTTTTATGCTGTTCGCTGCTCCTAGTGGTCTGGTAATGAGGATTTTACAATTAAATTTGGTAAGGTTTGAGTCTGGCTTTCTGCAGATCAGGCTTTATGTGGTACCTACTGAGTGCGTCAAAATGAGTCTATATGAGGGAAAGGGTTAAAACATATTTTTTTTTTATGTGCTGGTTAAGACAATGTTGATTATTTAACTATTAATATTTTTAAAAGTTATTTATTTATGTACATATAATATATCCTCCCATAGGGGATTAATTAAAACATAAAAATTTTAATGTTAAAATTTTGTTTCTATGTCAAATCTCCTTAGATTAAATTTGTGTATGTACATGATGTTTATCTATATATCTTTTTTAGTTATTGTTTTTTCTTTGCTATAATTATTTTAACGTTGATTTTTTGTTACATATAAAATTATAGTGATAATAGTTGAGCTCCTCCGCGGCCAAGAGGGTAAAGTCGCTGACTTTAACACACACTCAGCCCCTCACCACGTGGGTTTGAATCCCAGCAGGGTCATTCAAATTTTCATGTGAAGAAGCCTTCCAGCTGGCTTGCGATAGGTCGGTGGTTCTACCCGGATGCCTCTGTGCATTCGGGGTCTTCTTCCACATGTAATTAGCCGGACGTCGCTATATGACTGAAATACTGTCAAAGTGACGGTAAACTCAAATAGTCAAGTCGTAGTTGAGCCTCGTATTTATGTTGTTAATATTGTATGTCTTTTACCAGTGGTCTTCATCAGTGAGGTGGTCTTTACATACCTTATGGCTGTTGTATGCTCCACCAGTCACAATACCGTCATGCTCCAGGTATCTCCACGCTCCCTCCAGGAAACCTCCATTACATCTGGTCACAAATTCATTGATAAACAATAATTCACAACTTAACTTACACAGGAGGTGATTAATTAACATTTAACCAACATCATTTTGTTACCACTGAACTCCCTTATTGCCCTTTATTTTCTATTTTTAGAATCAGTGACCTTATCCTTGACCTTCAATGGAAGGTAAGATACTAAAGATAAAATATATAATAAATGATTCCTGTGTATCAAGACTTTCACTGAGGCAGTGGTCGACACTAACAGTGTCCCGGGATCCCGAGAACACCAAAATTTGGGACAGGACTCAAGAATTGATATGCAAAGTGGGCTGTCTTGACATTGACTTACTGATTAAAGTAAACTGAACAGCCACGTTTGCTGTAAACCAATGTAATCTTCTTCCTAAAACTTTCTCTTTTGTAAACCTCTTTGATAAATTGCAACTTTTCAAGCAATGGTTATGCAAAGAAAGCCATCATATATCCAAGTAATATAACAAGGACTCCTAATTTTCAAAAGGGACTCCTGAATTTCAAAGCAGTTGACCACTGGGATACCTGGGTAAGACGTTGCTGTCAATTGCTGTTGATATTATTAATATCTAAATCATTTAAGAGAATTAACAAATCTTCAATGCTAATGTTTTTTGTGTTCACGCCCAGGCATATTGTGCATGGTTTTTGACAGAAAACGCCTCTGATATCTGTTCTCTTGGACTTTTTCTGTCAGGGTTGCCCTCCCTTAGCACTTCTAGACAGGTCTATCTACACAGACAGACAGATGCGGATACAAGGGATCTGCGTATGCTACCATAGCTTGTTTCAAATAGATCCCCGGGTTCTTTAACGTGCCCGGTGTATAGCTACGACACACGCGAAGCCCCTTAACCACTGTTTGGATGAACCAGCACAAGGCTTCTAGCTAGACGGGGAACACTGAAAAGTGTCCCAGAAATTTTCCAAGGTTCTACTGGGATTTGAACCCTTGACTCCTGGATTAGCAGTCCAGTGTTTACCACTGAGCCACCACTCTGTCTTCAATTAAGAGAGCTTACATATCATCTAATAAATGATTTAATGAAACACACCAGCGTGATATGACAATGTCTCTTTGATCTCTCACAGTGTTCAAATACAGTTCAGGTCTTCTTACAAAACTATGGTAACATCTAAAAATAAAGAATCAGTTACATTAGTTTTGCACAAAACCCTTCATTAATTTGAAATGAACAAAAGATGTGATGCCTTAACCCAAGAAATGGAGCATCATGACGATCAAGACTATGTCAGTGTAAGACCTTAAGGTCCCTGCACGTACCCTTGTCCGCATGTGATGCAGCATGAGGTCAGATCCTCGGCGGAGAAGTGGACATTCGCCTTGCCTTGACTCTGGATGCACATCCGGTCTGAAGCAGCCTCCACACAGCCAAATGCCTGCAACACAGTTCACAGTACTGAACACACATCTAGCTGAGACACTTTCTATAGAACACACACCTAGCGGGGACACTTTCTATAGAACACACACCTAGCGGGGACACTTTCTATAGAACACACACCTAGCGGGGACACTTTCTATAAAACACACATCTAGCTGAGACACTTTCTGTAGAACACACACCAAGTGAAAACAATTTCTTTAGAACACAAACCTAGCACCTAGTGAAAACAATTCCTATAGAACACACACCTAGTGGAAACAATTTCTTTAGAACACACACCTAGTGGAAACAATTTATATAGAACACACACCTAGTGAAAACACTTTCTATAGAACACACACCCAGTGGAAACAATTTCTATAGAACACACACCTAGCAGAAACACTTTCTAAAGAACACACACCTAACGGAAACACTTTCTATAAAAAGCAATCAATTGACTAATACAACAGAAATTTATGTTCCTTGATGTTTTTCTATGTTTTATGGCTATTTTTATGCAAGATGATTATAGAACAAGTTGTAGTACATATATTAGTAGTAGTATTGACAGTAGTAGTAGTAGTGGAGTCACTGGTAATAGTTCAAGAATTATAAGTAACTGTAATAGCAATAATTGGACAACTAACTGCATTAATATACCAGCTTCAATGGTAGACAGTATCGTTATAATAGTAGCAGAAGAGACTAGTAGTAGCAGTGATAACAACGGTAGGGGTGATAATAAGAGTGGTAGTAGTAGTAGTATCATTTTGGTGTTGTAGATATAGCAACGCAGAATTGATTGAAAGAAGTAAAATTTCCATGTGAACCTGCTTATCTACCGTATAAAAACTTGTGTGTTGTAACCCCAGTTTTGCACATAACCCTCCAGCTGAGCTTTCTTCAAAAAGACGACACCTGTCTGATGACATTAATACTGCCACTATCACCTAGGTACCCACCCAGCAAGATCCGCAGGCTCCCTGGTCTCGAACTTCCTGAAGCGTGGGGCAATTAGGCCAGGCAGTACGTCCGTCAAATGTGTCGGGATGTCGCCCACCGGTACATCCTTAACCGGAAGCTGCATTTTCTCGTCAGCTTTCATGACGCCACACATCCGCTTCACATAGGCCAACTTGTCCTTCTGGGGTATATTGGCAAAGTTCTGGGTAGTAGCCTAGTAAAAGAGAAATCAAAGCACTGAGTGTATTTGATGTCTATCACATAAACATATGTGTGTGTGTTTTCTTTTGAGAATAAGTGATAAATGGTGACTAAGTTACAAAAGACTTGGTGCGTTTTCATGTTGAATTATGTAGCTTCAATCATTTAAAATGACGTAGAATTTATCCTTATCAGAACAGAACATACTTTTATTAACATTTGTATATTTACATCATCTTTAATACTATTTCATACACATCATTTATCATTAAACAAAATTTAGGAGTAAGTGAGGTTGAACACTCCAATTAATCATTTGATTATATTTCTTTTATTAATTAAAAGAGGCCTCCTTTACAAAAAAGAAATTATAAATACGAAAATAGGCTCCAAAACTGCCGATAAAATGTCGGCACAAAGAGACTGGATCAAAAATGTGTACAATGTACTATCATAATGTCAGTCTTGGAGTGGGTTGAACAAATCTGTAACTGCATGTGACGGTCGTTTTTATGTCACAAAGATAACTAAAGATGACACAGTTTGATAGAGAGGTCTGGAGGACTAGTCTTGTTTAAAGATAACAAGTGAATTCTATTTGTCTACTATCTGCACTGTTGTCAACTATTTGCACTTATTTTGATGAATAGAAAATCTTTAAGATTCGTCTTTAACGTAAGGCTAATCATGCAATATAAATGAAGATTTCCGAGCTGATCAGAACAGCTACTTATAATAAATACAGTCGAATCCCGGTTACTCGAAATGCCGGTGACCATCGTTTTATTTCGAACACGGCATGGTTTTGAAAAACCCCAAATCAAGACGTTCGTTCAGAAAAGACCCCCACCCACCTTTTTATGAAGTGCATTTCATACATGTATCATAGAAAAGCTATAATGATATAAGTATACACATGAATAAAATTGATAATTGAAAAATATTTTCTTACTTCTATCTTTTTATGCATGAATGGACAACATAAGCAAAGACCTAAAACCTGGTTTGTGGTCTTCGACAGGAATTTAATGTTTCAAAAAACAATACGCACGTGCATGTCAATTATCTGGATGGAAACCTCACCATCACACAATCAGTATAATAACATAGGGATAATGTTCTGCCAAAATCTTATGCACTAAGAAATAACTGTCTGCAAATGGACTAGAAATCGTTACAGAACCCTTTTTTATTATGAATTGTTACGCCAAAGGCATTAACCCATGTTTATTAGACACACTCATTCTTGATTCGTTAGTTCGTCTCCTGTAAAACTCTTTCAAGACCTGCCAGACACAAAGCCGTATTGTTCAGGACGATGTAAAAAATTGTATTAGTTTAAGTTGTAATATGTACTGTTTATTGAAAATAGTATACTGGTTATAAAAAATACACGTATTACCGCAAATCTTAAGCTTCACCAGTACAATAAGCTTGACACTAATAAAAAAAAGTCAGAGAGTTAAAATTTAAAATGTTTTGACTGTTGCCGATACTAAATATAAACAAATACAAATAAAAATGGAAGTTTTGACTAATAGTTTGTCCGGTGTAGAGCTATTATTTTTATTACAACATTCGCGGTATTATGTGTATTACGATATGATGTACATTTTTCGTGTGTATTAAAATCAGGGGCAGTAACTCTCTTTACCTTCCAGCTGACATCGGACCGGCTGTTGTGGAAGTTGACAAACTTTTCCGAAAAGTAGTCGTGGAAGTAGTTGAAATCCTTGGGGGCGGTCTTATAGCAACTGGCCACGCCCACGGCAACAAGGAACACGAGGAGCTTCATATCTGGAGGCAAAAGAGGGCGGTAATCTCATTAGCATATTCAAATCTATAGCAGGAGGTGTCAATGTCATTGAGTTAAAATAATGAAACTATATGAACTTCTTTTTTTATATTTTGATTTAGTGGAATTATAAATATTATCACGGAGTTCAATTTCCTTTTTTTCCACAAAATTAATGCCGTGCGTGATGTCATGCAATGGTGGAATCCGTATATCTTTAAATCACAGATATATGCTTATATGTCTATGTTTAAATATAATGTACGTCTGTTTGAGTCAGTTTATAAAACATTATGAGCATCTCTTGTGGGGGGGGATTCGAGAAGAAAGTTCTTACGTTGTAATAATTTCATACAGTAAATTTCTGATAATTAATGCAGCACACACATCGTCAAAATCCACCAGAACACATTCCTCACCTGGTATGATCACTCGCAAATTTACGACAGTGTTTACAGTTTACAAACCAATGAAATACCCCATCTCATTAGCATAATGAAAACCTCATCTCATTAGCATAATGAAATGTGCATTTTAGTTAAATGTGGCCTCGACTTGTTAATGATCCAACCACAGACATATGGTGAATGTCTGATCCAACAGAGGAAATTTAATGCAATAGAAATACCCACTGCACAGAACCACGTTTCTTTTCCTTTTTATCTTCTCTAGTTGACTGTTTATTTAGCACATGACTAGGACATTGTGCGTCTTGAGCATACATGTTTTAGCTTCCGCGTCCATTTCATAGAAATCCCACCCTTAACCACAAAGCAGGAAATACCTCGCATATCTCAGTAAACAAAGCAATCAAAAATTTCCGCTACGTTACACTTTCAGTTGATTTAGAAGTTACCTTAGGCGTAATACAAACTGTTACTTGTTTCCTCTAACCCGACCGACCCTATATTTTTGTACCGACCCTAAACTTTTTTCCCTAGTATTCGGGTTATTACGATTGCAAAACGCTGTCTTTTTTTGTCACATCCTCTAAAACAAGAGGGCCAAGATGGCCCTTGATCGCTCACCTGAGAAAGATGATTGCTTAAGAAATAAAGATGCTAGAGTGTAAAAGTGAAATCGGGCTTTTTTATGGTGAAAAGGGCATAGCTCCTAAATTAACTTGTCAATATCAGTTATAACTGAAACCGATTGCGAGATTATGGACATAAACATTGTCTTAAAGTTTAAAAAAGATTGTTAAAAAAAAAATGAAGTTGGTAGAAAATTTTTTTATTAAAAGTTAAAAAAAAATCTAGATGCTAGAGTGTAATCAAAGTGAAATCTGGCATTATTTTATATTAAAAGGGGAATAACTCCTGACCTAATCAACAGATCTCAGCTTTAATCAAACTCAGTCGAGACATTATGGTCATAAGCATTGCAATAAAGTTTGAAGATGATTGCTCAAAAGATGAAGATGCTAGAGTGTAAACAAAGTGAAATATGGCATTTTTTAATATTAAAAGGGGCTTAACTCCTGACCTAAATGACGGATCTCAGCCATAATCGAACTCAATCGAGACATCATGGTCATAAACATTGTCATAAAGTTTGAAGATGATTGCTCAAAAGATGAAGATGCTAGAGTGTAAACAAAGTGAAATCTGGCATTTTTTTATATTAAAAGGGGCCTAACTCCTGACCTTATTGACCGATCTCAGCCATATTCAAACTCAATCGAGACATTATGGTCATAAGCATTGCCATAAAGTTTTTAGATGATTGCTCAGAAGATGAAGATGCTAGAGTGTAAACAAAGTGAAATCTGGCATTTTTTATATTAAATGGGGCTTAACTCCTGACCTTATTGACCGATCTATGCTATATTAAAACTCAATCGAGACCTTTTGGTCATAAGCATTGCCATAAAGATTGATGAGGATTGCTCAAAAGATGAAGATGCTAGAGTGTAAACAACGTGAAATATGGCATTTTTTTAATATTAAAAGGGGCATAACTCCTGACCTAATTGACGGATCTCAGCCATAATCGAACTCAATCGAGACATTATAGTCACTCATAACATTGTCTTAAATTTGAAGATGATTGCTTAAGAAATAAAGGTGATAGAGTGTAAACACTAAAGATTGTTGACGCCGCACGACGGACACTCACGGGATCACAATAGCTCACCCTGAGCTTTGCTCAAGTGAGCTAAAAAACATAAGGTTAAAAAAAGAAAGTTTTTCTTTCTATTTCACAGTACGATCTATTTAACAAAATCAAATGTTTCATAAATTAAGAGTGACTTCTAAGTCGAACAGAATCTACATATATTGAAACATTTCACGAGACAATAAAAGGCTACGCTCGCTACGGTCTTCAATTGTCTGTAGAAATGTCTGAAACTTTATAGACTATATCTGGCTCCTAAACATAGAAAAAAGAGATATAAATACAGACTCGCGGTCAGCCCTCGATACATAAATATTGATGTGCAATCTCTCTCTCTCTCTCTCTCTTCCGTAATGCCCCAAGGACTGAGAAAACGCGACAGGACAAATGACAGAAACGCGTTTCGTTTTTTTTTTTTTTTTTTTTTTGTTGTTGTTTTTTTGTTGTTGTTGTAGTTTTCCATAAGGGTGGATATTCAAGCCTGGTCGTCATTCCTAAGTCCCCCAGAAGGTGTTGTTAATGCGTTAAAGCTTAAGTCCATTTTAAACCTTTCTCTCACCCTCTGACTCTCTCACGAATGAAGGATTTTTTTATGGTCTTACATTGATGAGTAAAATATAAGTGGATATTGCCGGTTGCTGTATTTAAGTAGAAATGCTTTAACAACAATATACATTCATTACTGAAATACCGGAGATTCAATGGACACTTGAAATGAATGAGAGTCCAGATATAAAGACTAAACATTCACTGAGTCAGCAACATCCTGTCCTCTTTGTTACAGTCTCTTCTTACACACGTTTTTCTCCATCCTACCGCTATACTGAAGACTTGCTTACGTTGCATGTTTTGTTGTTTACACTTTATAACTTGCAATTCAAAATTCGAGACCATAACAAGTTCATCACACATTTATCTGTAGTACTCATATCTAGCATATTATTTGGATAATTAATTTTCTCAACTATATGATATGAATATCAGTCAGATATAATGTAAATCCTCTTTTACACGTATCCTCTCTCTCTCTCCTTCTCTCTCTCTCTCTCTATATATATATATAATCTGTCGAGATATTGGCCAGTATTAAAAAAACTATACATGTAGTTGTCAATTATAATAACACTGAATGTGACACAATTAAAATATATAAATAACACCCATATAGATCTACGTTTGTTTTTCAGCTAACCATGAAAAAACTAATAATATGATATATAGAAAGAGATACCGAGGATGAAATGTTTACATACAGATTATTGTGAAAATTTAGGTACATTTTCCTATACACTACCCCATCATGATCACGAGTCGATAACTTATCCATGACTAAATCTGCTTATAGCATGACAGTCAAAGTTGAATGAAAACGAACGTGTCTAACTAACAATTAATACAGCCGTTAGTCCCATCAATGAGCCGCTCGGCGAACATGATATCGCAAAATCGAAAGTAGAACGATATCACAAATTATGGGTACACAAATGTGGACTAACACATTCATATATTTCGCTTAATTATAATCATTGATGCGGAAACATGTACATGGATCTAGTCAGATGATTTCGGTAGTGTAGAGAAACATGGCTGGAATAGGCAGCTTACATCATTTGTGAAAATCATGTTTTAATATCTACACAGACACGGTTCAGCGATTTAACTTACATACGGTAATGTGTGTATAAAATGTAGATTTACTGCATACATATATCTAAATCATTTACATTCAAATCATAAAAAAGCTTGAATAAGTGTACAAAACACATCAAACAAGCAATAAATTTCAACGGTTTCCTTTGTACAAATACTTTGAAACGAACTTTACACACACTGTTCAAATTTGACAAACACTAACTTTATTTCGAACATTCAATACATAAATATTATAATAAGTATCTAATACTTACTGTCCACGACTGTCTGGGGCTATCGTGTGACAAGAAGGCGGCGATTTTGCTGTTATATACACAAGTTAATCACAAGATGTTCTAAATTTCCCCTACCATCACATGACCGTCATGTGACAGTCGAATCACGTGGTTACAATCAGTATCAAAGTATCGAAAGCACTGACCACGCGAATTGATAAACATGTACAATATCTGACATAATTAAGGGTAAATGATTGGTTTTATTATGGCTTAATAAATGCGACCCGTTCATTGTGTCATTTTGTTTGTCTGTCCGTCCGTCTGTATTATTGTGTGTTTGTATGTGTGTATGTATGGACTGCATTTATAAATGGATATGTATATGTATGCCAAGCTTAGGAAACGTGTAGAGCGGTTTAAACTTAGCTTAACATGTATGTCTCTCTCTCTTAATTTAATTTAATATGTATTAAGCTATATAACAACGGGAAGGGAATAATTAACCATCTACAAAATTAAATTAGAAAATTACAAGTTAAATTGTAGTAGAGATATAAAATGACACTTTTACTATCTTGCCATAGAGTTAGCATTTGTGGCGACGTGGTAGAGTGTCTGATTTGCACACCGGGAGTCCCGAGTTCGATTCCAGCTCTGGGCAGTAGGGTTTCACTTGGTTACAAAATTAGAAACAAAATGTATAAGATTTGTCTCCCTTCCTTTAAGTTTATAAAACATGTGGGGAAAAGCTGCAGGGATTCGATGAAACAAATATGTTTTAAAAAATACGTTATGTCTGTGTGCATGTACACCAAAATAGCATAACTGAACTGTGTGATTCTTCACATATCTTCACTTTCCTTAGCTTAGTTTTTTTTTTGTCTCAAAAAGTCATTCAGGTGTCTAGTTTTTATGTGTAATTTAAGTATGTTTGACTTAGATCTGAAAAGCATTTTTAGAATATTTGCAATTCAAGTAAGTGACCTTTAATAAAGATCGCATAAGTCATACAGAAATGTGCTTCATCTCTCCCCCTCTCTCTCTCTCTCTCTCTCTCTCTCTCTCTCTCTCTAACAATACGTAACCGTGACTTATCTCCTACCATTAAGATATATAACAATACGTACAGTATCATGACACCCTTCCAGTCTCTACAGCTGATGATAAACTGATAACCACCCCAAGGTCGGTCGTAGGGCTGGTGTCTCCGTGGCCAAGTGGTTAGATATTCGTGGATTTAGATAAACTATCATTGAGCCGCTTAATTGCCGCTGTACATAGGCACAAATCCGAGCCTGGACAATATAGACTTTGTTCATTTGAGGAAGCCTTCCAGCTGACTTGCGGTATATTGGGGGATCTACCCGGGTACGTATGTGTACTCAGGTTGTTCTCCCTCCGTATTCATTTAACTGGGTCTGAATCTGAATTTGCTACGTTGTAGATCCCAATATTAGGTTTTATGCAATGAAATATAGAGCCCATCTGGCTCCCCCAGTACTTTACCTCTACAATACCTCTACTGAGTCAGCATGCACCACATATTCAGTGCAGTGGTCCAATTTTAAGAGACGAAGTGGAATTAGGTTCACACATTTAGCAAAAAAATTTGCATTGAAACTTATGAAAAAAAAAGTATAAAATTAAATGGAAAATTATAATTAATAACGATTTAATTTTATACATTTAGTTCTTTGTAAGGCATTCTCACGATACTGATATTGTAATTCGTCGTTTATGGTTTTGTTGTAAGTACGCAAGCCATTTATAAATGCATATACATGTACTAGTGTCTGTTTATATGACCAAAAGTTTTTCAAGCTCAAGCCTAAATAATGTATACAGACTGTATGTCCTGGTTGGTCAACGTTCAAAATCGCAAGATCAAGTAATGGAAGTTTGGAACAGATGTAAAAATGTTTTATTGATATTTTTTCCCGCTTACGCCTTAGTTATCGTTCGTTAATTGTGTTCCGTGACAACTTCTACAATAAAATTATAAATACATCATATAAACAATTGTTACGCGTTTTGCTTTGTTACATGATAATAATAATTTAATTATCATAGTCTGGACTGAAAAATACCGTTTTCGTATGAAAAGAACGAACAATTTTATGTTCGTTATATTTTCAAAACGGTACCATTGTCTACATATTAATTTTCGCTTACCCCATTTTGAAAGCAAAAGTGTCACCTATATATTCGACTGTTTAAGACCTGTGGGTTGTATTCATCAAAGCCCATCTTCAATACGTTGCTATATAGTATGTGACATGTCCACATTATAGATATCAGCCATTATAGAGTTCTAAACTTAGACTGTTGATCGTGCTTCTCAGTTTTTTAATGCTCTTATTCATTTGAGAGCAGGGTCACAAGGGTAAACAAGATACGAAACTGTCATTAAAATATACACAAAGAACCACAAAGCGTTTTTTAATAATGAAAAGAGGCTTGAATTCCACCAACAATACTTACGCTATGTATTACTTAAATACTTTTCGCGAATTTCAATATTTTTGTGCCCACAGTAAAAATACCATTTTTAACCAGGTTTTCCTAAGGAAAACTCTGGTTATTAGATTGGGGTATGTCGGCGGGCGGATGGGCGGGCGGGCATAAACAATTTCTTCTGTGCGCAACTCCTCCTACATTTTTCAGCGGATTTGACTCAAACTGGCGCATATTGTCAGGGTTTTCTGGTTCGACTATTTTTGATGCAGTTATGGCCCTTTTCCCCTTAACGGATGTAATTTAAAGGGAAATATTCTTTCGTGCACAACTTCTACATTTCTTAATAAATTTTGTCCATACTTTAACAGAAGTACCTTCACTAAGTCACCCTGGAGAATATTACCCGTGTTTTGCAGTTTGGCCATTTTTGATGGCGTTATGCCCCTTTGATGAAATTCCCTGTCCGGAGCATATAACTCCTACATTATAAGAGGTATTGACTTGAAACTTTATAGGTGCATACATCTCATTGAGGCGGAATCCAGTGCATAAGAACCTCACTCTGTGGTTCATAATTTTGGAGTTACATGTTTGCCCCTTCGTAAAAATTCCTTATATGGAGCACAACTCCTTAATTTTAAGATATATAGTAATGATTGGTTTTGCAGTTTGACCATTTTTGATGGAGCTATGGCCCTTAGTTGTTGTTTTTTAGATTTAATAGACATTGAGCACAAAATTATTTGACTGATACAAATAATCTGTACTGGGACGAAACATTGCGAAAAGAAATCCTGGTTTTGTGACAATTCCTGTCACTTGTTTTTCATTACTTATCAAATATTGTTATTTATCAGGTAATGGTTTATGTCCTTTATGTTAGATATTTGATTATTTCATAATCAGGAATGGAGAATGCGTTTCTCCCTAAATTTAAGAACTATAACGTTTGCGTGATTTGAATATTTTACGTATAATTAATAATATAAATATTCATGCATACTTGCTAACGTTGAATTACAAAATATACATAATATAACAGTTTTCATCGATTAATTGGAATACATGCGCGGACCTAGAGATAGATGGGGGGATTCAGCGAATATGTAAATAAAAACAAAATCGGCCAATATCAATATCAAGCACATGCTCGATATAGGGTATGAATAAAAATAACTTTAAAATAACTGCATAATTTGCATATTTTTATGATCACTTTCAGCATTTCACTTAAATTTTAAATATACATGTAATTGTATTTACAATGATGTGGCCAAAATGCAATTTATCAATAATAATAAATATAATATATAATAAACTGTTGTAACTTACAAATCTGATATACGTTTTTAATCTTGAATTTTGACTATAGCGTTTCATTCGCCAAAATATAACCAGATTACTTTTAAGCAAAACAATATGCATGTTTTGAATAAGCGTATGGATCCGAGAACAATTAAAAATCGTTAAATATGCCCAAACCATGAACTGTTGATATTCCTTTGTCCTCTATTCT
>CM037788.1:34700573-34718584 GCA_021229015.1 Solen grandis | reverse complement strand
ATCCCTTTAAACGTTTTACGGAAAGTTTTCCCTTTAAGATTGAATTTTAAAATCTTTTTTCTCCTGTGACCTATTTTTTAAACCCCAATCATAATTTTTTGTACAATTTTGTTAGAGGACATAAATAAGGATGTTTCCTTTGAAATTTTGTAAAAAATCCCTTCAGGGGTTTAAGGAGATGTTTAATGGAAAAATTGACGCAAGACGCACGCAAGCAGGGACAGATGGACGGACGACAGACGCCGGACAAAATCAATCATAAAAGCTCCCCCATGAGCCCGTTGTGCTCAGGTGAGCAATTTTTTAAAAGCTGGGGGCCCTTATGGTTTCCTAAAAGAAGATTTTTAAAATTTTCCTGAAAAAACTCTATGTAAAAAAGTAACCCCGGGTGGGGGTCTTTTTATCACCATAGGGCTATGATTTAACAATCTTGGAAACGAACCTTTAGATGATGCTACATACCAAATATTTTAGCTCTGGGCCCTTTAAATAGTTTCATAGGAGAAGAGTTTTAAAGTTTTTCCTATATAAGTCTATGTAAAACAATGACCCCCGGTGCGGGGCCCAAATTTCCCAAACCCCAGGGTCATAATTTAAACAATTTTTGAAAGAGATTCACTAGACAATGCTACACCCCAAATATCTTAGCTCTATCCCTTTAAATTGTTTCATAGAAGAAGTTTTTAAAGTTTTTCACAAATATAAACCTATGAAAAATAAAATGACCCCTGGGGCGGGGCCAATTTTGACCCCATTGTCATGATCTAAAAAAACTTTTGTAGATTTCATAAAGACAATTCTACATACCAATTTTTTTAAAACTCCCAACCTTACAGTTTTGCAGGGGAAGATTTTCAAGGGTTGCATTTTTAAAAAACTTTTTTACTCCTGTGACCTATAATTCACTCAATTTTAAAAAAAATTTTGAACAACTTTGATAGAGGTCATGATAAGGATGATTCCTGTGAAGTTTGGCCAAAATCCCCCCAGTGGGTTTTGGAGGGGGAAATTGTTTAAAGGAAAAATTGACGCCGAAAACACCAACGGACGGGCGGACGACGGACAAAAGGCGATCACAAAAGCTCACCATGAGCACGTTGTCTCAGGGGAAACTAAAAAAAAATCAAATGATAGGGGGTTAAAATGCAGAAATTTCACGAAAAACGGTTTAAATGTATTCTTATTTCTCATCTACCTTCCTTATAGGATGTCCGATGTCCAATTTTAAAACGCTAGGTACCATTAGAAATCCTTTAAATTCCAACATTTCACGTGTTTCATGTTTCAACTTTTCTATTACGGGTTTGAGATATAGAAAGTTATTTTTCAAGAAAACGGCAAAAATCGGCTAAAAGATGTTCATGTCTATAATTGCCTTTCGACAAATAACTTTATAATTTATGGTCCGATCATTAAAATCTGCATATCATTAGAACCGCATTACATCATGCAAAAAGAATGTTCTAGATATAAGTAGTTAAGTGAGCCTAGGGTTGCAACATTTTTGTTTTTCTGCAATAACTCAACTGATTCAACCCCGATCTTCAAAAACTATATATCATCTGAAAGACCTTTAAAAGCACTACAAATTATACGCATAGTGTCTCGATAAAATATTTTTCGTTTTTGAGATATTTAAGGCCGAAGAAAAAACCGATAACTGAAATATGCCCTTTGACCTTTGTGATTTTCCGGAAACCGGATGCACCATGTTTGACGGGACACTTAGTTACACATTAAATGAAGGTTACATGTAAATCGCTAAAAAAATAAAGCCTGCAGGGCCTAAAAACCGGTTATTTAAAATGTAAAATTGCTTATTACGTTCTGACGTTAAATGACGTCATACGACGTCAGTTGTCATAGAAGACAAAGAACAACCCAAGACACATATGCTGACCAATTGTCATGCTTCTAGCTCATCAGGAGCCTTTGTAATACGAAATTATGTTTTTATGACCAAAGTTCGAATCTCGATTTTGACATAAAATCTCGAACTTTTTGAATTTTGAGAAGTTCAGTAAGTATACACATCTACATCCTAATTTACACTTTCTGTGAAAATATTAGGCCGTCTGGACAAATACTGACGGCTGCAGAGCGCGAAACAAATTTGGTAGCATTTTTCAACTGTGACGTCACATGACGTCATATGAAGATGAAAATTGGTGCATTCAAAAGGCCAAAGTCACTCTCAACACTCTTAACACTGCTGGCTTATTGGCAACCTGTTTTAATTTCAACCCAAAAGGAGGAATAATAATAATAATAATAATAACTAGATTTCGTTTGCACGGCAAACGATGGGACTTTCTGCAAACAGTTAAAAACTCAATCAAACTGAAAATTATTGATACGGAATACGCAGAAAATATTAGGTAACCTATACATTCTTTGAAAAACTTAAAAGAATTCACCAATTCATAATGCCTGCAGAGCGCTTACAAACTGTTTGATCTGACATCTATTCTGATGTCATATGAATAAGAATATTATTGCATATGAAAATTCAGCATATGTAACATATGCCATTTTTTTTTGCAATTCTGGACCATTGTGATCACATTGAATTTATTGCTCCAAAAATGACAACATATTATAATCCCATTACGTCAAATAACGTAGCCTATGGGAATATAAAAGAAAACTTTTTGAATTACAACATGCATGAATTTCAGCTTTTTACCTCATATAATCTCCGAAATACTAAACTTAATTTGAGGTCATATTTTGAAAAGGAGAGTAAGGATGCACAAGAAAAGCCTAACTTAAACCTTCTGTGAAATTTCCTAGAAAATCGATTCAAAAATAAATTATGCAGAACGTGTACGAACGTTTAAACTGACGTCAAATCTAGCATCATATGACGTCCTATGAATTTGAAAATCATTGCATTCGAAAATATTTGCCATACAATTTTCATTGTTCTTGGCCTTTGCCAATTACATTTTCTGAAAATGTTAAAAATTATATAAAAGTGAAAGTAGTGTGTTTTTCCCAAATGCTTAATTTACAGTGTAGCAATACCACGTGTCCGTGACGTCGCTAAAGGTAGAAGAAAAATCTTCATATTTGTGAATATTCATTTTTATTTCATTGACTGAACGAGAATATAATTTTGAAAGTTCATGAGATAAAATAAAATATTGCATTTTCCTCAAAAATCCCAAACATATGAATAGCGATTATGCAAATATATATTTCACATTCCGGAAACGCATGCAGATGAAAATAAAATAAACATCTGGAGAGAGCACTTAAAAGTTATATACACAACAACTTGTGTTGGTTGGGACGGTGCAAGTTAATGAGAGGTTCACTGATCAACATATTACGGTGTACTTTTTTTCGTGCGGACAGGAATATCGATCACTGAAACTTGTTTAAATACTCATTCCGCACTTTGTCCCTAAGTAGGTCAAAAGTGAGGTTAGACAGAAGCGCCGAAAATAAAGAGGACCACCATTGCCTTGTAAAGCATATTCGTTCAAAAAAGGAATGCAGAAGTACAGCAAAAGTTTCTTAATTCCACATATAAAAATATCCATGAAGATTTTACTGCGTTTTATCCTATGTAAGTCTCTATGAAAATAAGTGACCCCTGGGGAGGGCAAATCTTGACCATAATTTGAACAACTTCGTAGATGTCCATTAGGCCATGTTTCAAAACAAATATCTAAATCTGGCCAGTAGTTTTGAAGGAAATGATTTTGAAAGTTTTCATTTTTTCCGTTGCCATAGCAACCCGAGTTCTAAATGAATTAAGTTTATTTTAGCAACTTTTGTGAAGGTTTACCCAATGATCATCCCTGCCAAGTTTAATCAAATTCTGTCCAGCGGTTTCAGAGGAGATGTCGTTTAAAGCGAATTGCTGACGACGCACGACACACGAGCACGACGACGGACGCCGGATGATCGCAAAAGCTCACCTTGAGCACATGGTGCTCAGGTAACCTAAAAAAACTGCGCGGGGTATATAGCCTTTATTATATGTACCCGGGATAGCTATGTCTACAGTCGAGAGGGCTCCATTTTGTTACAATGGTGCATGTAATAAATATTCAAAGATATGGAAAATGTGGTGGACATACTGGGACATTCTTATGTCTAAAAGTAAGATATGCGGGTTGATCAAATCATTAAACGGTTTGCTGCTGATGTATGTAGCCTAGGAAAACAACAACACTAAGTTCGACTTCCCAATGCCTTACATAGTATTTCGAGGGGTGAGAGCGAAACTAGGATAAGTGTATATATCTATATGAGCACTTAGCCTAATTTGGCTCTCGACACTCGATTTCTAATACGTGCCCTAATCTTTGAGAAAAACTTGAGAAATTTATCTTCGAATTGTCTGATAGAAATCGACCACGAACTTCATACCCATCTGTTGCATGAACTTTATGCTTTGGTATTTCCATAAACATTTCCCTCTAAAAAGCTTGAACCCAAAGTTCCAAGAACAAAGTTACCCTCATCACTATAACGAAAATGGTAAGTTGATTGCTCTTAAGCAACCCACAATATCGAGAAACAAATATGCTATATTTTCCAGTGGAAACCTTTCTTTAGAAACGAGTTTATTAAATTCAACGAAATGTTCCAATTTTCTACATTTAATACATGCCGGGAACCAGAGGGCGGGGGTTAGGGGTCATGACCCCCTGTGATTTGGCTATTCTATCATTTTATTAAGAGTTAAGAATTAAAGACCACCCAAATTGAAACAAATGGACCAAGATGGTCCTGTGTCGCTCACTTGAGTAAGATTTCTGTGTACCAACAAGAGCTGTCAGAGGACAGCACGCTCGACTATTCAAAATGCTTGTTGGTAAATCAAATGAAATCTATTTCAATTCTTGCCCTTCACATACCCTGAACATAATAATAGCCAAAAGTATATACCTTGATAGTCTGATACCCCTTTATATTTTTATGATGTCTAAAATCAATCCCATGCCTAGTTACTGAGACATAAGCATAATTACACTGTGCATGCAAAACTTTAACCAAAAATCCAAGCAAGAAAAGGGCCATAATTTGCATAAGATTCATTCCAAAAGTTATCCTCCTTGGTTTTCTGATGCCCCTGAAGACACTCCTTAACTTTCTAGTCAATTCCACAAGCAATTTCTGAGATATAAGCTGGATAGTAGCTTGATTGCAAAAATTTAACCAAATTTTAAGTTAAAAGAGGGCCATAATTTTTAATATATTCCATCAAGTGTTATCTTCCTTTATAGTATGATACCCCTAAATGTATTAAAGATGTTTCAAATCAATTGCATGCTGGTTACTGGGATATTAGCATATAAGTACCTTGCATGCAAAACTTTAACCAACATTTCAAAGTTAAAAAGGGGCCATGATTTGTAAAATATTCTATCAAGAGTTACACATGTATCTACCATAAAAGTATGATACCCCTAAACATATTAAAGATGTTTCAAATCAAGTGCATGCCTGGATACTGAGAAATTAGCATGAAAGTACCTTGCATGCAAAACTTAAACCAACATTTCAAAGTTAAAAAGGGGCCATGATTTGTAAAATATTCTATCAAGAGTTATCTACCATAAAAGTATGATACCCCTTAACATATTAAAGATGTTTCAAATCAATTGCATGTCTGGATACTGAGATATTAGCATGAAAGTAACCTTGCCTGCAAAAGTTTAACCAAAATTTCAAAGTTAAAAAGGGGCCATAACTTGTAATATATTCCATCAAGAGTTATCTACCTTAGTTGTCTGATGCCCCTAAACATATTCATAAACTTTCAAGTCAATACCATGAATGGTTACTGAGATATAAGGCTGATAGAAGCTTGCATGCATAACTTTAAACCAAATTTTCTATTGCATGCAAAAACTTTAACCAAAATTTCTAATTTAAAAGGGGGCCATAATTCAAATTAAAATCAGTCAAGAGTTATCTACCTTGGTTGTCTGATGCCCCTAAACATATTCATAAACTTTCAAGTCAATACCATAAATAGTTATTGAGATATAAGGTTGATAGTAACTTGCATGCAAAACTTTAACCAAAAGCTGCAACGCTAACGCCGACGCCGACGCAAGGGCGACTATAATAGCTCTCATATTCTTCGAATAGTCGAGCTAAAAATGTAGCATCTTAAGTGTTTGCAATGTTTTTCTAACATATGACTAAGTGGCCAAGATTTTGACCCTATCTAAATTTGCACTCCTTTCCTCATGCAGACAACATTCTTATCAAGTTTTATGATGACTGGGACAAAATGGTTTCCTCTACAGCGTTTACAAGCTCTATTTTCTATGATTTGACCTGGTGACCTACTTTTTGACTTACATGACCCAATTTCGAACTCATCTAAGATATTATGTAGACAAACATCCTGACCAAGTTTCATGAAGATTGGGTCAAAAATGTGGCCTCTAGCGTGTTCACAAGGTTTTTCAATGATTTAAGCTGATGACCTAGATTTTGACCCCATAAGACCCAATTTGAATCATCCAAAAAATCCTGAAATTTATAAGATTGGGTCAAACTGTGGCCTCTAGGGTTTCATAAGCAATTGTTGACGACGCATGTCACGACGGACAAAAGTTGGTCACAAAAAAGTGCTCAGGGGGACCAAGATGGCCCTGAATCGCTCACCTGTGAAATATTGCTTTCATTGCCTTTTACAAGATAGTCATACTGAATACAAAATCCATGCAGAAGAACAGCAATATATCTTAATTCCACACAAAAAGTTAACATGTAGTAAAAAAACAAGTTAACCCTAGCGTGGGACCATTTTTTACCCCAGGGACATGATTTGAAAACTTGGTTAAGGTCCACAAGGCCATGATACATACCAAATATGTAAACCCATGATCTTGTGGCTCCTGACAAGGATATATTTTTATGATATTTCCTATGTAAGTCTATGTAAAATCAAGTGACCCCTGGGGCGGGGCCAATTTTGACCCCAGGACCATGATTTAAACGTACTTGATAGATGTTCATAAGTCAATGTTACACAACAAATATCTTAACCTCAGGCCTTGTGGTTTCTGAGAAGATTTTAATTTCTAGATTTTCCTATTAAAGCCTAAAGTAAAATCTGGTGACCCCTTGGGCGTGGCCAATTTTATCTCCAGGGCCATGATTTGAACAAACCTGGTAGATGTCTATAACGCCATGTTACACACTAAATATCTTAACTCCAGACCTTGTGGTTTCTGAGAAGGAGATGTTTCTAGTTTGTTTCTATATAAGTCTATGTTAAATCAAGTGACCCCGAGGCGGGGCCAATTTTGACCCCAGGGTTATGATTTGAACAAATTTGGTAGTGGTCCACTAGACAATGCCACACACCAAATATCTAAGTTTCATGCCTTGTAGTTTCGGAGAAGAAGTTCACTTTTAAAATCTATTCTTAGCTCCTGTGACCAAGATATGCAATGAACCGGAACCATTTGAACAACTTTGTTAGAGTATAGAAGGAACATCATAGGTAAGTTATATCAAATTTGGTGTTGTTGGTTTGAGAGGAGATGTCGTTTGAAACAAATGTCAACGACACACGACAGACAGCCATTGATCCTAAAGTCCTAATTAGCAATGTGTCAACACCGGTCTGAATGACCTGTGTAAAAGCGCTCAAAGAATCATGGGTAAATCGAGATATAATTTTTAGTGAGTAGTGAGTTTCGAGTTAGAAAAGCTGGGTTTCTAGTTGCAAAAAGTGCGTTTCGAGTTGGAAAAGTGAGTTTCGGATCAGAAAAGGTAAGTTTCGAGTCGAAAAAGTGAGTTTCGAGTTGGAAAAGTGAGTTTCGGATCAGAAAAGGTAAGTTTCGAGTCGAAAAAAGTGAGTTTCTAGTTAGAAAAAGTGAGGTTCGAGTTGGAAAAAGTGAGTTTCGAGTTGGAAAAAGTGAGTTTGAGTTTCGAGTTGGAAAAAGTGAGTTTCGAGTCGGAAAAGTGAGTTTCGAGTTGGAAAAAGTGAGTTTCGAGTTGGAAAAAAGTGAGTTTCGAGTTGGAAAAAGTGAGTTTCGAGTCAGGAAAAAGTGAGTTTTGAGTACAGTTGAAGATATAAATGTATTCGCAATACATTGCTAACTCCCTTGTTATGAATATTTTGTCGGGAAGCAGAGGTCTTTCACAGAGTATGTATTAAGTATCAAAATATCGTTTAAACCGATTGACAATACAACTTCATTCATGAATTAATTCTTATAGTTGTTGACACAACTTTTTTTACCGACTCTCTGACGAGTATGAATAAAATCAGTGCCAAAATAAGCCGTTATAGATAACGAAAGTAAGCCGTTTTCCCGTAAATAAGGTTGCGGCTACAAAAGTAACACCTGGTCTCATGCTTTAAAAATAAAGGCATATATATATATATATATATATATATATATATATATTTGCAAAAATTATTTTTTACTGTCACTAAAATATACATTCAGTATAACTCTTATTACTCAATTTTTCTATGCATGCGTGGTTATTTTTTTATTTTTTTTTGGCAGAAAATGATTACGTGATTTTTTTTTTACTTTCCGTTAATATAATTGTCTATATTTATACCAATTTTTCTTTGCATGTGTGGTTATTTTTTTATTTTTTTTTGGTAGAAAATGATTACGTGTTTATACTTAATCATTCTTATTGTTGAGTGACATTAAAAATTACAGTTAAAAATAGCATCATCTGAGAATAACTGTCATATTGATCAACCTTATTCTTATTATTTTTTAATTTCAGCTATCAAGTAGCCCATTTTTTCTCCCCATAATTGGTGTTAGGGGCTCGGGGATCCATCCCCCAAAACACCTCACAAGCAAACATACAAAATTATGAATACAACAACTTCAACAGAAATGGTATTTGATGATTGGTTAACCCAATTTATAAGATTATCTATATTTGTATCAAATACTGTGGGTTCTGGACACATTCACTCTTTGATATTTGTAATACAACATATTTGAACCAATATACATAGTTTCCACATCTGTGAATATCTCTACTTTTGGCAGCCATCTTGAATGGCAAATTAAAGGGAGTTTTTAAATATATTACATACAGGAGCAGAAATTTCATTTTCCTATAATTTCAATATTTCTGCTTCAAAAATCAAAATGTATACACCATTAAAAAGCTCTTGAAATTCATAATTTTAAATAACATAATTCCTATAATACGTATATTAGCACAAAAAAAGAAAAGAAATGCAAAGTAAAGATAAAAGGTATAGGTTCATCTTTCAACAAAATAAACATTTTAACTTCTTGGGTATAAAGCTTTTATCTTCAAGTTCATTAAAATATCATTTTCATATTAAAAATGATTAACCAATGCTGTTCAATTTGACATTAACTTCAGTATGATAGACTGGAAAATAAAAACGCAGTGGTAATTATCAAAAGGGCAAAAGGGCCATGATGGCCCTGGGTCGCTCTGCCCTGTGCAAGCCATAAATCGAGTGAGTACTTCAGGACAATAAACATTTGTACTGTATACATATAAGGAAAATGGGCTTAGTCCCCTGGCGGCCTTTTTTTTCAAAGGATCAAAATAATTTGAACAATCTTGACTTGACTTGACTATTTGAGTTTACCGTCGCTTCAATAGTATTTCAGTCATATAGCGACGTCCAGCTAATTACAGGTGGAGGAAGACCCCGAATGCACGGCGGCATTCGGGCACAACCACCGACCTACCGCAAGCCAGATGGAAGGCTTCCTCACATGAAAATCCGAATGACCCTGCCGGGATTCGAACCTATGTGATGAGATGCTGAGTGAATGTTTAAAGTCAGCGACTTTACCCTCTCGGCCACGGAAGCCCCTGAACAATCTTGGTAGAAACTGACCTAAGGAACATCTGTGCCAAATAACTTGATCAACTTTATTCTTTGTAAACACACAAATTAGGCAACTCGTTGTAGCTACATTATTCTTTATCTAATGATTTATACCAATTTATCATATCAGCTTGCATACACATTCAACCACAGTGAATTCCCTGTGCATTTAACAGAATGCAGTGAAATTCAACAAAAAAAAAAAAAAAAAAACAAAAAAAAAAAAAAGATCTTTATTTCATTCAATGTATATACAGTAAAGATCATGGAGGAATGTACATTTACAACAGAAATAATCAAGTTAGATAACTACTTCGGAACCTCGAGAGCATTTCACAATGCTTCTGTGTCTAAGAATTTGTGACAAATTATATATTTGAAGGTGGTATATGTAGCCGGGTACTGGTACTTTGTGGAGAATCGGGAGGTTTTGGATCGTGTGGCTTAATAGCTCAGTGGTAAGGTGCTTGGACACTGGGTTCGAATCACAGGCGGGCCACATTTTTTTCACCACCTGATTCACCATATATATTTTGCTGAAAATATAGTGATCTGAAATATAGTAAACTAAGTCATGCGCAGATCCAGAGGGGGTACCGGGTGTCCAGATTCCCCCCCCCCCACACGAGGTTTGGATATTATACATAAAATATACATAAAAGAGGGTGGACCCCCACTCCCCTCTATGTCCTGTGATTTTCAGAGTTTGCCTCCCCCGCCCCCACCCCCAGCCCTGGTATCAAATTGCTGGAACTGGATCTTCGCATATAAGTTTTTAAAATCTGGATCGTTTGATAAATTCCATGCAGATGATTGCTAACTTTCAGTCATGCTACCCATGCTTTTTTGTGATCTTTATTTTAATGCAAATGTTAATTTTGATTTTTGTTTTTAGAGTGCGTGTCAGTGAGTGTGACTGTCACAATGTCAGTGATGTTGGAATACAGCAAAAGTTAACAAACAAAATACAACAATGGAACACAGTCACAATAAAATGTCCATTTCAAGAATGATACTTACTTTTACACTACTTCCCTGTCGATAAACAAAACCAACAATACATTAGTGTTTCGCCGGTGTGTAAACTTCGACAAGAAGGTAAAGGGAAAACAACAAAACAAAAGAAGAGTAGTCAAGGAAAAATCGTAGTGACATATTTATTTTTGTGCTGACAAGTGTTTATTTCTTATATCAAACCAATAAATTATGAAAAATGTGGAGGAAAAAACGGCTCCATTTTAAAACGGTTTATTTCGGAATGAGGTATGCCGCATTTAACCATTTACAGGAATTTCTGAGTGTATGTTCCGTGCCTTTTTACAGTTACCCGGGATATAGACTTGACTATTTGAGTTTACCGGGATATAGCTTTTTCTTAAACGATCCGTCATGTCAGAGTCATGTCAAAGATTTAACTCACTGGTGATATAAGCAACTGTTTCCCGATTTTTTTTAATATACTTTACCGTAAAAATCAATTAAAACACACAAATGTTGTTAAATATATACACAGTCAACAAAAAGATACACATTTTTATCCGGTCACTGTACAGTATATACACTTAGTTGTCATCTGTTCTGACTCGAAACTCACTTTTTTTAACTCGAAAACTCACCTTTTTTAACTTGAAGCTCACTTTTTTGAAACTCACTTTTTTAACTTAACACTTTTTCTTTAATCATGGCTGCGCCACTAAGATTTACTGCGCTGGGGATTGCATTGAAATGGACAAGTAACGTGATTACAATATTTTAACACGGTATAAAGTTATTGTCAATTTATTATGTCACTGTAATTTTATTTTTTGTGTTTCATAATATATGACATTTTAAGAGAAAAATACTTATCTGCAATTTACACACACACACAACAGCGTTTTCCAAAAATTCATGTGAAAGTAGGATAGTAATTCTTATTTATATGTATTGCTCAATCAACACTAGAAGAAGTGTTTAAATTACAATATAATGTGTCGACAATGATAAAGGCTCATTTAGTAACATTTAAGCATGCTCATGTTAATGACGTTTGTCATATTTTTAAGGAACTTGGGTCTATTTGCGCGGAAGCACAATTCGCAGTTTTTGGGTGAATCCTACGGTCCAATATAGAGACTAGTGCAAGCTAGTGACGTCACAGCCTCTATTTATAGAGAGGTAACCCTAAATATGTGGCTAATCAGATGCTCGGAAAATTCAAATATATCTTTTCGACCAAAATGATACTACAATTGTAATCATACAAAGACAGTAAAGTATCTGCATCTGTAGGAAATGACACCGATACAGTTTGCTAAGTAACACAAGTAAATTGCTCGTTTAATTATTCATGTTGAAATATCTTTATCAAATCGACTTTAAACACAAGTAATAGCCAGAACGAGCGTAGCCTCCCGCCTCTCGCCCAGTCGAGAAACATTTGATTGACAGAGATTTGGGTAATATGAATATTGTGTCCCGGCTTCAGAGCAATAGGTTTAAATTGAGCCGGGATACTTCTAAGTAGAATAGAATATATTAAAACATTTCCAGACAATGAAAGCCTACGATCGCTATATCCTATACGAAGCCTTCAAACTCCTATATAAATGTATATATAGCCACATCGTATCGCTCATTACTCCATAATATCCACATGCGTGAAGGTCACGAATATCAGAAAGATGAAAGAGAAAGAGACAACAACACAAATATGATAAACTCATGCTCACAACTTATCGTCGACAAATCGGGCGTATGTCGACAATTCTAATGCACATCTCATCCGTGCGGTAAAAGCGTACAAGTTACATGTACTTCAAAGTATGGATTAAAATGCACTTCATACAGTGTAGAAAAAAAGAAGGCCCTGTGTCCCTAGGTCGCTCACCTATTTAAAATAATATAGTCATTTTATTTCAGCAGCAACCAGATTCAAGTTTAAGATACACAGAATTCTTAAGTTAGAAATTAGTATCATCAGAAGGGGATCAAAAATGCTTTAGCTATTATGGTTTGAGGACATGGAATAATCATTAGTGCAAAACAAAAATTCCGAAAAGAAATTTCTTGAAAAAATTTTTTACAGGGTACATGAGGAAATTGGCTTCAACTTGAGGCCTCTTCATTTAAGGATCAACTTCTGTAGAGGGCTATAAGGTTCCCATTTGTGCCAAATGAAATTTAAAACTGGTAATTGGTTACTTAGAAGAAAAAGTTTGACCAACTAATCCCTAGGACCTCATTTTTCAAGGAATCAACTTACTAATGTAAACAGACATGAGGTGGTCGTTTATGCCAAATAAAATTCAAAATCTCACGATGGTTTTCCAAGAGAAAGAAATTCGAAATGTTTTATATGAAGTATATAATGAAACTAGCCGACCCCTTAAAGCCTCAGTTTCCAAGGATTCAGTTTTATTTTAGAAATGATTGTACACAGCCATGAGGAGACCATTTGTGCTAAATGAAATTAATTCTAACAATTGATTTCCTAGAAATTAAATTCTGACCATTGGTTTCAAAGTAGATGGTTTTCAAAGTGTTTAAATTAGATTATGTTGGTTGCAGTGGCAACCAGATTTCTGAATGGACCAATATTATTTTAGTGAAGGGCCCTTGACGGATCATTCATGCGAAGTTTCATAAACTTCTACCCATTTGTTTAGTGTAGATGTCGTATAAAGAAAATTATAGACACTGCACACCGGATGATGGTGATCACACTAGCTCACATTGAGCACGTTATGCTTTGGTGAGCTAAAAAGATGTGTTATCATGACTGACATACGTGAATTGTATGCAGACAAATCTGTTTTATACCTGTCCAACATTTAGATAAAAAATTAACTTCCTTAAGGGAAACTGTATAATGAGTCAAGCAACAGTTTAAGTTTGCTATGGAATGTGCACAGATGAAACGACCCGACAAAGCCACACGATGCTGTTGCAAATGAGAGAAGGTCTATTATTGGGTTTTCGCCTCTGCAGGGCGAAAACCTATTGTTGTTCTTCTGTTGATTTTTTTCCCCAATTCCACCCATTTTTGTAGCCGACCTAGCGGCCAGATGAGAAAAGCTACAGCTATGAAATTTTGGGCATGGAGTCACATATATATCTGAACTTGTGCCTAAATGGTCAAACTTTTCACTTTTCTTTCTGATTTAGCCACTAGGGGGCGCAATGCATGTAATCACTATTTTGCTAATAACTCAAATATTTGAAATCTGATTTAGATGCGGTTTCTTACATAATGTTCCTTATTGACAGCCCAATCAAATATGATTGATACCTCAGCATCGAGTACTGGAAAAAAAATTGTGCTAGGAGAGGTTGAATGTTCGAACCTTGGAAAAAAGTGGACAAATGAAGGTAGGTCTACGAAAAACCTACCCACTTTTGTTAGAGACCATATAGACGAATTCTGTTTGCTGGATACGATTTGCAAGACATATACGCACAAAATATATGGGGTGGCGAATTAAAGAAATGCATGGTTTGTCCTCTAGAAACGGTCAAACTTCAATAAAATTAAGGAAACATTAAAATTTCAAAAACATGTTTTTGTCGCTCCTGACTATTTTCTATTCCTTCTTTATGAAATATTCACACGTTATGTATTGTTATGTTTGAAAGGGCCTCACAATTAAAAAGTTAAAAAAAAATGGCAAAGTTCAAGGTCATATTACGATTATGGTCTATTTACTTGGCCCGAAATAGCCCCAAAACTAAAAATATTTCATAAAGAGTATATGAACAAAAGTTTTAGTTCTTAAATAGCTCTTTTCAGTGATGTTTAGTTTTTGAAGATCGGACTTGGATTTGGACATTTTACGGCTGTCCAAAGTTTGATCCTTTTTTTTAAACAATTGTAAACAGTATTTATGCTTCAAATTGTGATATATAAGAAATAGAATGTTCGACTAGTGCGACTTGTATACTTAATGGAACTAGTTGCTGCATTGCTAAGTACGTTATGGTAAAATCTTCTTCAATTGTGTTTCTCATTTTGCCGCAGTGGGTTGGGGGCGCTTTGCTTGTAATCACTCTTTTACATATAATTGAAGAAGTTGAAGCCTGATTCAAATGAGGTTTGTTGCAATATGTTCCTTGTTGATAGCCTATTAAAATTTGATGGGTTTCGCGGGTACGAGTAGCTAAAAGATTTTGAGCTACGGAAGGTTGGAAGTTCGAACCTCGAATGAAGAATCTACCCATTTTTTGTTAGAGATCAGACAAAAGAACTCTCTTTGCTACATACGATTTGCAAGACATATACGCACAAAAATATAGGGTTGTGAATTTAATAAGAATTTTCAAAAAAAATATTGTCGCTCCTGATATTATTTTTGATTCAATCTTCATGATATTTTCACAAGTAATTTAGTCTTATGATTCAAAGAGCCCGATAATTTATAATGTTAAAAAATGCAAAGGTCAATGTCATATTTTTATCATTGTTTTATTTCTTCGGTCCCAAAAAAGATCTAAAGTATTTGGACCAAAGTGTAGGTTCTTGAAGATTTCTTTCCAGTGGTATTTATTTTTCGAAGATCGGGCTTCATTTTGTCTTTTTACAGCAGTCCAAAATTTGATCTTTTTTTTTAACAATTGTAAAGCAGCTTTTATGCTAAAAATTGTGACATTAAAGAAACAGGATGTTCCACCCATGCGTATTGTATACTTAACTGAACCATTTGCTGCATTTCTAGGTACCTAATTGTAAAATTCTAATCAATTTTGTTTCTCATTTTGCCGCTAGAGAGCGTTTTGCTTAAAATCACTTTGTTGCTTATAACTCAAAAAAGTTGAAGTCTGATTCAAATGCGGTTTACAGCATTTTGTTCCTTTTTGACAGCACCACAGAATGTGATGGATTTCAAAGAATGGGGTATGGGAAAATATTTGCGCTAGAAGAGATTGAATGTTCTAACTTTGCGGAAAAAAAACAACTGTGCAAATAAGAGTTGGTCTTCGAAAAACCTTTGCGTTCTGTTTCATATATAAAATTGTGGCTGAGTAGAAATAAAGTGTTCAAGCTGATTAGGTTAAAAGCGAAAACCAAGATACCGCTTGCGGTTCTAGTTATTATTATTATTGTCATTATTACAAAACGTACAGTACTTAAAACGCATCACTTAATTAGAACAGCTATGGTACTCATACATTTCAACAATACACATTAACTGACCTTTAACTTTGTGTATAGGAATTGGTAGACGGATTAAATTAATCCGACTTAATTAGGTTTTAGGAGGTATTAACCTTTATATGCCCCTGCCGTGAAATGGCGATGGGCATATAGTGTTACACCTGTGTGTGTGTGTGTGTGTGTGTGTGGGTGAAATCGTGTCCGGGCTGTAGCTGTGTTTTGAAACGTGGCACAAGGACAAGAGGATGTGTTTCGAAAAAGAACCAGGTCGTTAGCTTGAAGGTCAAGGTCACAGCACTCAGTTGACCTTAAAATATTGTCTTGGCTGTAATATTGTTGTGAATTGGTGTGTATTGAAATAACATGGCACAAGTGATCCTTATGGCAAGACACTGTAACACGAACGGAAAAGGTCGAGCAAAAATTAATGTCAAAGCTCTCGGTTGATCTTTAAAATCTTGTCTCGGCTGTAATTTTGTTCAAGAGTTAATGTTTTGAAGTAACTTAGCACAAATTATCACTAAGAAAAGATGTATCGCAAACAAGAACCAAGTTGCTAGCTTCAATGTCAAGGTCACAGCAGTAAATTAAAATTAAAATTCGTGCAAGCAGTCGTGCCCGGGTTATATCGTTGTTATGTATAATCATATCTTGAAATAATATGACACAAGGGATCCTTAGGACAAAATAATGTGTCGCGAACAAGTACTAGGTTGCAAGCTTGAAGGTCAAGGTAATATCGCTTGTTTGAGGTCAAGGTCACAGCGCTTATTTGATTTTAATCCTCGTCTTTTATATTTCCAGTTTCCCATCATATTCACTGACAAAAATCTAATCAATCTAATAAACAAAATGGCGGGTGCATCCGTCTCCTGTAGACACATTCTAGTTAAAATATAGTTAACTAGCGATTTATTTTCGTAGAAAACTGATGTCTCCCACCCCGCCCCATTCCCCTCACACACACATATACACAAAGGCACACAGTGACATCTGCAAATACATGTAGTCAAAGGGCTGGCTATATTGATAAAGTTCCGCACAGAATTATGGACCTTGTGTTTGAGACTTCCTCTCATCATTTTCTTTCCATAACTGAATTTTGTTTCAATAGCATTAAGTAGAACAAGAGTTAAGAGTTTGTGAAAAGGTGGGAATAACTCCAAATATACCGAGGCCAGAGTTATGTTTTTTTAATTTTTTCCTAAATGAAATTTAATTTCAAAAGGATGAGTCGAACGACGGGAGTTATCTTAAGGACACAAATTTGTATAAAAGCAAAAAAAGGTCCAACAAGAAACATTGGAAATGGATTATGCTCTAGTGTAATGCAATTCTTGTCCATAAAGTCACAGTTTTTGTGCATGACACTTCTCCTCAATACGTTCTAAACACCTGTGATGTTTCAAGTAAATAGCTATGATACTTTTTTAATTATGCTATGGACAAAAATTAAGTATGAAATTTAACAAAGGGGAATTACTAAAAAAATTGATGTGCAGAGTTGCTGTTCTTCTGCATGACACTTCCCCTCCTTGAGATCTATCCACCAATGAAGTTTCAAGTTAATAGCTTTGATACTTTGAGTTAAGCACCGGAGAAAAATTAAGTATGAAATTTAACAAAAGGCAATAACTTCAAAATTATGATACGCAGTGTTACGGTTCTTGTGCACTGCACTTCACCTCAGTAAGATCTAAACACCTTTGAAGTTTCAATTTAATAGCTTTGATATTTTCTGCGCTATGCTGCGGACAAAAAGTGTGATAGTCAGACAACTCCGACAAAAACAATATGTCTCCCCCATATAAATATTGAAGGACCCGTATATCGTGATAACACGAAACGAAACTAGTCCGAGGCGGTTATCTACCGTGTCTCACAATGTTACTTGTCCAAAAACCTTATTTCTGTTGTTCTAAAAACTAAATTTCTCGCACAGTTGATGGATTGATTGACTCGATAGTTTAACTACACAGATGCATGTGTTTCCTTTCAAAAACCCATT
Source organism: Solen grandis (assembly GCA_021229015.1). Lineage (NCBI taxonomy): Eukaryota > Metazoa > Mollusca > Bivalvia > Adapedonta > Solenidae > Solen > Solen grandis. The sequence goes on along the minus strand of CM037788.1, from coordinate 34,700,608 downwards.
GACCACATCTATAATATGTCTGGGTTTATTGTTCC
>CM037788.1:34690265-34700473 GCA_021229015.1 Solen grandis | reverse complement strand
ACTAATCTTCATTTGCTGCTTGAAGCGCAATATGCAGAAATGGAAATAGCACCCAAAGGTGGATAGGTCTGCCTTTTTATTTATTTGTTGAAAAAACAAAAACAAAAACAGGGTATATTAACCTATAAAATACAATTCATAACGTTAAACATATTTCATATATATATATAATATATATATATATTGTTTTCCTAACCGCATGTATAAATTTTAACTGTTTTAATAATTTGATATTATTTATAATTATATCTATATATTATAATTACTATTGTAAAAACGTTATAATTATCTTAAATTATTACATATATTTTATATAATTATTTCCAAGTTTTATTATTATTATTATAACTATTAATAGTATTTATAAACGCTTATAAAGGTCCAAGTGACATCATATTATCTGCTTCTAATTATAATAGTTTTTGACGAATTTAATATATTCATGTTTTGTTTTGTTTTTTAAATGTAGTAACGCGTATTTCGTTGTTAAAATTAAACCGTGTGACAAAAGCAAATAACGCACTGGAATGACCCAAAAACACCGATGTGACGAGAACGCAATACGCCTGGTAATACTGAGACGGGAACGCGATACCCGAGAATAAACTTAAATTATCTCGTATTTGGCTGCTGAAGCTCCGAAACTAAACTCGTGGAATCGTTGTAAAAACCAATATAAAGAATGCCTGTTAAAAAGACTTCCTAAATTTGCTTGGGCTTAGTTGTTACCAAAAGAGAGCGACCTCGCCGCCCATGTAAAATCCGATAAAATCTGATGTAGATGAGACCATCGGGATATGACAGTATGACTAAAGGCAAAAGTCAACGTTCTTAATCATCTAGGCGACGGATACATACGAACAAATGAAAAGATAAAGCAAATTTTACCAAAAATAATCAGGAGATATATTTTACCTTGCAAACCTTTCGGAAGCGGGAAATTGAGAGGCGGTAAACTATTATTTTCCCACGTTCGTATGAAGATGGAAAATAAGGTAAAAGCACCGAAAGGACAGAAAGACGACTACTGGACGGAAAGACGACTACATCTGTCCCCAAACAACCCACACTATTCTGATTAATAGTGCTACTTATTTTTAATTTTATCACCAATCTGCCTAGATAAAGTCTTTTGTAATAAGCCTGCTTATGGTGTGTAGTTTGTGGATATGAATTTTAAAGTTCTTTTCATGCTGTATGTATATAATGATTACAGTATGTAGCATAATGTATAATAGCAGGGTTTGATCTGTTAGTATGAATAACATTGACAATATCATTGAGTATAAATAAGAAAACATTGTCAATATTATTAGAATGCTTTATAATAATTCTGGCTGCATCAGTTAGTGGTAATTTTAATGGTTCTGCTGTACTGCATATGTTGGTACCGCTTTTATTGTTTCTTGCTTTCTAATATTTATTCTTTGTCCTAGAGCATGCATCGGTATGGTACAAGGAAGAAGCGGGCACAGTTGGCCAATGAGCAGTCCGTACGGAAGGCAAAGAGGCCTAGAACAGCAGACCCTGAGCTCCCTCCAGTCCCCCTAAGGAGATGCCGAGTAGGGATATGTCCAGGGATACATTGACTGGAGCTACTGACCCGGCTGACACTCCATCAAATGATCAGCCTGGTACGGTTTTGACTTTCCCTACAAATGTCATTGACTCTGAATTGCCTGTCCAAATACCCAGTGCGTCTGCTTCTCTTGGATACAACATTTCTAAATCGGTGAAAGATAAAATCATTGCTGGACAGTACATAGATTTGGGTAGTTTGTTGAGCACCAATTCTCTTGCCGCTTCTGCACAGCAGGTGTCACTTTCTCATACAGGTCAGCTGCTTATTCATAATAAAGCCCCATCCAAGGTTGGGTCCATCGAACAATGGACAGATGCTTTTATTGTTTTCGCCAGCATTTATTTAGATGTGCATCCAAATAAAACCCAAGAAATCCTGAAATATATGCAAATTATTAGGCTTGGTTTTCAGAGACATGGTGGATTTGGTTGGCGGGACTATGACGAGCAATTCCGCCTACACATGGCTCTTGATCCGACAGCATCATGGGGCTCAATTAATAATGAGCTGTGGTTGTTGTTTATGCATAACCCTACACAACCATTGAAGCCTTTGACTGGTGCGGGGGGTTTCTGCTTTGATTTTAACTACAAAGGTAACTGTAGTAGGGCTGTTTGTTCATACCAACATAAATGCAAGAAATGTGTTGGGGATCACCCTCAGGTTGTCTGCCCATCTATGACACAAACTCCAAGGTATGCTTCGGTTTCCCCGGGTGTGCCAAGGCAGCCTCTTTTTCGCCCCCGAGCCCGAGGCTTCCCCAGAAACAGGTTTATGGGACCTCGGTTCCACGCCAATTAATTTACAGGTTCTGGGCAATTACCTCTCCATTTATCCTGACAAAAAATCTGCTACACAACTAAGTAAAGGTTTTCATGAAGGCTTTCGTTTACAGTTTGCTGGCTCTAGAGCAGCTTCCTTCAGTTCTAATCTTAAATCAGTTAGGGATCATCCAGATATTGTTTATGATAAGGTTAAACAGGAAATCGAATGTGGTAGGATTATGGGCCCCTTTTTGGTACCTCCAATTTCTAATTTACGAGTTTCGCCAATAGGAGTGGTACCAAAATCTGATGGTGGTTGGCGTCTCATTACTCACCTTTCATACCCAACCAATGAAAGTGTCAATGATGGAATAGATGATACATTAAGCACAGTACATTATACAACTTTTGACAAGGTAGCTGACATGGTTTTTCGCTTAGGTAGGTCGGCACTGATGGCAAAAAGGGATGTGAAATCAGCTTTTCGTCTTCTTCCAATTCACCCTGGAGATTTTCATTTGTTAGGCATTTGTTTGGATGGGAAATACTACATAGACAAATGCTTGCCTATGGGTTGCAAGATATCTTAACGATTTTTTTAAATGTTTTCCTCTTTTATCCATTGGTTAATTTCTTACAAAACTCAGAAGCAAACACTTGATCATTATCTGGATGATTTCTTCTTTGCTGGAGCGGCTGGTACCCAACATTGTCAGGAGCTAGCTTCAACCTTCAACAAGGTATGTGAGGAGCTGAATGTCCCTATTGCAGTTGATAAATCAGTGGGGCCTACAACTGTCATAGTGTTCCTTGGTCTTGAGATTGATTCAGATGAGTTAGTTGTACGAATACCACAAGAAAAACTTGGCCAGCTCCTGGACCTGCTTACTGCTCTAAGGACTCGGAAGAAAGTGTCCAAACGAGAGTTAGAAAGCTTGGTTGGTAAATTAAACTTTGTTTGCAAGGCAGTCCGTTCAAGTCGGGCTTTCCTCCGTAGGTTTTATGATCTTTTGAGGGGTTTGAAACAGCCTCATCACAAGGTTCGTTTATCTCGGGCGATTAAAGAGGACATTAGTATTTGGATAGAATTTTTGACAGGCTTTAACGGGTTACACACATTCCGGAACAAGTTTGGTTGAACAATGAAACTCTGCAGTTGTTCACTGATAGTGCTGGGGGAGCTGATCTTGGCTGTAGTTGCTATTTTAATGGCAAGTGGTGTTTCTACCAATGGCCAGTACACTGGGCGGGTTGTCAGATCTTGCGGGACATAACTTTCTTGGAAATGGCCCCCGTACTTTTGGCGGTTAATTTATGGGGTCCTCTTTTGTCCAACAAACGGATTGTATTGCACATAGACAATGAGGCCTTAGTTGTGGTGTTGAACAAGCAGTCATGTAGGGCTTCACGTTTGATGTATCTAGTTAGACAGTTTGTGTTACTGACAATGCAATTTAACATCATTTTTCGTTCAGTTCATATTGCGTCTGCTTCAAATGATATAGCTGATTCTATTTCTCGCAAGCAGTGGTCCAGATTTCGACAGTTGGCACCAGACGCAGATGCAATCCCAGCACAAGTACCTGCGTGTTTCCACTTGCCGATGTGCAAGATGAAATTAGCAGACTCCTGAATGCATCTTTAGCTCCAAATACACAAAATGTTTATAAGACTGGCTTGTCAAAATTTGAAGCTTTTCGTACGCTTTATGGTTTCGTAGATGCATGGCCTCCACAAGTTAGTGAAGTAGTGCAATTTGCAGCATATGTATCTTTGCAAGGCTTCTCATTCAAAACAATGTGTACATATATGGCAGCTTTAAGTTTCTTTTGCAAAATTAAACAAGTTCAAGATGTAACTAAACATTTTTTGGTGAGCAAAGTGTTTGAAGGTTATCGTAGATCACATGTACATGGGGCTGACACTCGTTTGCCTATCACACCTGATATTTTGGTCCAGGTTATAAACAAGTTGCCATCAGTCTGTTCCAATACCTTTGAAACAAAATTGTTTTCGGCGGCCTATGCTCTGGCCTTTTTTGGTTTATTCAGAGTGGGCGAGTTGACCGTATCAGGGCAGGGGCAAAAACATGTGGTATTGCAGGATTGCGACGTACATGTTGTAGCTGAGGGTACAAAGCTAAGGGTAAATATCCGATTCTCCAAAACGGATCAGGTAGGCAGGGGGACAGTTGTTTTAATACCACAGGTCAATATCTGTACTTGTCCGGTTAGGCTGATGCAAAAATATCTTTCTGTTCGACCACCAGCAGTTGGTCCATTATTCATTCATTTTAATGGCAAACCTCTAACCCGTTACCAATTTTCAGCAGTTTTGAATAAGACAATTAAGGCATTGGGTTTGCCAGGAAATCAGTTCAAGTCACATTCATTTAGGATTGGGGCAGCTTCCACCTTGGCTAAGTTAGGTTTCTCAGCTGAAGAGATAAAAATTGCTGGACGCTGGAAATCTGATGCTTACAAGTCATACATCAGACCAGCTGTTCATCATTTACCTTTGATGATGTAAAACTGTGATGAGACACACCATATCCTGCCTCTATATTAACCATATGCAAGTATTTTTAGGTCCAGCAACTGTATGGTGTGTTGGTTCCAGTCTCATTAAACAGGCCTATTTAGCAGCACGTTCTCGTCCAGACGGGATTCATCTGGGATTAGCCTCTGCCAATATTCACATTTGGTGGCAGGGATACAGCGGCTTAGGTTTGGCCACTCTACAACGGAAGCTGAGTACTTTGTTAGAGTTGGAGTCTGCTCCAGACATATTGCTTGTACATTGTGGTGGAAATGATTTAGGTCGTTATCCGGTCTGGCGGATTAGGCAAATAGTGTTAGAGCTTGTAAATTTTCTCAGTTGTAATTTTCCACAGTCAAAAATAGTGTGGTCACAAATATTGCCTCGTATGTCTTGGAGATATTCAACTAACAATGCTGCCATGCATAGAGCTAGGCAACGGGTAAATAACCACGCAGCAAACCTTTTCATTAATAGACATGGCTGTTATTTAAAGCATCCAAACCTTCAGGTAGTTAACCAGAGATTATTCCAGCCTGATGGTGTGCATTTGTCTACAGTAGGCAATGATATTTTTCTGAATCAAATATCAGCTGCGTTATTGACTTTAAATAATTCACATATCCGTGTATTCATCTAGTAAGCAAACTTAGGGCTGCGGCTTTCATGTTTTCGCATCGGCCAACGGGTTGGCGGTGGCCTGGATCGCTGCGTGTCTGTCGGATGCAGCATCACCAGTCCATTTGGCGGTTGCGAAAAAACATTACAGTGTTTTTGAAGGACAGTTTAACCTGACTTCTGTATCCCAGGGTTAGGTCCATTTACAAATTGCAAAACTAATTGAATCTTTAAGTTGTAATGTTTGCTTGCAAAAGTTTTAACTTGTGAAATCAAAAGTTATAAATTGATTGTGTGACTTGATTGGACTTGATTGACCTCATTGGAGGTTTATTGAATGATTGTTGACTTGATTGTACCTCATTTGGAGGTTTATTGAATTGTGAATTGCTTGACTTGATTGTACCTCAATTGGAGGTCTATTGAATTGTGAATTTTGTGACTTGATTGTACCTCATTTGGAGGTTTATTGTATTGTGAACTTATTATTAGTGTACCTCGGCTTGAGGTTTGTGGGCCTGCCATTCCGAGTCTGTCGGCGGCCCAAATTTTGTAATGTTAAGTAAATGAAAGCCGCAGCCATATTATTGCCACATTCTTAATAAATATAAACTACACTTGGTATTGTTTTGTGTATTGCATCCGCAGTAAAGTGCGATCTTAAACAGGCGTCATGGATATTTTGCTATCTTAAATCGTTACATTCGATCTTGCACAGGCGTAATGGTTTTTCCTATGTCAAATCGTTATAAAATAGTTGATCTTACACAGACCTCAAGGATTTTTTCTGTGTCAAATCGTTAATTTAAGTTCGGAAGGTTTTTAAATTTAATATTGGGTTTTTTTAATTTAACCTTTCCTGTGTTTCCGAAACATATACTGTTCTTAAATTAAGCTTATTGATTGTTCTCAAGAAATCAAATACTAATAGTTATCAATGGTAGATATTTTACTTCGAATTTCTAGCTGCGACATTTGAAAAAGAAAGAAAAAAGAAGAAAAAAACATGACCGATTCGCCATGCATTGCATTGTGGGAACCGTGTCGAAGGTAGTCTGCATTGTCTGACGTCACACAATTTTGTTTGGGGCTTAACGTGTCTCTGACAGTATTTCGGTCATTTTATTGTCATATTATTAACATGAGATTGTTTCGGTTCTGCAACACAACGATATCACGCCGTAGACAAGTTGCATGACACCACAACTAGTCACCAGGCTAACCATTCTTGGTACTACTCCTGTTTGCTGAGCGCCAGGAAATGGCGCTCAAGCAGTACATTTTTTAACACTTTCCTATGTCGTGACCGGGAATTGAGCCCACAACCTCCCGATACCGGGGCGGTCGCTCTATTCACTCGGCCATGACCGGTCCGGTCCTAACGTCGCATACCATATTTGGAACTGTATTAATACGCAGTATTAAATCTGTCGGGTAGAATTTGCCTCTTGTGTTTGCATTATTTAGCAGAATTATAGATTTATAATGATGGTGTATACTGAAAAAAGCACGTTACAAACATTGTAACTTCTGTAGCCGGTTTCAGCTTTCTTGTTAATCCAACCATTTTTTTAAGTGAAAGAATGATACATTTGATGCACTTGTATTTTCATAAATGTTCATCGTAACTGACTTAAAGTTGATCCTGTGTTTTTCTTTGCATTAGGTATATGCACTTAATCTTTGTGAACAACAATTTAAAAACAAAAATAAAAAGAAAACTGTCATGAACTATTTTAATCGTTTATTTATACTGCAGGAATCATCGCTTCTAATGCCGAAAGACAAGTCTGGATTTGAAAACATTAAGAAAAAGTGTGCATCAAAATGGGGTATCTCCGTATCGATTTTAGACATTGCAGCTATTAAAAAAGTCTACTGGAAAGAACGGCTCGATCTAGGTAAGACGTTCCTCTCGCCCATCTCAAACGCATGCAATCATTGTTGCAATGTATTGATCCCATCTTCTTTGATTAACTTTGACTTAAGGTAATCCATCCATTATTAAATTATTTAAATTGCCCTTTAAATAAATCCAAAGACGAATACTGATGTAAGAATCCATTGACTTGGAGTTATATGTTATTTTTCTCAAAGTATGTAAAGGCTTGCAGTAATTATAAAAATTTACATTATCACTTGATGAATCATGATCACAGTTTCGTAATGGATGGATTATTTAAAAACGGTTCCTATTTAATTCGTATATCGAACAGGCTAAGTGCAACTGTATATATAAGCTCTTAGCCTAGTTTCGGTCTCACCCCTCGATATGAATTAAAAAAAAAGTTTATTTCGAGCATCATGCAGCACTTTAATTTCAGCTATGGTCATATTTAATAAATAAGTATGTTCAATAAGAGTTTTATCACTCATATGTTGGTTTAGATCATTTTTTTTGAATCCGTGGTAATATAAATATTATTGTTATTTATCAGGTTGGGATTTGGTGGGGGGGGGGTGCTCATTGACATAGTGATATCATTTTGTTTAAGAAGTTTATTAAGATCATTTTAGACGACAATGTATACCAAAAAGCGTTGGATAGAATATTTCAGAGAACAGGATTTTTTAATCTTCTACAATGGCATTAATAAATCATATCATCGGTCCATAGCATCATCATCAATGAAATCATCTGTGTAATGCTTTCCAATGTCTGTTTAAAAGTTTCTTTCGGAGTTGCGGAGTTTCTATTCGAATTATATAAGATTTCCGGTACCTTCTTTGTGTGTGACTTTCACTCAAGGAATAAACTTTATTGTAAGCTGCAGAAACTTTAGAAGATTACACTTAATAGGGTACTGTGTAGAGATTTGTACGAACCATGTCACGTGATATTTTTACTAAATAAGTTTACTTTAGAAGACATAATGTGTTAACGTGTATTTCCAGTGAACCCGGGCAAGGACCCCGATAAGACGGCGAGGATCACGAAAACACTTGGTGAAATCTTGCGTGCCCACTGCGCCATACTTATACATATATAACGTAGACATATGTGTATTTAACAATATATAAACTTTATATGTACCTGAAAAATGACTGGATAAATGTTAAAAATGATCACACAAATATTGTTTGTTTGCTTTGTTCAATGTTTAACCGGAAGTGCTACTTTATACCCCGCCCCCTACATACATTGATCTTACGGATCACCATCACGTAGTCAGTCGCAATCATCTGTAAATTACTCCCTGATATCCGTTAATGACTCGTCACAACTCGCAGCCGTAAAAAGTAAAAGTATTTTAAACATGTCAAAAATGTTCTCAAGATCGTCCACGGATTAGTGTTTCCGTAAATAACTCTAAACATTCCGGAAGTTTCGTTAACCGGTCGCAATTACTCGTAACCCCACATAAACTGTTCACAAGAAAATCCTTAACCATACGTTTTACGATTTGTTATACGGGTTTACGATTTGTTTTATGATGCGGGTGCTGAAACAGCCTTAAAAATGGCCAATGTATTATATAAATGTACTGAGCATGCGTTTGTATCACCTCTTATTGTTTGTAGCTTCGACGCAGGGGTTGTTAATTGGAAAGTGAAATGCGTAAGACGTACTATTGTGGTGTTTTAGATTAGTATTGTTTATTGTTTTGTATTTTGACAAATTGTAAAGGAAGACAGTATAAAACATTCAAACAGTGATGCATATTTTGCATACATACATCTACATTAATCTTAACTTTTAGGAAGCTATTTCTAACCATTTTTGTACCTCGATCTGTGTGTAAAATGTCATAGGGAGGCATGTACATTTTTCCATGGTATACCTCGGTTTGCAACTCAACATTTTTTTTTACTTATTATTATTTGTTTTTACTTATTATCTTTTTATTTCAAATAAGAAAAAAATGAATCTAGATGAGGAAAAGGGTTAAACAATAAAACTATTTTAAAGTGTTGCCTTAGATATTGATTTTCATCTCTACAGATATCAGATTTACAAACAGCCTATATGTACCACTCAGATTTACTGTCATGACCTATATACACTAGCTGTTTCATCTGTCATTCTGCGCTCTTAAATATTCATTAGTCAGATCGCCACATCTCCGCCCATTTTCAAAACCTTCCCTAAACATGTATGTCCAGATGTTTATTGGATTCCTCCTCTTCATCTTCCTCGGAGATTTGGAGGAACCTGTCTTCTAAAACCTCGAAAGTAGTGACACCCATAACAATGATATTCTTCAAGCAGAAGATAGAAATTCCGTGGGAAAAACCATGCCACGTGATCATCCGCGTGATAAACATCGGAAGATTCACGAGGTATGCAATCGCTAATTTGTGAAGAAGTTCGAAGCGTTTCGGCATTTTCCGTAACCCGAACTTCATAAACGCAATGGTGAACAGGGGGATCGTGGGCAACACGTGGTTGATACAGCAAACAGCAATAACGGTATCATCCAGACCGGGCGGATATTTGTCGCGAGTATCCTTTTCAAATAAATTTTCAAGATTATCAACGCCGTCCAGAATGTCAAATATTACAGTTGCCGTAAGGCTTGCAACAATCTCCTTTCTATATCCGTGTCTCAGATCATGCAGAGTCGCCAAGTATGCCACGAAGATGATACCAGACAATGCTAGTGTGGTCTTCATCGTGTTTGCGCCAAAGAAATCATCCTCATCAAGATCTGTAGAAAACTTTGTGAAAATGACCGATATTTTGACAGACATTAAAATGCTGTAGA
>CM037788.1:34640165-34690165 GCA_021229015.1 Solen grandis | reverse complement strand
TACTTGAAGTGAGACTTTGGTATGCGCTGATTTGTATGTTGGCTTTTTGAAATTTGTAGAATGCTCAACTCACCGTGACTTGAGTAAAACGCTGGAAGGGACATAAAAGGGAAGCGGCTGGGGGAAGGATGGGGCAATAAACTGGAGGATAAAACTGATAGTACTTTGTTTAAAGAGTTCGTTTTAAGAATAAGTCAAAGAATAAGAATAAAATTGCAATATTCAGCTTCAGTAATTCATTATATCATCTATCAATGCTGTTGTAGTGGATACTCATAAAATAATACCAGTAACAGAAAAATATTATACTCATATAGTCATTCAGCTACAGATTCATTTAGTAGATTTTATGTCAACTTAACAATCTATTAGTAAATCGTATCGTATAACAGATCGTTCTAAATGTAAGAGACACTTTCATTGCCTTGGGTAAAAGTATGATGATGGGCTAATTGTTAAGTGGAAACATCAATAACAAAAAGACTAGCAATGGATACCATTAAGCGCAGCAAGTCTGCAGACACGAACATAATAGACAATGATTGACATGTAACAAAGACAAAAATAAGAAAGGTTCCGATTCCACACACGGCCCCTGGCAATGATGGACATTCCCTTACCGTCGAGTGAGGAAATCTGTAGACAGCAAACTTTATGTGCATTTAATCTTTTTCTAAGTCATTGATGTCTATTTCCGGGCCACGACAGGTGGCGTTCTTTGATACTTTGCCAATTAGTTTCAGGCAATAACGAGTATGTTTCAATTTCTAACAGTATTTCCGCCAATATGGTGAGATGAACTCTGTTCGAAGGGATGTGCATTAAAAGAGATTAGAACAACGGCCTTATAGAGTCTGATGGCATTGTTTCTTAATATGTGTGTATCGGCTACTGCTGAGAACACGAAACGATTAATTCCATGGAATATTAAAATGTGTATCTAATGGTGAAATAATATGTCTTCCTCGAAATACGATTCTACGTAAGAGAAGGAAATGTGTGGCATTCTGAACAAAATTTGGTATTTTTGTTTAATTATACTCGCATCGATATTAGCCAGCAGGCATGGGTATGCATTAGGCAAAAAGGGAACTTGGCTTCAAATGACATCATGTGTAGTAAAAGTATATTTTCTGCTATACATAGAGTTCACCATTCACGTTTATGTTTTCATTTTAATTTTGGCCTGGTTATAATCAGTGTATCTATGATAATGATTTCGAAAGTCACAGGTCGTAATATTCATGTTAACAAGCTTGATTTGCCCAAATGTTTTAGCTAAAAAAAAGAATGAGTTAAATAATTTTTGGAACACCCTGTTTTTGTGATAAAAACAACAACAAAACAATGCAATTGAACACTATTATCTTTTTGTTCGGGAAAAATAAAAGACCGTTACATTTTTTCTCTTACAATTTATAAATCAGTATCTAATTGCAATAAATGTGATCATTTCCTTCTATGAGCTGGACAGTGTATGGAACTATTCAATAAATGATTGAATTATGATTGTACTTCTTCAGTAGGCTCTAAATTATGCCGTGTGTGCCAGGCCTTTTTGCATTTTTCTCCTAAATCTTCTTGATTTGCATGTATCAAATCTCACTAAAAACATCGTTACTCATTCGCCATGGCGCTTGGCCGCGGCTCCATACTGTTGTGCAAATCAATTAGTAAAGATAATACGTTCAAGTTTGTATAGCAACATTAAGCTATCAAAGTTGCCTCTTATACTTTGAATGAGCTGTCTGCTGATCCCGTACTTGTCAGCTACAGATAGCAACCTCTCTCCTAACAACACAATTATCAGAAGCCATATTGATTAAATGATTAACGAGGATTAATTTGTCGTTAAGACCCAAACAGCAGAGCAATTCGCTCGATTAATTTTTTATAAATGAAATATTCTCAACAATTTGTTTATTTTGAAGTATCATGATGCTCTCCGTTGTAGACATACGGTCGAACAATTTCCTAATTGAGCTATGTTTTTTTTTCTTTTTTTATTGTGTAAATATTTGCGTTTTGAAATGTTTCACTTTATACATGGTGAATCACTCTCTAATTTATATCTATAAATTCGTCATAATTTACAGCATGATAATAGTTTGATGTAAACATTTTATCATGCAAATATTGACTCATTTCATGGAGTTCTTATCTTAGGAGAGTCAGAATATCCTTAATTCACTTGAGAGCATTTAAAAACAATCATTTTTTTGTATGCATTTCGTCTTCTTTACATCAAAGCCATTTTTGACAAAAAGAACAATAACTATGGTTAGCAACTTGTTCTATTTTTATTATGTCATTTGCGTGAATGCATACTATGCAGATTCATTATTACACGATCCATTAAAACGCTGTTACCAATATACAACAATTCAAACTATGCATTGAAAATCTAAAATTTATGAATCATTGTTAAACATTTTAGTTACATCACTGTACAATACAAGGAGGTATCTGAATTTGTTTACAATATGACTGCACTGTGAATGTTAAATTCATGATCAATAAATGACAATATAGTTAAAAAAGTTCAAACAAATCTTGCTTATATTATAAACAGAGGCAAAAAATGAAGTACAATGCAAGTCTATGTAATTATGAATTAAAGGTAGTGAAATGCATTTAGATTATACTTGTATATTCTTATAAGTTCTGGTGTTCTTATCGTAAAGGAAATATTTACTTTAATGAATATTTTGAACATTCGGTAGAAAAATTGAAACGAAAAATTATAATAAATGTCTTCGTATGAAAAAATGGAGGTTAAAATTCCCCCAAAACATAGTTTGGAAACCTTTTCAAATTCACATGAAATTTCACTCAAACATTTATTATTTCTTATTGAAAATGAACATGCATATAGATATATATGTGTTTGGTTATCTCGAATACATTAATATATACCTAATTGAATACAAATATACACGACAAAATTACTATTAATATTAGCTTTTATTTTAGATTGTGTTAAATGTGTCTGTTTTTTTTTCAGCGCATTTATTTTGATAGTGTTAAATAGTTAATTATATATTAAAACTTAATGTTTATGCGAGATATCTTTAACAACAGGCTAGTATGTTTGCAAACTGCAAATATGTAAAGTATGAGTGTACATTTAATTAGTAATTTAACCACTGATGTTTTCCAAATACTGAAGAATGTCAAATTGAATACCAAAATAACATCGCAGTAGATTTACCGACAAGATATAAAAATCGACAGAATAAAATATATCTGTTCGAGTCTGTTTCAATTTCGAATCCATCAAGATAGCATGCACTGAAACATGGCAGTTCCAGAAATGGCTCAGCGTAATATTTTGTTGGTGAAATTGCAGTGCTCACATTAAAGATAACATAGATGTAATGCATGTAGGTATCACTTGACATTGGGACCTGTTTCAAGAGAACCGCTAATAGAGATTGATATCAAGGATATATCACAATAAAATCAAATGAGCTGGTGAATGGAATTGCAGTGCCGTTTTCAGATGCAATGTGAGAGAAAATTTAATTTCGACAAATGTTTTGCTATTATAAAAAAAAAATGAATCAAGATTGTATAAAATTAAGGTATGCTGGAAATCGATCTAATTGGCATGTATATATACCGATAGTTTGATAACTATTTTCTTGCATAAGTAAATGAAAAATTACAAACAATATAAGAACAGTAAACAAAACTATACCAGGAGAGTTAAATTCGAGATTTACCTATCATAAGAAATAATTAAAAGACAAAGGGTTTCCACTAACTATCCAGTATTTTGACCAGGTATGTGTCTGTTTTGTGAAAAGGCGGATTGACTGTCCAGATATAGTTGGATTGTTTGAGCAATATCAGATATAAGTCTAGCGTCAATTATATCTATTAATAAATATAATACGGACACCTGGTTTGAAACAAGGACATATTCATGGGTGACAAGATGGAAGTATAGGGCCAAAACTGGAATTACAAAGTAGACAGATCGACATCCTGGGCTCTGAACCAAGAAATGACTGAGTAAAGTCAGGGATATCTTGGAAAGTGTAATATATGTTTATGTCATAAACGGTGGATAGTATTCAATCATATCTTAAACGTAAATAGATAACCTTTGCTTCTGATGCATGTGCATTATGACTGTATAAATTCCTTCTATATTAATTATACCATTATAGCCAAAATCCTTAAACAAATCATACATAAACAGACAGTGAGAACAGTGCAACCGTCTCAGTGTCGATGGTCAGTTTGAAAATCACATGTGACCAATGTACTGCAATGTTGAAATAGTGTCAGAAATAGTTTTTAAAAAAGTGGTGCACCAATGCGCATGTCTTTTCTGTTAATGAAAACATTGCAGGCTCTTTCAAAAGCTTAGGGTTAAAATGAAAAATACATAGCTACGAAAATAGTGTATCGGGTAGTTATACATGTATGTGTGAGATACTTGAGTCTAAGAAAAACAGGGAATCCATAGAACATGTGAAAAGTATACTGCACCAGTTAAAATCACGTGATAAGGAAAAAAGTATCATCCCTATTATATATTAAGGACACTCAGAATTAAACATTCAATTTTGGAGGGAAAAAAATATGTTCTGCACAGAAAAAATAAAAATTTGACTGGGTTAAACAGATTAAACATGAACATCAATGCATTAAAAACATGATCTTGGCATTGGCGTTTTACCTACCTCTTTTTGAACGCGACTTTTTGCTTAATCCATTAACTCCGCTTCCGCTGTCAGATATGCCACCATCTTCCTCTGAAAATAAAGTTTTTTTGAAATCTTCTATGAATTCTAAAATTATCACCTTGGATTAATTCGTGTTGAGAATCGGACATTTTGCATTTTATATGGTGGCTTACTTGTGGTGGCTTACTTGAAAATTACACATTTTTTATATTTGTATATGTAATCTTTAAACTGCATTTATATCTGAATGAAAATGCATTATACGGTTGTATGATGCTTGCATAGAAATATTAATTTTGATAGTATATTTCAAAACAGGTAAGTGTTTAAAACCATGTTATATTTTTAACTATACTTTCAATTAGTGCATTTTTCGATTACTTAGATAAGTTTCATAGTATGGTTTTGACAAACCAACTTTAACCTTATTTATAGTAAATAGAAAGATGACTTAACAATTATTTTGGAATAACATTTACATTACATTATCCTAAATCAAATGTTTTCCTCTTAATATTAAATATTTAAAATTGCATTTTTTTATCATTGTGTTGGAACACAGCTATATTGCATCTGTGCGATTCTAAGTATGATAGTGAATTCTTAACGTGACTTTGCAAATTATAGTATCACTAAAAACTACCATTATTTTTTTCTATAATTCTGGTTTTAATGTTTTTGAAAATCACGATAAATTTGGCTAATATGTACTCTTTCACTATATCATATGCATACCTAATTTAAATGAAAAGTTTTTTTTCCTTGCAAAAAAAAAAAAAAAAAGAAAAAAAGAAAAAATTATAATATCTTTTATCGCTAAGATATATTCATCTTCATAAAATACTTTTTCTTTGTAAATGAATTATTTACGTTTTATCAAATCCTAAAATATGTTTCACTTTTTATCATATAGTACCAATATGTATCTATAATTATGCAAAGTAAAATTTTAATAAGGTATATGTTCTGTCCATAATTTTCCTTATTATTATAGGATTTAGTTATTTTAAAGATATCTTTGTTTATATTGCCCTATTGTTTTGTTTTACTACATGTCTATTATTTTCATTTTGTTATATTTTATTAATTATTATTATAAAGATTGATAAGGATATATATTAGAATATAATTAATATTGATTCTGCATTGAGTGCACAATCTATACTAAGTTATCAATAGAGAATATGTATGAAAGTAAGTATGAAAATATAATATATATAAACAGTTTGATTTAAAAAAAAATTCGTAGGATTAGAGAATTTCATACAAGATCGTAAATGTGAAAAACAAAATATTTATTGTTTTAGAAAAATATAAATCAATTAATTTGAACTTGAACATACTCAAAAGCTTCAATAAAATTCGATATAATAAGTATTTAATGTCTAAGTAATTTAAATAATAATTTAATTTCTAAATAAAATTTCAAAATAATTTAGTAGCTGAAAACAAACTAAAATCAAATATATATATATATTAATGATAATTATACACAGACTCATAATAATATAAATAATAAAACATTTTTGATTTAAAATAAATAAATGGCATTTTAATAGATATGGATACAATATCATGAAATATATTTCTAAATAATATTTATGTATGAGCTTTCTTTATGTCAAATGTGAAAATAATTTTTAAAGGTAAGTTATTATTTGCATTTAAATTCAGTCGTAATAACTTAAAATATGCTGAACTATTGCAGTTTTGAATGTTAAACAGTTTTGATACATGTATACTTTTTCATGCAAAGTGTACCGACTCATAATCTCTTCGTGCATGAAATATAAATAAAGACAGGGCTGATTTCATATACACACACATGTCTCTAAATGTCTACTTTGCTGAATGGTACGTATATTTAGAGTATTTGTCATATTGCGTCGGGATCACCCAGCATTTTCCTTGTATACTCAGATTTTGAACATACCGGAAGCTCCAGTTAACACGTTTACCGGATTAAAATATGGCGGTTTTATAAATACAAACACTTTCTAGACCGTCTTCCAGTTGTATAAGTTTGACATGTTAACATTTAATATGCTATTTTATATGTTCAATCCTGAATGAAAAACGAACATAAAACACCAAATGTCTGACATGATTACGGTTTGTCGAGAGCCTTAATAATAAAAGTCTGGCCATGAATAAGGAGATAGCAAATCTTCTCCTAGATGTTGCTGAACTGTCGGAATTAATTGTGCAGGATTAGGGAGTAATGACGCCGAAAAATTAATACTCTTTAGTTTTATGCCTAATAAAACAGGGGTATTTGTAAAATTAGCGTAGATAAGCCTACTGCCAGGGAAATAGAAGTTATCGCCGCATTCGCCGAGTGGTTTCTACCGTTTAGGGTCACTTTTCGGGATGAATTCTCATTTTAAGCGGAATCGCGGGATCATGATACAATTAGGAAGGGCTTACCGGAGATACCCATTAAAATGCATGATGTTCGATCGAAAAGAGTGAAGCTACTGGATGACAGAGGCAAGTTTGCCGAGAAAGTGGTGAAGAAAGGCTTGGCGGTTGGAGTAGTGTGTGTTAGATAAAGAGAAATGCATATAAAAGAAAGTAGAAAATGTTTTTATCTGGGAGGCACAAGACGCATTTTATTTTATTTTGCATGTTATGTATGTAAATGTAAACAAACATGTATTGTATGTATTTATCAAATTCAAATACTTAAGATATTTGAAATCTATAAGATATGAAATGTGTGTGGTTGTATATTTATATATATATAGAGAGAGTAAATAAAAAATACAGTTTAATTTTCTACAACTCTAAAGCACCATTTAATAATTAAAATGAGTTGTCATATTATAAAAATATAATTTTGTTTTATATACCTTTTTTAAAAAAAACTGAAATTAATTTTAAAAAAGGTTACAATTGATTAAATATTTCCAACTTCATGATTCACGACAAATAACGTGTCCCAGTAACGTTTGATATATAACAAAATAGTAAAAATAAAATCAATATTGAATACATGGTGTTGTTGTATATTATTAGTATGTAGTATGTAATTTTGAAACCGGTTATTGCACTTCTAATATAGAACTTTTCACTGAAAGTTGCCTAAATGTCATCTCCTTTTTCTTTTTTAAGTATGTCAAATAAAATGAACCTTATTAATTAGATGAAAGGGTCAAACATATATGACCATGTATCAAATTCTGCCATCATCCTTGTAAATTCTGTATCAAAATGATCAAGAAAATACTCTAAATTATTTCTATGTTGTTAAATCACCTTATTTAATATAAACGGGCATGAAATAAATAATAAAAAAAGGCTTTGAAAGGCTTTGATTAATTCACCAAAAAATAGGATATTGTCAAGTTAAATCAGTCTTGCAAATGTGAGTTCACAAATTACCAAATGCTGGTTTGAAAATAAAAGAAACTTTTTCAACTATGTAAAACAAACCTACCTTTTGTTGAAGTCAGCGACTTGTCATCTAGCGTGGTCATTGTCATCAGGTCCAGATTTTTTTTGTCCAAACACGTTCTACTCTCAGAAAAATGTCCAAATTTCTTCCTTTTCTCCTTTCCGTCTTTAACAGTTATCTTGTTGAATTCACCACTAATAAAAATAATAACAAAAAAGAAAAACTAAACGTGTGTCAATTCCATTCTGATCAGCTTGGTGGGGGAATATGAAAAAGTTAAGTAACATAAAGACACGGAACAATTATCTTAGGTCAATTATCCTACAATGCCGACCTCCGGTAGAAGTAGCGTTGACACTAGAAATAGTGGTGACCAAGGCGAAATTTCTGGGCCACTGCTTTTCGTGTTGTCTTTCTAGCTAGTCATGTTATCGGTTGACTTGGGCTACAAGAAACCATTTGATACCGAGTTGATGAAGCTGCTCACTATCGGTGCGCTGTATACGTGGTTCAACTTTAAATATCTGAACAAAAACTTAGTGTCCAATTAAAAGTTTGAAACAGAAACAATGAGCTGGCCTTTTTCCTATTTTTTTTTTGTGCTTAAGAATGATTTCAGCTTTATCTTATTAAACTACGAATGCAAATATAACTTCAAACGAGTTATAATGAGTCGTATGAAAATCCACTAAAACTTCAAAAATAGATAAAGCGTACGTATTTCAATAACCTATTCACACTATATACAAAATCCTTCAATGGACAAGGGGAAACAATCCGTTAAGTAGCACAAATATGGACATGTACTTTTGTAGTTACAATATTAGGTACACAGTCAATGTACATAACTACTGCTTAAGGTAAAACACAAACAAAAATATGTCCCAAGATGTCCACGCGCTGTCTTAATTTCACGATTAATATAAATAACTTAAAATCCAGAAATAAAACTGTCTTTCACAATGCCGCATTATCCGAATCCGCTCTTAACAAATTGTCATCCCATCCTATGTGCGCTTTCACCCTGCCGGTTATATGATTAACATATAGGTAGAGAATGTACCGAGATGTAAGGCGTGATTTGATTGGTCAGTGTAATTCTAATGTTTTTAACAGTCAATCAGGCGAGCATGGGTCTTCCCTGCGTAAAGTCGTCCAATCATTTCACGCTCAAAAGAGCGCTTTATATTTACCTGAACAGATGCATTTTATTTATTTGTTTATACGGGTGTCATTATGCTGTCAAAATGTTTTAATCATATTTTTGAGAGAGATAACTGTAAGTCTTACTAACAGATTCAACGCTTTTTAAAAGACGTTAAAATAGTGATATAGTAACTAGAACAGTTAACACATATAAAGGCGTTTAATGTTTATTATTTCTAATGTGCTTTTTGTCAAATGAACACTTATTATTTTAAGAAAATAACATGTAAAATAAAATGTTTTAAAAATTACTAGAATCGTTAAAAAAAAAACGAAAAAAAAAAACAACAAAAAAACGCCGAATATAGTGGTATCTGAAAATGTGTTTTTCTATCTGTTGGATTTGATCGTTTAAAATAGATAAATTTATAATTAATTTATTCAAAGTTAATAAAAAAAAACAACAATAGCATTATTTGTTTTTACTTATCATAAAAGCTGTACTACAGCAAGGAGATCAAAATTTCAGCCAAAAAGCCAAGATCGTGTTTACGCAGTGTATTTCTTCTCAGCAACTAATTTCATAAGACGCAAGAATTGATTGATTGATATATATATATATATATATTGATTAGCACTAACAACACATGTGTAAGAGCAAGCTCAAATGAAATTGACCAGGTATTTCAACGGATTTATGCTCCTTGTGTACAGTTTGAGGATAATTTCCAACCCACTCAATAATTGCATGATCAAGGTCACAGTGTTTTGCAAACAGTTGGCTACTCACATTACATTCGGTGGATCGTATAGAAAAAAAATCGACCAAAGCAATAAATTCGTTAAATTCTTTTTGCACGCATGTTTATACTCTAGAAGAAAAATAAAGAATATAAAATGATAAAATTTATATAAACAGTCTTATATTTTGAAATACTGCTGTAATTGCAATAAAGCGACAAAAGAACAGGGCGTGATAAAACTGACGCCATTTTTCTTTTTAACCGATGTGGAAAGTGAAGAAATATTCTAAAGTACATAGAAAATCATGATAACATTTGAATAATCACAATGTTCTTTACTTTAAATTCAAAATATTTCTTTTAAATTCATATTTAGGTCGTCTTTGTTTGTTATTTACTTATTTAGCGCCTTTAACTTATCTTACTTTTCCAGAAAACATATGTGAAGCTAGATTCTCTACACATTTACAATGTATACATAAAATATATTGTGTGTAGACACAAGTCCCGCTAAAACAAAACACCAACATCGCAATTGATATCTGTCAGACAACAAAGTCCAATTGTAAGAAACAAAACGGGTCGAACAGTTAAGAGCGTAGGAAGAAGAGATGAGTGCAAAGAGCTAGACGTCAGAATTGAGTAGGATTTCGCTTGAGTGATAATTACTGAAGATATTATTTCCATGGACTAGGCATCTGCAATTCTATCTGTCTGGACGGTGAATCTTTTTCCTTGCCGACAGCCACTTATTTCCGAATCCTGTGACAACTAGTGAGCTAAAATGCCTTTGGGAAGATTGTATGATTTGACACATCGCGATAAATCTTTCAGTCGCTCTAAGAATTGTCAGAGGGTTTCGCAGCGCAGCAATCTCAGCGTTAAACCTTGCAATACGTAAACACAAACATAATGACAAGAAAACTATTAGCATTGTAAAGGCGTCTAATTAAAATACTATACAAGCAGTTATGCTGTTTTTACATAACTTACACGTGTAATGTATTTCATATTTTTTCATAAAACTTTGAACTAAATTTTCTCATTAGCTTAAATATTTGCAAATACATGTGACAACAAAAACCTTTAAGAGTTCGTTCAAAACAGGAGGTTCGCTGAGAAACTCCGGTAATAATAGCATTTCCTGTCTCAATGTAAAACAGTAAGGCACGACTTGTGTCGGTAATAACCAGGTCCTTGACAAATATATGACATGGTAGTCCACTCCTGCAGGCCATTGCTAATGGTTCTTAAATTAAATGATAGGTGCATTGAAAACTAGGAGGAAACTGAGTTCTTCTGATGCTCTCTTCTTTAACAGCTCCTGTAGCAATATAACAGTAATCAACTCTGAGGAGAAGCTGATAGTCTCGAAATGATAGTTCTCTGGATTGATAGTCTTCAGAAAGTTGTGATTAAGTTGTACATAAAGATGCAATTTACACCAATTACTCAATGGATGACATTGAAGGAGTGACAAATGAGAAAAGGGGTTGAAAGGAATTTCAAGCAACCGGCAGGGGTCCCTACTGTGTCAGTGAATAGGACAAGCGAGTCTGCTTAGGACGTGGAACACACAACTGTTCTCGCCTCCAAAACCTAAGATGGTTTATATCATCGTTTTATTTGGCTCATCGATTTATTCAGCCATTGTACAGTACTGATGGTTGGTAGTTTGGTATCATGTGAAGAGTTTTTGTCAGGAGTTTTAAGATGTTCTTTCATGTTGTTTATTTATTTGTTTGAACTTCCGAACGCTCCTACGCTTTTGAAACCTGCCGTCGTACTGGATATTTTCAGTGATGAGACTTTTTTAGACGTCAGATGTTTTAGTCAGCGTGTGTACCATTGTGGTTGTATTTTCATCTTTAGAGAAGAGAAATCTACATTCTCTCTGAAGTGGTATAATAAATGATTTATTTAGAAACCCGATGTGTTTTATTATAGCGGAAAATTAATGTTGTTGCGAATGATAATAATTATGATAATAATTCATGAACTATTTTATTCAACAGTCTTATTATTATTTCAAGGAAAAAACTAGCGTTTTCAAACTGTATTAAAGAGATTAAAACATTAAAAAAAATAATGACTACCTATGAAGTTGTAAAGACACGATCCCTGAAAAAAAATTCAACAAATATGTGTAAACGTTGAAGAAATCTTTACAGATATAAAAAAAAGTCGGGGGTTCTAAACCGTTTAACGATCGCACTTTTGCCTTTTATCTTATGATTGTCATCAACAGACTGGTATTACGCTTCTCTCCTAACCGAATTAGCATGAAACACTATTTCTCGCCCCGACATAGACAGCCCCGGGAAATAAACATGTTTTATTGTAATTATCGTGTTATCACAGTGTGTTCGAAGTTGTCTAGCTCTCGGACATCATCGTAGGTATTAGGCATATGGCAGTTGCGATTTTATTGCTGATAAAATGCCTCTCTGGTGTTTCTGTTTGTTGTATACAAATTTGTGTTCTTAGCAAACGTAATGTGTTTCGGACTTTGAATATAACAAACTGAACATGTTTGAAATTTAAGCTCAAACGCAGTTGTAAAAGTATGCAATGTCTTTATACACACATTTAGTGCAAACAGTATCTTCTTCATAGGTTTTAAATGTACTTTAAATATTTTATTCCCCTAAAGAACAAATTCATTGGATCAAATCATATCTTATTGCATTATTTAATAATTGTAAATATGATAAATATGCAAACAGACTAGTGAGCAGGCTGCATAAATTTATAACAATTTCAGGTTGTGATTCACGACCACCCACTGCAAGAAGTTTGAAATCCAATGTTAAATGTTGGTTTAACCTTGTTGTTATATCACGTAGTACAGGACATGTCTGTGTGCATTTTTTGTCTTGGGGCCCTTTCTGCCTCAGACAATCGTTTACAGGAGGCGCGTATGGATGACTTGTGTGGGATAAGAACGGTAAATTCAAGTGAATGCTTGTATAATTGGATTAATTACAGCGGTAACATATGCAAAAGTATCAATATCAAAAACATCCAGAGCGCAGTGGGCCACGGTGGCTGAGACAGAGAGACGAATTAAGAGCAGCTTGTGTCGATCCTGTATTTTATTATGCTTTCACTCCTTATTCGTTTGCATGTGTTGCCAGATTACCGTTCCATTTTCCTATTTTCATTTTCCGTTGATGCTAATAAGTATTTAAATTCGTCATATTTTCTGCAGGATGAACGCCATTCTAAAGTCTCTTATTTTGGCGTGTTTCTCTCATAATTTATACATAGCGTAAAAGTAAAACACGAGATAAAAACAGTAATGATTAGTTAAGCAGCATGGACTTAATTGAATTTATAATAAAAATCCTTAAAAAACTGATGTTCAAATGTAAGATGATGATTATGATGATATTGTTATCAATAACGGTTCAAATGATATTTTCGTTATCAACTTCCTAATTCCAATAGTGTATTAAATGTAATAAAAGTTGACATTCAACGACAATATAACCAGAGTGTAAATGTCTCCCTATTTGTCCAAGGTATTACCTGTAAATGTAAAACATAACAATATCTGCTTAAGCCATTTTTAATTCCGCTTTGTCCACTGGCTTATTTTTCTATCATATTATCACTTTTCGTCATAATGTACAAACGCATTACGGAATGAAAATAAAACTGAAGTATTACGGAAAGTGGATTTGTACGTATTATAATCGACAGAATGACTTGCTTTAATATCAGGTACTTGAAATGTGTCCAGGGCTTATACAAGTGCGAGGTGCTTGACTTTACATAGTACATTTGACGGCCATAAGCTAAAAGAATACAAGGTGCAATGTAAGTGGTGTTGAGGGCTCTCCTGGGTGCACTTGATTTAAAGCTTAAGGAGTGAACATATACTAATCCAATGATATCAGGGTTCTTGAAAATTTAAACTCCTCAAAATTTTGGACCGACAGTAATAAACAAGTAATTTTGACGTTCGTAAAGTTATTCAAAATCTCCGCGTATCTGTAATTTCTGACTTAGTTAATTTCTTTTTGGTAATATTTTTTTCTCATGGAAATATACAATTTAATTGTTTTCTCTTTCAATAAAAATCCAGTAAATCCGTTATTTTAATGATAGGAACATGAAAAAAAAAAAAAGAATTATATTTTGCGTGTGATTGGTCTTTTTATCAGTTATATTTTTTTTGTTTATTTACTGTATATTTGGTTGTTTTAATTATAAATGATTAAAAGCGAATTTCTATATTAGAATCTAAATTCGTGTCATAATAATGATTTATATCTGTAAATTTATTTCATAATAAAATTCATTATATGTGATTTGTAATTCATTTAATAAAGAAATATTGAAATTATAAACAATAATTTAAAGCATAAACTCAAATGTATATTTTATACCGATACACATATATGGTTAAACCTTACAGAGAACGAACATAAATAAAATTTGTCATTTTGAACATACACCAGGGTACATAAAAAAGTATTGGTATTTTGTAAATGCGCTAGTAGGGCCTATGACATTCAGAATGCATTATTCCAAATAGAAGTCCCGAAAAAGCTAAACAATACATGGGATATTAGGTTACCTCGTTAGACAATCATTCGTCAATATGTATTACATTGAATAAATTGTAAACGGGAGAAGATTGGGACGTTGGCAGTGACTTAAAACGAATTTAGTTTGTTTGCTCGAGTGTTAAAGCAAAGTTACCAGGATTGGCAAATCACAATCCTGAAAAAGGAGCGACAAGTTGGTGATAACAAAACAGACTACCGATCCACTTATTTGTTGGTCTTTTGTTATTTTAAGTGTAGAAATGATGTTTTCGTTCCACTGGGAAACAATGTAACAAAAAATAACTTACCTGGAAATTATAAACCGACAGATTTGTTGTAATTCATGATGATGCTCATGTGAATTTTTAAAAAAAATCTCGCAATGCTATTGCTTAAAGTCCAATGTATGAATTTTTTTACACAGGGTCAATGTGCTAATGTTCATTTAGCAACAGTTGAAATTATAATCGGTTGCATATATGTGTGTAGAATGCACAACACCATGTACGTATTGCAATGATCACTGATCCTAGTTCTGTTACACATGAGAAGATATTATCTTTAACGTTATAATCGTCAAAGCGACGAGCGCAAGGAAAACTTGGTGGTCCGGTTCTGTCAATGAACACGATTTCGTGGCCGATTTCTTCTTCCACTACTTTGTTTTATTGCAGAGGGTAATCGCAAATCACGCCTCAACTCAAAGGCAGTTCCTCAACCATAAAAGCTCGAGTTTACCTTAGCGTTAAGGCCTCGCCCAGGGGAGGAGCTAGCTGTGGGGAAAGCCAATAACGGACCGCAGGAAATGTAATTCAATACACTTCGCTACTGCAGGCGAGGTAGTTGGTTTGAAAAGAGGGTCGTTTGCCATTGTTTAATACAAAGAATGCAGTGAAGACAAAAGTGACGTCATGTTTGTAATATATATTACTATTTTGTGTACAGGAATCTACTCTCCCGGAGGAGAAATACTAGGGAACTAAGGCTAATTTACATGTTATTTACGATTGAAGGAAAATAAAGTCACACCCTTTTTTTTAAAAGTAGTTAATTTGTCCGGAAAGAAGTCTCTACCCCCTTGGACCGCTTGTCCATCATATTTTGACAATTCATTTAAGATAGATCTACCTTTTTACTTAAAACATATTATCTTTTTTGTATCTTTGCATATGTAATTATACATCACTGACAGGCAATGTTTACTCTGGATTATAGAAAATGGGATCTTCATTCTTTTATAGAAAAGTGTTATATTACAAGGGCATTGTGAGCACTATTTATGAAATGATTGATAGATTTTAGGACAAATGTTTGGAATAGAAATAAGGACTTGATCCGAAAAGCAGTGGACAATACGATTTAGGACATTTTTAACAATTTGTGTAGCTACAGTTGGAGTGAATCTTCAAAACATTGGACTGAAATGGAGTTGACTGGCTTTTACTATTGACTGATTAACTCATTTTTTCAATATTTGTGGTTCCTAAACATGGGCATGCAATAGACATGGTAATGGTGAACGCTGTATACAGTTAGATCTTTGTTATTTTGAACAAATGTGTAGTGACAGGTTGTATTTGATAGACATGTTCTGTTTGTGAAAGTAAAGATGATTTCATGACATTCGTCAGCGTGTTTCACTGGTGTAAATATGCTCTGTGATGATAAATCAATCATTCCTGAGAGATTTTTTTATAGTGGTATTTTTTACGATATTACTAGAGAATGTTCGTGTTTCATTTGTTGAGACCTGTGCTTCATGTTGCATGCTCAATCTATAACGCTAGTAGAGAAAGTAAAAGCGTTTTCACAGAGCTTTATTTTTTCCCTACGCGGAACCGACACCTTATGAAAATGTGTTTCCTTATTTAATCATTATACATAAAACTATCATGTACGGAATAAATGATATCGCTAATAAAGCAAAGTTAATACCAACAATTCTATATATTTGTTTCAATTTGAATTACCTCTGATTTTTTAATTTTATTTATTTTATGTTAGAACAGTTAATTGTTTTCCTTTATATATTTAGTTACAAATATATTAATTTGTTTTATTTAGTAATATCTGCAAAATTTGTTTTAGATTTAATTTACGTTATCCTTTTGGAAATACATTTCCGCGAAAAATGGCTATTATTTATTTATTTATTTATGCAGTTAGTCGATATCATATCAAAAAATTTAAACATTTTTAGTCAGTTCAATAGCATATATTAATGTTTATAATATTCATATGCCGTAATCAATCGATGCAGGCGAATTATTCAAACATGCCCTTAGCACACTTCCGTGAAATAAAACCACGCGCAGATCGTTTGGATGCCGTGTTCTCAATGGCCGATCATTGCGCACTAATGCCACTTATTTCCAAACGTTTTGTAAGACCTTAAATCCTTCACTTTCTATTGATCTGCCGAGTCATTTCTTCATTAACAACATTTAAGTAATATTATTCCAATGATATAAGGCCGCAGCCATTACCGGTCCGGTTTAATTTGGTTTTAAACATGCGCAATGCAGTAAAATGATATTAATGCCTTTTCCATAATGCTATTTATAACATAAGGCTGGGCTTTGGATTATGAAGCGTGTGCATTTTGCAAGGGCTTGATGACATATTTTGTAAAGATTTCTTTATATTAGTCCTAATCTTTACAAATCATCTGAGAGAAAGAGTTCACTAATACATATTTATATATTATATGAACTGATTTCTTAAGAACTATTTTTTCTCTAGTTTATTTGATTTTCCTATGATATGAAATAAAAGATTGAACCCTAAAGCAGATAATATAATATCCAATGAAATACTATTAATATGTTATAAATATATAAATAAAAAATAACTTAATCAGTTAATTAACTGATCATGCATTTTCATTTATACAATATTCCTTTATATTGGGGCATCAAAGTAAATAATATGTTAGATTGTAATGAGAAATATGGGAAAAGAAAAAGAACATAAATGGGATTGAAATTACCTGAACATCTGTTGTCAAGCATTCTGTTGCTGACAGAAAACCGTAACAAAAGACGCAGAATCTAATCAACACCATGCAGATTTCCATGTCCATTGTTATTTATAATATGCAATGTGGGATGAGAAAATTACGAATATTAATTAACCAAATACTCTACCGTTGTGACATATCAACTACTTTGATGTGTGCCGTTATTTTTTTAATGACATTAAAAATAATTTTATTTGTATGCTGTCCTACATTAAGAGCTTATTGATTCAAATCGCACAATGAAATAAAAATTCAATTTTATTCTAGAGACTCTTAGATTATATTCGGAATTATAATAAACTTGCGTCTTGATTCAGTGAATGAATTATTGTTTATTACTCGATATGATATACTAAGACACTTTGTACGTTATATTTCAACAAATATATGTTGGCTGAATTTGTAAACAAATTAATGACAATAAATTATGTTATTTTAATGAACATTGTTTAAAGGCTTATTTATTTATAATATCATATATCTTATGTTATATATGAACATTGTTTAACGGCTTATTTATTTATAATATCATATATCTTATGTTATTTTAATGAACATTGTTTAACGTCTTATTTATTTATAATATCATATCTATCGGCTTAATTATTTCTGTCATTATACATAATTTTTAGATTACTTGATTTCACTTTCATGCATATTTAATTAACAATTAATAAAGTAAAATGATATAAAAATAATTCAACTGAGCCGAGAGAAAGAAATAAGTGATTAGCAATGAGACTGACTGACCAAACATAGGCCTCGAATATGTTGCAGTTTTCACATATTTTTGTCACACACACACACACACACACACATGAAGGCTAGTCCACCATCACGCCTTTTTTCTCCTGCTATAATTACATATTATTTCAACTAAGTCAACAATAAGTATACATTTACATATCTCTTGTATCATTAAATAAACAGCATACCTATGACAGCAGTTTCCTCACCAATGGCAGCTGATCAGACGATCTCCTGATGTAACAAGTGGTCCTTCCACCCCCAGGATATATCTCGTCGTGATTGCTGTTTGCTTACTGACCGATAAGAATTTCATCTTAACGATCTCGTTGTAGGTTTCAGGTAAGGAATGCGAAGCTGCGTGATGAATGAAACATCGAGTATAAATATGGAGGAATATTTCTTATAGAACGGGCTAGAAATTAATTGAACTAAATGTTATTGCATTTGACTGCAGTGCAAGCTAGTAAACATGGCATGTGTTACTTTTTGTGTTTATACAAGTATAGACATACGCATATCCGTTTACGTATTACTTTAAAAAGGTTAGTATGCGAAAATTAATTTACTCGAAACAATTAACCCCATCCTGAGATGTAGGGAGAAGTATTTTTTCAGAAACGACCCTCATTTATTTTTGTTCACATATATTTATATATTTATTTATACTTTACAGCTTATTATATATGCCTTCATTTTATATTTTACATTCCAATAATTATCTACATGTACATTCCTTCTCGAATATTTTCATCTATACTCGCACATATTACCTGACAAAACACCGTTTATTCCCTTTAAATGTCTTAAGCACTATACACTAACTACAAAAAGACACCAATGATATCAGGGGTCAACCGGGTTGGAAATCAGACATAAATCTATGTCAAATTAACTTCGAGAAAACAATAGACAGACAGGTTCGCATACTTGATTGGCGTTCCGAATTGGCTGTCAAAATAGTTTTAAGTTCGAAATATACTACATCTAAAGGAAGGTTTGTATATATCTTAATAAAATGCAGCAACTATAATTGCAATTTATTTTCCCTTTTTCCGTGTATTCACTCATGTTATCATGTGTTCGAATTTATACACAATGGACTAAACAACTAAATATTTCTAAATAGGAAAAATATATTTATATATATATTTGTAGTCGAATACGCTAAAAAAAGATAAACACGGGAGAAATGACTCGCTAACGATTTTGTGACTATAGATACGTTTCATTTTATTTATTCTGGTATATTTATATGATCACATGAGAAGAAATCAAACGGAATGTATTAGTCCTTTTGAACAGAACAGAACATATCTTTTATTGTGTCACAGTTTACAAAGTACATTTGTAACAGCATGTGAACAAATACAACAGAAAAAAAATATTTTATAGGAACAGTGAAACAACATTTAACGGGAAACAAACAGACCTATATCAAAATCACAAACACATACATACATGTATATAATACAAATTTTGAGGGTGGTGACTAACACGCCTAAAATGAGAGAGAGAGAGAGAGAGAGAGAGAGAGAGAGAGAGAGAGTTTACGGGTAAGAATAAACAGATAAAGTATCATAAGAATATAAATCTACTATTTAACTGTTCAAACGTTTATGAATTAAATCGAGAAAGAGAAAAAAAAATAAAAAATTACATGCTACACATTCTTTATTTATATTTAACATTTAAACTACAATAACTACCGTTTCATTTTGTATTTGAACCCATACAAATTAACAATACTCATATTTAACTGATGTCGGGAGGTTTCTATGTCGAAATAAAAGTTGAACTTCAATTCCAAAGCAATGCCAGTATTTTGTCCTTGTTTTTTAAGCTTAAGGGGCTTGTGTAACTACATATTAAACCTTTTTTTTATTACGCTGAATTTTTCCTGAAAACAGCGCATTTTATCATTTTATTTTATTAAAAAAAAAAAAAAAAAACCCACTAATTTTCAACGTTCAACGTGGAAATTTGTATCAACGATGCGCATTCAAATCATGTAGACCTTACAATTTTGTTTAATTCGGTATAAAAATACAGCAAAATTTCAACCAAAACTGAAATGAAAAATGGCGGATGCAGCAAATGAATTTTCAATTTCGCTTTAGTGAAAAAAATGTCGTGTCAAAAGTCGTGTTTAAAGGTACTGTTTTATTAACATTATCTTTCAGGACGTAAGCAATTACGAAAATAACCACCGTTGACAAAATAATAATAGTCCTAGAAGATTTACGACAAATAAATTTGCCCTCAAAGTTTCTTATCATCAAGTTCGCGACAGTCCCATCTGAAATGTACATGTACGTTTCATTTTTATACAAACAATGTCTGTTGAACAATTCTGAGAGTCACGGCACAGAAAAGTCTATGATGTATAGCAATGTCAGATATCTCAGCATACTTTCCCCTTATATTTAATAATTATGTCTATGGTAATGCATACAATACATTTACATATAACAATTTAATGTATAAAATATCTGTATGTAAAAGAACGCAATAAAATTAAAATGTGCTAAAAGGGAAGTGGAGAAATGCGTATAATGACCGGTTAAATCTAAAATATTAACTGTTTTATATGCATTTGATAATTATGGGGGGGGGGGGGGGGGGGGGGGGGGGGGGGGGGGGGGAATGTGCCAACTATAAATGCTCATATAGGCATATTTAATTAAATAATACTGGCAAAACACCGTATATTCCCTTCGTTAGTTACGGTTTTGCTGAAGGAATTTTGTTTACAGATAAATCGCAGAAAAATATAATGGTAAACGGCAAACATTTCATTTTAGCTAGGCAACCTATTACTGATGACATTAAATTATAGATCAACATGGCTTTATTTCTTTTAGATCTTTGTTTTAAATGTTAACATTCTTAGAATTACTCAAGAAACGCAACATTTCTTCGTCTTTTCTAAGTATTAAATAGGAGGTTAACACTCATCTGAGAACCTCCCCGATCCTAACCGTACATATCAATTTTTCCGCAATAAAACTAATGTAACAGTTGTGAGTGTTTTTCTTCCTCTGTTGACGAGTATTATGAACGGAGAAACATACTCTTAATGATACAAATATACAATTATAAACTGAAAATTTTAATTTCCCAGTGAAAATCAGAACGACGTCACTTTCTGCAACTACACAATAAAATAAGCAAAACAAAAATAGAATTATCTTATTTTTATTCATAATGATAATTTGATTTACCTGAAATTGCCTCTAAGAATTGACACACACACACACACACACACACACACACACACACACCACAATTGTCCTGAAACTTTCTGTGTTATGTGTGTACATGTGATGGGGATCCAATATTCTAAACTTTTAATGTTAACGGAGGCAATCTATTGAAATAGACATGCACGTCGATTTTGAAGTTGAGTTCCGAAAGTGTAAGGTGTTTAGAAAAAAACAAAAAACAAAAAACAAAACAAAACAAAAAAAAACAACGGAGAGACATGTACGTATTTCTCCACGCATCTCCAAAGTTCATTATGCTAATATGATTATAACTGTTATTGATAAAATGTACGTAGATTTTGATAAATGAATAATCATGAAAACAGTTTTTGAAAGAAAGAAAACAACAACAACAAACAGACAAAAACAAATATCTCGAATAATAATTCATACCCTTAAGCTTACACTTTATGGTATTACTACGATGCACTTTTTAAGTATTCCTATTCAATTAAACACCCTTCCTCAATGTTATATTGAGTTATATCAGACTAATACAAAATCTTATTTAGTTACATAAAAAAGTAAATATCATTACTTATTAATATTAATTTGAAAACAACAACAACCGTTTAAACTTTTGATCTGCTGTTTTACTATACAATATGGTATAAAACGTGTACTTTACTTTTAACACACATTTTTAACGAACTATTTGTTAATGAATATACCATATTTCATCAAATCTCATAGCATAACGTACTTTTAGCGTAATCAATCGTACTGTTTTTATCGACCCCATAAGTATACTGAACTTAAAAATACATAGTTAACTTTATTCACCATGCACCACAGTATACAATATTCATACTACATACAGTATATGTTATTTATCATACATTATAGTATATTTAATTTATTTTTTAATATTTTTTTTATTTCTACATCATAATATACGTTATTTATCACACATATTAGTATACTTTACTCTCCATGCAGTCATGGTATACGCTTTTTATTCCTCTATTTATCACACGCATCACCATGTCATTTCTTGAGATAGATTTTTCACCGATATCTGTGTCCAGGGGCCAGTATTGATTGATTGAATTTAGGTATTCCAACAACATATACAATTTACGTCTCACAAAATTTCTTTGTCTTTTAGATGATAATAAGACTTGAATATTTCGGTCAAATTCCTTTTGGGTTTTGAACTCTTGAGGCTACAGATTACATATAAATTTGTGCAATGTTAATTAAAGGATGTGCATTATAAATATATAACATCTTTTAAAGTGTCATACGATCGAAATACAAGACAAATGGCAATTTTACTCTTGTGTATCTAAATCCTATACAGTATTATCGGAAAACTAGTTTTCTTCAACTTTTACCTCATAAACTGCTCTATTAAAGTCCGGAAATATAAAACAATACATAAGAAAAATATCCTCACTTTTTGATAATGTAGATATGGAGGTAATTTAGCAACTTATCTAGCCAAATAGAAATATACTTTTGAAATACTCTGTTACGACACTTGAACGAGCATAAGGGACGCTTAATAGAACAATTAATATAAAAATGTTATCTTTAATACATTGAACATTTGTTCTGCAAACTGTCTGAACTAGATTTATTTAACAGTGCAATGGAATATACTGAAAGACAATTCAAACGTATTTTATTTCTTTTAATGGAAATAACTCAAGGGTGAAAATAATTTCTTTGATGAAATTCCAGAGTTTTTTGTAAAATGCACATCGAACCAATATGACGTAGGAGGAACCGATTTATCTTGTAAAATAATGAGTATCCACAATAACCAGACCATAGATGGTGGATTCATTAAATATTTGCTCGTATAATTTTAACAGTTCTGCTACTCAAAAGATAAACATACACTTATAATCACTTTTTATTTAGTCATGATCATGGACTACAAAAGAACAAAGTTGAAGTTTCAAGCGAATGAAATGATTTCACCAAAAATAAATAAGACTGGATGTAAGTTACCATTTCTATCAAGGAAATGGTGGCTTAGTTATAGATATAGTTTTAATTTGATGAGTTATTTTGCTGTGTTTGTGATTCCTAAAAAACAGTAGTATACTATCAATCATTTATATATTTCAAACTGTTAGTTTATCAGTCCCAGTGTTAATTTTTTTTCATTTTTCAGTCTTTCCATTATAAGTTTAACAAAAGAAATGCTTAACAAACTTAACAAAAGTGAAAATATGACATCAGAATAAAGTGAATGACGTCATTTTAGAGACCAAATACAACCTATTCTTATGTATGTATGTATGTATGTATGTATGTATGTATGTATGTATGTATGTATGTATGATTATTAGGTTTAACGTACAGCCGACAATTTTTCAGTTATTTAGAGACTATGTCAATCAAGTTGAGAAAGATATGGTGCTGCGACACTGCAGTATCACGCCTTAGACTTGTGGTATGATACCACACTCAGTCACACTATCCAGACACCGGGCCGACCAGTCCTGGAACTAACCCTTATATGCTGAACCCCAAGCAAGGGAGCTAAACCAGTGCCATTTCTAGGACTTCTGGTATGTCGCTGCCGGGGTTCGAACCCACGACTTTCCGAATCCGGGACGGAATTTTATAAGAAAACACACTATATATCAATTTGGAAACCAGATTTACAGTACCAAGCTGAAATGTTCATATTACTTGATTCAGACTATTTGATAAATGGTTCTTCGCAATGCTTTAAATGTAAATACTGGGTGGACGGAGAGATGGATAGATAGAAATATAGAAAGTATTATAGATAGATAAATTTCAAATAATGTTACTTGTATGATCGTATTGTCTATTTTAGTATCATACCGTTTTCAGCAAGTTCTAGTATGAAAGATATTAAATCCAAGCGTGAAATTGAAAAGAAGCAATGTAGACATTTACTTAAATTTATTCAAAGAACTGGCCATGTGGAACAACTCTGAATATTTATGGAAGATTCTCGGGGGACTTGTCTGGCTAGGTCAGTATTGACTGGACTCTGTAATGGACAGAGATAAATTAAGATGTAATGAAAACCGAAATGTCAGGAGATAAACCTATGACCAGTCTGCATTTCGAACAACCCCAGTTTGCGAGTTGGACATTAACGCATGAAAGTAATGATAAAAGCGATGCCTTTTCAGGACTGCATTACGTAATTGCCATAATACAAGTAGACACAAACCCTACAATGTGTATCCTTGTATAATGTCCAGTAAAAAAATCATAAAACCATAAGGAGTAAAAGGCATAATGTTCTTAAAAATCTTGATCTGGCTTTTTATAATCAAATTGAATAATTTGAACATCATAAGTATAACAATAAATGTCCAATTAAAATTTCTGCAGTGACTCAAGCTCTATATATGAGACTACCCTATACAATATCTAAGATATTACATCAAGATAGAGCTTGACGAAATGTCTGCTATTGAGATGGTGCAAGCTTGAACAGGAATGTACACGTGAAATATCAAATAGTGAAGCATGTTCGCTATATTAGATATTCATTAGACCTTGTTGAAGATATTTAGCTTTAAGAATACTCCTTGAGTATGTTTATAATTAATACATGCTACTTAATAAAATTCCACTGAGTTTTTTTTATAGGTTGCTTCATTATACCTACATTGGCGTACACATGTATATGACCATAAAATAGCTGCAATGTATTTGATTTTCACAGCAGAAATAGAATCCTTTATCCCTCTCGATATACATTGTCATCATATAGACGTTATTAAACACTTGTGGTTAAATAGGATAAACATCTATGGATCAAATCCGAAATACCTAAATGCTCTAACAAAAGTTAAAATTCGTACAGATAAGTAAATGTTCGTCTTTGGAAAACGACTACATATTATATAACTTGAAGAACGAGAAGTAACTTTTTTAACTTGCATTTTCATAAATCAAAAACCATATAAAGTCATATTTTGATCTCGTTTTATATTCTTTGCCGTACCGTAGTTGTCAATAGTGACATTTTTGTTGTCAATACATATGGCATATCCGCAAAGCCCATTTTCAATTAAATGAATTTGAATCTTATTTTTGTTTTTTTATGTTAAAAATATAGAATACTGTATACATAACTTAATATCTTATAATATCAGTAGTATTACAAGCCATCAATGGGCACACATTTTTCATTTGCATGCTCGGCGATCATATTTTCAATTTAAAAAATATTATGATCTGGTATTGCCGTTTCTCCAAACAAATGTATTCGCATTTTGAAAATTATGCTTCTTCAAACCGAATATATACAGAAATGACATTCATAAAAATTACTTACATATTAGTTCCTACATTTGATCCCCATATAAACGGCATTTGATAGATAGTGTCCAGACAGTTATGTAGCAGACTAGTAATTCTGACTGAACTTCAAAGAAGCTATCGAAATATGCGTCAAAGCGACTGTCCTTAAGTTCGGTGCGTTTGATTACATGGTTCTTTCTTTTTTACAAAGGCAAACTGAACAATTATATCATGCATGGTCAGTATGACATAAACCTGTTTGTCATAAAGTCAACAAGCCTTTTTTGTAGTCACGTGACTTTTGACACATGTATCGTCTATAAACATAAAAAGCATCAGATTAGGATGTTTGATATTGAACCATTTTGTCAATGGTACACAATCGGAATTTTACATACATGTATAATATACATTTGGACAAAATATAAGCTTGGGTTTGTGATAAAAAGTAACAATACTTTGGCCCTTTCCTTATCTATTAAACATATAAACTTTTCTTTACACATAAAAAGACATTATTATATATGAATCTAAAAGAAACTATTATGTTATATACTGCAATACATAACATAATTCAGTAATACAATTTAATACAATGAAAAATATTTCAAGGTCAGTGTTTGCTTTATGAATTTACTGCTAAACATCATTACTGGAAATGTAATATATGTAACATGACACTCGTAGAATACACATTTTTATTATGTTTTTCTTGTTAGAAAATTTCAGAAAAACAACAAAAACTTTGATGATATCTATTCATCGGGAGAGTACAATAAATAATAAGATACTACTTTTGGCAATTTGGCACTCACTGCTGTCTTTGATATTCTTGACGCTAATTGATATACCATATCTTTTTGACATTTTAAATTGGTGTCACCATTATGTTTAAGACTGACAAAACTTTACCTAAACATTGTATGGAAATCACCCAATCAGGCACAGGACTATCAAACACGTGTACATACCATCCCAATTGCCACAGATATCTAATAAACAAAAGTAATGTTTACATTCTTTGCTACGGTCAAGGTCATGAGGGTTGGTATCAAAATACCAAGGTACTTTGTCATTGTATTTTTACATGAATGGTAAGGGAGATTAACATGAAAAGTGCTTAACGATACTGTACTTGAAATGGGAAAAAAATCCTGCGCTTTTCAAGAAGCCGTGCTGCAGCCATACATACATTGAAAAATAGAAAGAAAACTGAGGATATGAAACTTATAAAGAAGTGTTCCTAATCATGTAGCAATGTGGCAGCACCACACCCTAAACACAAGGAAAAAAATAGTACATGTATTGTAAAGCATGTAGCTGACAAACATCTTCACAAATTTGCTAAACTTACATACATGTATGCACATACATGTACATATATGTGTACACGTAATTGTGCGTTCTGAAGTTCTAATCCAGCTTCTTAGAGGTTTCTCCGGAAGTGTTGTAAGTCACGGTTCGGTCTTTACAGTAGAAATATTTGTCGGCCATGGTTGTGTTATCTGATCTCCGACGTTGTTTATTTATCGTTACCCAATACCGGTACACCGTGTTTTGTCATTGGACGGGTTGACCGATTCAAGGGCCGGAAATTGAAAGTATTGTGCCCCGAAATTAAATGCCACACCCTCGTGATCAATGTTATGTCATCGAAACTAGGTAAAACTTGATGTTGAATTTAAAGATTTATTTTGTCGGTGACATTTTAATTTTGGCCAATTTGAATGTTCAATAGAAAGCGATAATGATGTTTCATGTGTCAGTTTCACTGGTGTCCTTGTTTACGTAAGAAATAAATGGACAGGAAACGAGAACAAAACAATTCGGTGACATCATAAGGGATGGTTTTTACAAAGCATCTCTCTTACCCTGTCGTAGTCCTAATTCAAAGTTGTAATCATCTAGATATGTATTTGCATATTTAGGAAAAACGACTGCAAATGGGCTACAAGAACTACCTTTTAAATATAACATAATAAAGAAAAGTTTAATTACTGTGCATGTAACATACATTCATTATCATATTTTATTAAATAGCATTTTGAAGTGTTGACATTAATATAATAATAATGATGATGATAATAATAATAATAATAATAACATTTTCCTTCCTATCGTTGTTGTGAGTATAAAAACATTGTATTAACTCTTTTTCCATTAGATTATTATAACAGATTTTTCTGTTTTCCATTTACTGTATAACTTTTGTCATTCTTTTAACTATTTCATGATATTTAGGACCGGTTCGCCATATTCAGATAATTCCTGAAAACGACATTATGCAAAAATATGTCTCGATAATTAATTACGTGTCATTTGAAATATTGTAATGTTTACAAGACAGAGCCAGAGAAATTAATTAGTCAATAGCACCAGCTGAGTTGTGGTTTCATGGCCTCAAAATTGCTCAAAAGATTCGCAATTTGCATTGTAAGGACCTTAATGTACGAGGCTTGACGGCATCCCGGCTGCAAACAGAGCCCAATCGCTAGCAATATGTCTCCTATGATGGTCTCCCACACACATTATAGAGTCGAACATGTTTTATTTGACTTGACTGCGATGCTGCCGGTTTTAATATTACAATTGAAGTCATGACTTTGTGACATAAACATTTCATCACACAGGACAGGCTGACTTAGCTCTAAGAAATACGTTTTATGGATGTAAAATGTCAAATTTGCATACAAACATATTGAATTGACTTTCGTTTTCTGTTGGTATAACCGTAAACTCGTATGATGTAATGTTTTAAAGTATTTAACCTTAATTTCTTATACAGTTAAAATGAACGATATCATTTTTGAGCTTAATTTTTTGTTTTTATTTTCAAACAGAACACAATAACTAAAATATTTCATTGGGGTATATATCTAACTAATTTCTGCTTGTCTTCTTTCCAAAGGCTATTAAACTCTTACTTTTTTAACAATAGTGCTTAATGATCATACCAGTTATTTTTTTCTGAGATTTGTTACAAGCAGCCACAATGAAGTGTTAAAGCTGATGCAAAAACGTGTGAAACACCATTCTTCCCCTTGTTGGACACCCGGCGATGAACTGAAGTCACAGTTTACGGTTCGTCCGATTAGCAGCCAACTTAGCAGAAAATTGCGAAAATAAACATGAAATCAAGTAGCTAAATCATTTCTTCAAGAGACTCGAATGGAATAAATTAAAGGATTGTGCACTTGAGATATTTGCTCAAGGAATAAGAGTACCGTTAAATAGCGACAAAAACAAACACCTTATTCGCAATGCTCTCTTACGTATTGCGGCTTAAAGTATTAACTTCCTGTGAGTGTTTACATAAGCCAATTTGCCCTCTACTGTGAACATGATTTGTATTAGAATTATACCTAAAACAAATACTGATTCAGAGTATTGTAGTGAAATAGTTGGTTGTTTAAAAATATTTTTATGGTTGTTCAATTATGTTTTCTTTAAAGGAAAGAAATATGGGTATACAAACTATTTTCGTCGGAAAATGGACCCATCGCTAGAGGATTCCATACCGACTCGTAGCTGAAATGAAAATAAACTGACACTTGTTTTTCACTGATATGTAAGAACCTGAAACAGTAATGCACAAAAAGTCACAGTTTATACTCAGATAATTCGTTATTAAAAAGACATTTACCAGTTGTGAATTTTCTATGAACAGTGGCAAAATACAAGTCATAATTAAAGACTTGCTATGGTAACATACTATAATGATAATCATGATTAATGATAAATTTAATAGTTATAAAATGAAAATCAAATATATGATTAGAGTTAAGGAATCAATGCTGCATCGAACACGGGGACTTCAGCCGTAGGGTGTGTGTGATGTTGTCAAGAGATGCATCGGAATGCAAATTGCAAATTTTGTCGCTACACAAAAGCGTTTTCTTTGATTGTGCATTAATACATGTATATCTTGGACCCCATTTTACAAAATATATTGATAATAGGGGCCGAAACAGCCACCCGGGTCGTCCTACAATGGCCCCTTTCCAACCATCATCACACCTTCCCAAAGAGACTATACTTAACATGTCAACAATTTGCGGCGGCTTGCCTTGTAACTCTATCCGGTTATTATACAACGCCGCGCAAGGTTCTTGCCGACTTGTAATTACAAGTCAACCTTTCTCTCGCTGAGATGATGGCGTCCGGGCATAGCTCGTTTTTGCACAGTAAATCGCATCAGG
Source organism: Solen grandis (assembly GCA_021229015.1). Taxonomy (NCBI): domain Eukaryota; kingdom Metazoa; phylum Mollusca; class Bivalvia; order Adapedonta; family Solenidae; genus Solen; species Solen grandis. Next base: position 34,660,147 of record CM037788.1, on the reverse strand, counting down.
ATGCTCCTCGACTTGTAATTAATTGTCAACTATCAAAATATGACGATTGGAAGCTGCTGAGGACGGTTTCGCGTTACACTTCGCTTAAAGAAGCAATGCCAAGTTGAGGCACGTCAATTTCGTCAGTTGAACGTGGCTGCCCGGCAGATGGACCAAGTCCCGTCTCTTGCCATTTGTTCGGTAATGTGGCATAGTATTATGCTACCAAGGGAAGCACACACTTGATCGTGTGTTACTTGATATGCTACAATTTCCAAAGAAGCCCCGTTTGACACGAGCCCAAATCTTTGTCATGACCCCTCTTTAAGAGGGCTTGCTAAAGTCAGGTGTCTGGATGGCTGACGGAACAACATTACTAACTTTACGATCTTGTCTCCGTTGTCCGTGTATAAATCACATCCACGTGTTTGATTTGAGTCCCTATTTCATCTGTAGTCCTTTCTATATTTGAAAGAAAATGAAAAATTAATAGTTACCTTGCTTACCACCGATGGTTAAATTAACTTGTTATATATATATATATATATATATATGAATATTGCTCATACACACACATGTGCGTATGATAAGCGTTTACCACAAAGTGAGAGAAAAACAAACATATTTAGTTGATACTGACATGCTGTTTTCTACATTTACACATCAATATCTTTCATCGTAATATTTTGGTGATATTCCTTCTAGTCTTGTTAAAAAATTTTCCCTTAGAGATTTATCTTTATAGTTTATTTTAGAAAACACTTAAAATTTTAAAGAATTAGATAACGCCATAATTAGTGAGCAACATTTCATATTTAGCCATACTTTTGATTTCGTGTGACATTTGATAACCTGTACCAGATGCCTTCAATGTATTAATTACATCAAAATCAAAAGCACTTTATAAAATACATTTTGGATATATTAAAAGTTTCATAGCTACTGCTAAATGAAATGTCAAAACGTCAGAAAAATAGTTCGTACTCGGTTATACATCGATTATATTACTATCAATAACATTCTAACGACCATTCATCCATGTCATATTATGTAGATATTCATGAGATATAGAAACATATCAAAATAGTAAACAGGTGTGGAGAATCAATTTGTTTTTAATATTGTGTAGTGAGTGACACGGTGTCTGATAATATCTGACTTCAGTGTTACAAATCAGGCATGCTGGTCACACTGACCACTTTACGCTCTTTGTCCCCAAGGCGATTGTCTTTGACACCGAATACGCATGTCAAAATAATCACGTGACAATTTAAATGGCGTTAACAAGGGAAAAGAAAGCCATAATTATAATTAATATCAATTACTATTAAATTATTATTAAATTATTATATAATTAATGTTCTTTAGTACAAAAATATACCATAAAAGGAAAGACAAAATTTGAGTTAATTGTATTTCATATTGACATGTAAATATGCCGGTGGTGTTTCCAGAAAATAATCATTGATTCGATAAAACTTGTGCACGTATATGTAGCTTCATAAAGCTGTATTTCAGTATATATATGTTAAAAGTGATTGGAGGTCGGACGTTCGTGATAATTGAAAAGAGAAAACTTGATTAAATAAAATATATGAAAATGTAGTATCACGTATAATGCTATTAACGCTAGCTTAAATTGCCAAAAAAAAGCCTTTTCAGGTGAGGGCATTCAAACGGATTTTCGAGATAAAATATATGAAATTATTTCACATGCTTTGTAATATCAAAGTTTGTATGTTTTTGCATCATTAATATGCTTGTATATATGTATGTTCGTGTGTATATAATTCAATTTTGTTCTTTCGTTTTGTATATTAATTGTATTTGTAATCGTCAACCTATGGCGGAAATAAAGATAAATAATAATTGTCTATGTAAGAGTCTCTGCATTCAATGGTCTCGCCATGTCTATTTTCGTCTAGACTGCAACTGAAGTACTGCAGGGACTCGATATCATCGGACTGACATCTTGTTTACAACTAAACATTAAGTATCTAAGCGTAGGAGTATGCATTCTGTAATTCATGATAGCCGATTAAATAATTTAGACAATCATGTTAACGTTGTCCACAGGTGTACTTTTAGAAATTTACACAGGACTTAACAAACCTGCAAATTACAGTTAAAAACAACAAGCCCTTTTCAATATATAATGCATTAGATCCTTTTTATGTAATACATTGACTAAAAGAGCTAAGTTACTGTCAGTTACCGAAGTGCATGTATTGAATGCCTGATACGCAAATAACCACTTTTATGATTTTGAAAACAACTATAATGATTGATTGTCAATAACAACATAACCGAAATTAAAATTACAAAACATCTATTGAATGATATAATTTATTAAAAGGTTTAACCTGCAGCACGTACAATGAACTACAGCTTTTATCTCAGATTATCAAACTGATTAAATGAAAGCTTTCTGTCAGAGTGCATTTTTGTGTCTCCAATTTGATAAAAAGAAAGATGACAATAGAAGTTTAAATTTTGTTTTCTTCTTGACATTTATTGGACAACCGAATACAGTTGGCGATTATAGTCTTGCAGCGAATAGTAAATCAGGCATAATTTAAATATCAGGATGACATTTGCGAAAATACGTGACCATAACGAGCTAGTGAAGTCACCTTGCTACCAAACCATCAAACGCCGTGTTCGCGGACTACCTTGTTATTAGCTGCCTGCCGAAAATTCCTGACGGGATTAGGAGGTCACCAATGGCTGGATTAGGCCAGCTCCGCTGAAACCGCTGGCGGGTAAATGACTCTTTCTAGCCACCGTACAATACAAATGACAACATTAAAGTTTTGTAATCCACTAGGTGCCCACGTTAACAAGTTGTTGCATTTTACCCCTTCTTCTTTATTACTTGAAACACCCAGTGTGGATCGGCAGAGAGAGAGAGAGAGAGAGAGTCATTTGAGTATTTATAAATAACGTAACATGTTGCTCGTGACTTACGGTTCTCTCTGTCTTTATGTATAATGAAAACTTAAATTCTGTCACCCATGATGATTGTTACAGAGAGATGATATTCTGTGTGTCTGTCTTTATGTATGACAAATGCATACAGAGAGTGAGACTTGATATGGTGTCTGTCTTTTTGCATGCTGAGAGTATACAGACTGTCGGAGCCTTTTTAAGTACAGACTGCAGTGGGATGGTTATTGGCTCAACCCCCGATCGAAATTCCCAATGGAAGATTAGAATTGTGATTCCTAGTTCTCGGATAAGTTTTCTTTTCAGAGGCAAAATTGATATTCAGTCATATAAATTAGAAGTTCATATGAAATACCGCATTTTTGAAACTTTCGTTAAAAAAATGCAACTAGTGTCAACTGGTGTATTGTATTTGAGACAGTGGGGGCGGGAATTTCAATAAGAATTTTGTGTGAATGCGGAGCCCTTTTACAATTAAGATTGCTTTCGAATTTATAAGTACATAGACTATGGAAATCAAATGAAATCTGTATTCACAAAAAAAGCTTTTTAAGCTCCTGAACAAATAGGGTTTGTAATATTATTAAAAATTGTTAAAGGCTAATGTTTCTATGATACAACGTTTAGATAGTAAGTAATGGTGCTAATGTTATGTTACAGTGAAACATATTATTATCATTATTGTTATACGCATCATATAAATCAATGACTTTTTTCAGTTCTATGTCATTTTTTAATGTCACATCATGCATTCTTACTCAAAGTTTATTTTATTTACTTGTATAACAACGTGTCGATATTTAGTCTTCATGGAAAACTAACTGAGAGGAGATCATCCTCACTGGTATATGCTGCTGTAAATCCTCACCTGGACGTATCCCTCAACGTTTCGTCACGACTGCAATCCGGGACCATTTGGATGTCTATAGATCTCCGTGACTGCAGATAAATCCCAATTAATTCCCCATCTCACATGATTGTTCCGACCCCTTCACGATAGTTCAGGCACTTCACCTCGAGAGGGTGTCTTGTCTCAACATAAAACTCATGTAGACACGGAGTCTGGGGGCTCAGAGAACAAGAGTGTTCTTGTCGAATTGCAAATCATTTGGCGTTGATCCGCCTATTAACGGCATTCCAGTGCGGTCCCTCCTGCCACCGTGACCTTTGAACTGTTAAATAAAACATCCATGTGGATGGAGCATTTAAGAAGTATTCACACTCTCTGACTTAGTTACTTAAGTGTTCAGTTAATTAGCGAACTGATAGAGACACCTCACTTTGTTGTCAACTGCGAAATGATACACCGCAAAGTGAATATTCACTGAAGTTAATAGTACCTGCTGGCAAAGTAACTAGATTGAAATAATAACACATATAAAAATAATATGATTATTTAGAGCAAAAAATACATATTAAATGTTTTTTATGTATAAATAGTCACGGAATTTTTTTTTGAATTGCCCATTTATATATATATATATTGTATAATGTATAACAAGAAAATCGGGTCGAAGGGCTATTGTTGTTGGCGTGATTCTCCGTCATTGTTGAAAAAAAATTCTATAAATGACATTCGCACCCGTTGGTTTTCGTACTGGCTGATGATGGTAATTTTAGCATAATTTCAATAGGACTTAATCAAGGATTTACATTTCTAGTAGATATACAACTAGTTTGAATAATAATGTGGTGTTATCTGTTTTACAACCTGTGTTCCCAAACTCAAATGGTGTAATTAATGTTAGCAGAAAAAGTGTAAAGTACGAAAACGGCAAGTACGTATATACTTGATTTTGTGTAAGTACAATATGATACTCCGCAGAAAATAAAACCTAAAGCGTTAAGCTATATATTAAATATCGAAAAAACATAATGACATTATCAACGCACAACACTGTTCAGTAATTGAAACCGTATCAGGAACCGTAGATAATAAATATGGTGTCATTTAATCTTATTTAAGTGGGATGAGAAAATAAAGGTTTCATAAATATGTGTATCCTTTTAGTGTTCAATTTATACATAGAATTGTTCAGTATTTCCCAGCTTCTTAACAAGGACGTTTAAGATAAATATGAAGTTGTCCCAGGGAGACCAATAAAATAAATTAAGGCATTATGTAACATTCAAACTTTATTTTAGATGAATGATCATATTCAAAGATAAACGACGACATAACAAATGAGTTAATAAACGGTAATGATAATTAAATACCAATGTCATAAGATTGTAGCTGTATTCCGGTTTCAGTTAATATACTCAAACACATTATTTCTTGAAACATTAACACTATACGAATGGCTTAATGTGCTTAGTTGTTGTTGTTTTTTGTGCCAGTTTCTGAATTTCGAATCACATGTATAAACGCACGATGTTAGACATTGACAGTTGGAGTGTAAGGTATTATAAAACTTGCGCTAAAAGTAACACAGGGAAAAAAACCAACATTCACACATTTACATATTTCTGCCCACAACGGGGCATACGTACGGATTTAAGTTTAAAAAAATACTGACGACAGAATTGTCAAGAAAATACATTATAATTATTATCAACTACAAAATAACATCAAAAAATCAAAACGATTTTGAACAAATACCGAAAAGCGGAACCAGAAGTTAAAATGATTCATCATTTTGAGAAAGCTGAGCAATATCCATCGTTTATAATGTAGCAGGCATCGTGGATATGATAGGGCACTGAACTTTTGCGGGAAAAAAAGCAAAAAAAAAAAAAAAAAAAAAAAAAAGGAAAAGAAAAACATAAAAGACTCATACAAATTTATGACAAATATGCAAAGGCACGGTGTTCGTGCACAGCAAGTTACCGAACATTGGTATACAGCAAGCGAGAGCGTCACCGTGCAATGGAGTGGCGATAAGTAGAAACGGGCGCTATTTTCGGCACATTAAGCCATCTGCGAACGGTCAATTTAGGAATATCTCTCGTGCGATTACCACTGTGGACCACGGTCCTGGGTGACGAGGCGTGCTCAGATTCTCACCTATCTTGTCCCCAACCCCTACTGGGTCTTTGTTGCCTGGGATCCAGCCACTTAAACGATGCTAGACGAGGCCCTTCATGGGCTCTTCTACTGTTAGGTGATATAATAAATTTGTGAGAGTTTGATTTCTTCAAGTGGACATTTTCACATATATTAAAAATGTATTTAGTCGTGTAATAGTTTCAAGTTTTATGATACATGATTTGTTTTTAAAAGCTTACGCTAACCAATTTCCTTGTCAAATATTGAGTGAAAAAATAATTTAAATATGCAAGATGACCACAACAATTACATACTATAAATTAGTCGTACTTCTGATCCTTTATCATGCTTATATATTCATCTATTTATATAAAATGAATATATTTGTTAATTTATATCAAATTAACAACTGGATCTATAATGCAGCCAAAATGTAAAGAAACAAAGACTTTTTAATACAAGCAAAAGTGATAAAAAAAAAACTGCTTTATTTGGGTGAGTAGAATGTATTTTGATATAAGTATTTTAAAGAAGAAAAAATATCACTAAACGCAAATCAAAAGTACATACACAAATATTTGTGTGGTTATGATATTACTCATTGTAAAACAAATGCAAATATATTATACAGAAAGCGGCTTATAAAACAACTGTAATAGAAATTTATGCGAAAACTACAGTTTCCAAACTTTCAAAATGAAATCAGTGAAAGTGACCATGTGTTCTGATGACCGATGCATGGCTAAAAGTTCTCACGGACACTCACGCAAGAGCCTCATTCCTGCCAGCCTCCACATCAGATGCAATAAAAAAGAAGTGGCAATGAGAACTTTGAATTATTTTGTGGAAATCGGCTGTACCCCTTTTTGGCATTATCTCCCTTGCGTATAAAGGAACCAGCCGACTGGAAATAAACGTACTTTTGTGGTTTTCCGGTCAGTTAGTCGTAATTTTCCTCTTGATTACAGACAGAGTCCCGGGTGGAGGGACAAGGCGTCAAAACTGACCACTGTATCAAGCGGTAATTACCATATTAAGAGGGTAGGGTGACAGATATATTGAAATCTATCAATTTGCTGTGTTTAAGTAGTTTTCACGTGCATAATTTTGCAATTTTTATGATTTTGACTTCAATTTTTTGAAGCCGCTGAATGGATTTTCCTGCAATTTTGCTACTGATTTAATATACCCGTCAAACTGGACGGCTGCCATTAAACTCTGAAGACCACCTCAATAACTTGACTATTTTTCTAATTTTTTTTCCACTTTCAAAAACAGAAATCAACGTAAATATAAAATGAAAGTTTTTTTAAATTTTATTTCTGAACGGAATGAATGCAATCAAATTTGTTTATAAAAACAATACGCATAAAATATTTAAACGCGTCTTTCCCTTATAAAACAATAGTTCTGTCTTATTACCCCCAAGGTCATCAAAAATACCGACTGCGGGTCACAATAAAACAAGCCAATTAATCTCGGCATTGAACTGAGTTCCTTTTTTCTCCATGTACTGATGGTAAAGAAAACAAATGACAGACAAACTCTGGTAGTTACAAGGAACATCTTCATTACACCGTTGTCAAGGCCGTCACCAAGGGGCGGTTAACTGTCTTCATTTTAACGTAAAAGCTGTGTTCCCTACCAATTCGGTTGACAGAGACAATTGTTCGCAGTGATTAATCTCAGAACAATGCCATTAAACGCCCCTAGATACCTGTTTCCCGGGGAAAATAGGACCTATCAATAGGAGTTTCCATGCTATAAATCACAATTTGTTTCCTAGGATCTTCATAATGAACATTTGTCAAAAACAGTGTCTCTGTTGAGTCCCTCTTTTACGCGTAGAAAAACAAGACAGAGAAATTAAAATTGGACGAAACGAAGTCTTCTGATGAGAATACACAAAATTTATCTCTTTCTCGTTCCAAATGAAGAGGGCAAAAGGGCGATAACTCTTGCCAAATTGACAATTAAGCGGCATTTTGAAAACAATTTCGTCACTGGAACTTGGGAGATATTTGTTATGCAATGATTTACACCGCATTGAACGAGATTTGACGAGATTAGACGCCAGATTACGATGGTTCTCGGGACATTACGCGAGACGCTCGGTTCCAAATTATCCATCAAATTTCCATGTTCTATTACGAACTCGGCCAAAATTGCTTCACGTAAAACACTGATTTCAATAAAGCTGAAAAACAGATGGCGTGAAATTTTGAGCAAACATGATTATTTCAATTTATTTGCGAGCACGGATCTCCAAATAGGGAGAAACGAATTAGTTTCAGACTCACTGAGATAGCTGGAGCTCACGGCGAGTCCTAAGAAAGTCAGCTAATTGTGGTTCTAAATAATATACGCTCCGTTTGAAGACGCATCCATGTAAATATCAGGACGTGAAAATTAGAGTTTAGCTCTCATTAATCGAATATTTCTTTTACCAGCTGATCTTCGGGATTTGCTTCTAATTTACACGAAATCTTAGAACTGGACGCTAGGGTTTGCGTTCTTGTTAATATAGCTTAGGGTTCTTACCCTTTGCATGTTTGCGGTCATTTTGAAAGGCTTTATCTTGAGTATTTAATGTACATGATTAAACTGCTGCATTGTCGTATAGTATCATTTTTTTAACCAACATAAAAAGGACTTTGCGTGTTTGGAATCGTATTTGGCCGATTTCATGGGGAAGTTGTTACACATGATTAAGTCTTGGATGGTTCTCTAAGAATCATATTATACATATTCATGCCTGTTTATGCTATACAGCGATCATGGCCATGAAAATGATAATAAATAATGAAAATATGGCAACATCTTTCTTTTGTATTAAACACTTTCATTTATGAGCACTTGACATATATTTTTATGCACGGATATCACGACATTTTCAAGTAATTACATGATGCTCTTAAACGGAATAACACATAAGCATTGTTTAAACATACATATTAAATGATTAATGATTTGATAATATTATGAACGATGGTTAACCCTTTCCCTCATATAGACTCATTTTGACGCACTCAGTAGGTACCACATAAAGCCTGATCTGCAGAAAATCACAGTTAAACCTTACCAAATCTAACTACAAAAAATGTATATGTATCGTGTATGTTTCTTTATCAATTTGTGTAAATTAACATTACATTGAACTGTTTGTAATGCTATGAAAGCTCATCCTCTGCCTTATTTAGATAAGCAGTTGAATCATATAATTTATTGTTTAAAAATAGTAGTCGATACGTTGCAATAACGTAAATAACAAAATACGCTTAATAATTAATAGTCGTAATGAAAAATGTTTATAATATAAATTGCATACACCATGTTTACTGTGAAAAAAAAGTGTATTGAAGATATTAGCCGCATGTTTATGGAGTAGACCACGCAATTTCTTTCATATTCCCTTTCGCTAATTAATCGCTGTCTTATCTCGTTAAGATCATTGGATTACGAGATTTCGCGAGATTTCGCACTCCGTCTCTGCAGGGTCTCTTTCGGCAAAACCACTCTGTAATTATCGACGACCAATGGAAATCGCCGACAGAAGCACAATCTTGCTTGTACATCTGTCTTTCCCGTAATCACTTCATTCGGTTATTAATTAGTTGCTAATGTGCCTAGCTTCCTTGAAACGAAATCAACCTGTCATCCGAAGATCGTGCTAATTTTGTCAGGTAAGAGTTCTCCGAAAAGACCATAATCTTATTAGTTTGTCGTAATAAAGCTTTGCAAATGTTTAGTTACTAAATATTCCTTAATAATCTAGTTATTACACATTTGTGAATCTGTTTCAGACACTCAAGGTCATAAATACGTTGAGTCCTTCATTTTAAATAATTGATGAATTTAACAGATTCTTGTAAATTTAGTTTTCATAACAGTGTAAGTATATAACAATATTATCATTTGACATAATGATCTTTTTAAATGACTACCCCAAAATGACTTACTCCTACTGTTAGGAAAGCTGCAGACACATAGATGTACCCCGCTTAACAGGTGACGAAGAGAAAGTGAAACTATTGCCAGGCACAAAAATGATTCCAATTTCATATAAACATTCTGAAATCATAAAGCCAATGTCAGGTTTTGTCTGCTACGTTAGTATTTAACAACTACAGGAAAATATACAAATGTATTAGAAGAGAAAGCACAAGTACCTATACTCCTTTTAAAGTTATTCGGTTTCAAGTTTCCATCACATTACTGTGATGTATATCCCCCGGCAACCTCTTAAATCGACGTATCAACCCTTTCTCAATCTTCTGCATTTCTATACAATAATAAATCATTAGAAATATATGATAATAATGAATGAACAATCGCATCTTTCCTCAGAGACATGACTGGATAGTACAATGGTCAGTGGTATGCCAGAAGCATATATCAAGGTCACTCCTCACGATACGGCTGGTCATCACCCCCGGTTGTCCCAACCCCCTCCCCATGGTCAGATATAATGATTGTTAAATGATTATAACACGAGAGTTAAGAAAACAACAGAGATCGCGGCCTGGTCACATTGTGTAAGTGTTTTAAGTACTTAAGCCTTTCACGGTGAATAAGCCATGCCGCAGACGTACTGTCGCCGTGCTAGATTTCCGCCACACAGTCTGAAAAGGTTTGTTGTTTTATATTCCTCAGTTGTATGGTGTATTTTACGAAATTCTTGAGCATGTTTTTATTTTAAACCCGCCACAACTATGGTCAGTGGAAAACAAGTACATTTCAATGAGTTGTAGATGTTATTGTGTATCTTGCAAAAATATGCGGGAATAATGGCCTTCAAAAGAAGTCAGTTGTAGGTAAAATCAACAAACCGATGGAAGAGGGTAAATAAAAAGCAGTGGGAGTAGTGTTCATGGTTGAAATGAATCTTTGCAGCACAATTCCAAAGGATATATAAATTATATTAAGACTAAATAATTTCGATTGAAAATTATAATAGTGAGATATGGAGTTGAATATGTCCTCGTATCATCGCTATTGTGAAATCATATTTACTCGATCTTGTAATTCTGTCTTCAACTCTTTTCTTCATATAGGCTTATTGTGACGCATTGACAAAACAGAGCAGACCCTGATCAGATAACTGGCATAGGTGCTGTCTGATCAAGGTTTTTAATGTTTGCTCATAACATATAGCAGCTAGGTTTCTACGCAGTCTGTTTGGCAAAGAAAAAATCCATTATTTCATTTTTAGTTCAGTAAATTAATATTCACCATATAATAAATTTGTTCATGAATATTCATGAGGTAAAGGTGTTGTTTTTTTTACCTCAAATGGACTCATTGTGACGCAAATGACAAAGAGAGCGGACCAAGATGCATAAAATGTCTGGTCTGGAATAAAGTAATCGTTTCAAATGCCATTTAAATTTCAATCATTCAAAAATGATCACGTCATAAATTCGGACATTACCACTAATCGGGAATTACGAATATATAATGTAAGTTAATGCCTAGGGTATTTTCAATGTATTCAGCGTCGAGACTTGCTTGTATCTATACATGTATATTATCAACTCGTCGATGAACCTTATTTGAAACAATAATTATTGAAATATTTTATTGATATATTATTTACTTGCTAACCTATTTGTTAATGTTTTACTGTATTGAACGATATTTTTACCTTGTTATTCAGCGTATCAGGACAGAGAGCGTCTGTAAGATTCTTGAGAAGACAAATCGCAAAAGAACGTTAAATGCTATTAAACGCATCATTATAAGCTTTCATGCTTTACCAGTCGCTCTTATATGAAGAAGCGTAAACACCCTTGTCCCGTGCGTAAAATTGCCCAACTAGGCAAAGCGATCAGCATTATTCACGGAGAATTCTTATTTACCTATCCGAGGCAAAAATCAATCGAATTGTTATTCTAAAATTTAATATACTCAAGCATACTTGATTCCATTCGATTGACCATTTTTCCTACTAGAGTTCAGATGGATGGGTTTACAAGTTTTATCTGATTAAGTGTGATTATTTTATCGCCCCAACACCGAATCTTCAACATTACAAGGCGTTTATCGCAATGTTCGGACAATCTAATAACAGCTTGTATAAACTCTATTGCTATTTTATTTGAATGTCGCTATAAAACAGTCCGAATCGCTTCGAGGTTATCACTGCGGTACCGCGGAAAAATTTATAAAAACTCTTATAGATACCAAAGTTTGCAAGTAATACTACAATAAAATGGGTAACGGCTCTCGGTTTAAATGCATTTTCTTGTCGAGATTGCGCCCTTTCTGTAGTTAATGTGTTTTAGATAGGATGAACAGGGGGATAGTAGACACATAAGCTTGATGTCCAAATTTAATAGCGGCAGAACACGTTTGATGTACTATAACTTAAGCATCATCTTATTTTAAATGTGTTAATGTACGATTATTCAAATCGGGCAATATTAAATAGATCTATGAATAAACACGTTAAGATACCTGTTAATACCAATTAAAATATAAAAAATTAACATTTTCAAACTAAAATAAAATAAAGAGTCACTTTATTTATATATACTAAAATATTCATACACGAAACATTTGTCGGTGACGTAACTTGAGATTAGCTACCTTTATCTGTTATTTGATAAGAAAAATCATACAATGTACCAATCGACAAAAGAAATAGTTCATAGAGCTGTCGAAAAAAAATATCCATGCTTTAAACAGTCCTTGTATACTAACACTCATTGTGTTAAAAGTTAAATTAGGTAGGTACATTATGCAAACATGTTTACTGATATCTGGAATTGTTACTATATATGTTTAAAACGTGTTTCAAAAGGAAAGAAGAGCAAAACCTTTATAAATATTTTTATTATTATATTACTAAGTCTATATTTGCAGATTTGTTGACATGTTTCTGTTTAACCGGTATAAAATATTACAGTCTCAGAACATTTGAAATAACTCATCGGTCAGTCTTTAAAACATGGCGTTTACTTGGAATTCAGTACTGTATTAAGATAAAATAACAAGGAATGAAAAAAAATAGTATTGGTATTGAGCTGAAAGGAAAATTATTCTAGAATAGCTCAGAAGATTAATAAGGACAAGCTCATTATCATTATGGTAGAGCCGTTCCTCTAGACACAAGTGCCGGCATTAGACTCCCCTGTTTCTTGACCAGATCTCTTGTTCATTATCGATATCTCTTAATCAGTTTGACCACTCTCGTTAATCCGGCCACAGTGACCAAGCCAAAAATTGACCACAGTGTATGTTATCTCTCGTTCTGATCTGATCTACTTTTGACGTGGGTATGCACGCGGAAGAATACAATTTCACAGAGTAACACGTCTTAAAATAGAGATGGCTTCCATATGTACACCGACCTCTGATATCTTTGTACTTTCTGAACAGCTGTGGTGTCCGTGCTTACAATCACATACTAATTCAGTTAACCTGCAAAACATTTTAATATTAAATTTTGAGAGCCACGGAATTTCTTTTTTTTTCATATTGACCGAGTCACTCTCCCATTATTGTTTCTAATGCCTTGTTAAAATAGTTTATTAGCGTATATTAGTCAAATTATGTATAGGCATTGAAAACTTTTATCAAATATAATAAGTATAATGTACATGTAGTTTGGTCTTTAAATGATGACTGTTTCCAAGTAAGATTTTTATCCATTATTAGGTTCTAGTCACATGTATCAAATCTGAAAGTATTTTTTTAATAACATGTATTTCTTTTTAAGCGTCATTGGACGTATTATACGTTGTAAATGTGACATCTTAAAGGGCAAGAAAATAAGCACAAAACAAGATTCAAGAAAATTTTTTAATTTTAATGGAAATGTTTCATGAAATATCAGGAATAAATTGCCCGTGTTTTTCCTTTGAAGTTGGTTTGTATCCTTAATTTTGGTTTATAGTATCATACTAGAGCCTTGGTATACCAATTTTGGAGTCACATGACCACTGTCCGAGCGTGATGACCAGTAGTAGTAACGAGCAGCACGCGAGCTATTATATGACTAGATCAAGTACGTATTAAATGGGGGCGAACAAGCGAGAGAATTGTATCAAACAATCGAACACTTCTGGACATAGGATAATCTGTGTATTTGCTCAAATTTGATAATTATCACGCGAGCAAAGACTTTAACAGTGTTACATTTTGGAACAAACGTGGTGCCCTTAATGGTATCAAAGGTGGAATTATTCCGCAACTGTTGAGGCAATGCAATTTGAGAAATGTATTTTGACAGGTCTGACCTCGCCTCAAGAAATCTTGCTCTGTGGGAAGTTGTGCCAGATTTAGACTCCGTAAGACCGGGATTCTTGTTTAAGTCCGCGGTTGAAACTTTTCATAAAGATTAGATTTGAACAAGGCATGGGTTCGGAGAGAAGTGGAAAGTAAAAATAGCACACGATTTAATGATATCGTTTTAGTTCTGTGTTGGTAGTTTGGGTTTATAACACTTCCTCCCGACAGAATGGCTCCATGCCTCTTATCTTCTTGTGGTCCGCATTGTATCCGATCAGTCGGACGAAACGTATAGCTTCGAGGCTTAATCCCTTCTAAGAAGCTCAGTCAAGTGTCCGATAATCTTATAAGTGGTAGCCGACTGATACTATATTGTTATCCGGGTTACACTGTCCGTTTGTTATGACACTATTACGAATTGAAATAATATTGTATTAAAAATCAAGAATACACAAAATCGCCATCGTCAAGTGCCGATTGCTAACTGAAGTAATGTTATCTCCACAGATTCAAATAAGATAAAGGGTTTATGACACCTTTTTGTTTTACTTGTCGATAGTCTTAACAAGGTCTTCTATATAATTGCACAATTTTCGAACCTTTGGTGTAATACATGTTCGGTATAATGAATTGTACTTTCTACTGGACGTTAAAGGGGACAAAATACCATTCAATAACAGTGCATCTATATACATCGCGTTTTTGGCTTATCACCCAAGAAAAGGGAAATAACTTGTCAGATAATTTTCAGGAAAAGGGAAACGCAAATGCGTAAAATATTTGTAACTGATCAGAGTCAGTTAGGCTGAATAATTTCTTTCTACGATTTTCCTACCAACCTTCATAATGAATTTAACGTTCAGTTTATTTATTTTTTATCTTTTTATTTTCTTTTCTTTTTTTCTTTTTAGAAAAAAAAAAGATGTTTAACTGAAACTGACTTTCTTCCCAGATGTTATTTCGTCATCTCTACAGATCAAGCTAGCTATCTTACACTTTTATTTACTTCTCTTCAAACGTAATGTGTACCATCTAAAAACAACTACGTAAGGTTTACCACCATTTAAAAACAACTAACGTAATGTGTAAAAAACGTTAGGTGTGACAAAAAAAAATTGGCCACCTTAAATCAAGTAACGTTAGGTGTGCCACCTTAACCCTTTCCCTCATATAGACTTATTTTGACGCACTCAATAGGTACCACATAAAGCCTGATCTGCAGAAAACCACAGTTAAACCTTACCAAATTTAATTATAAAATCCTCATTTCCAGACCACTGAGGAGCAGCGAACAGCATAAAACCTGATCAGCCTGCGAGTTACTCGCAGGCTGATCTGGTTTTATGCTGTTCGCATAGGTCTTTTCATGGTGTCCTCTATGAGGGAAAGGGTTAAATCAAATAATGTTAGTTGTACCATTTAAAAGCAAGTAACGTAGTCCATTTGCATCAACTGAAATAGTAACGGTTTCTTACATTTATTTAACATGAATTTTATTTATTTATTTTGTATGATTTCTTGTATTTTAGAACAAACTTCGTCTATAAAACTTGAACTTTTAACTTATAATAGTTCAGCTTCTTTTTAGGTTATTGAATATTTCAACTTGAGTGAGACCGAATTTCTTGTCCCTTTTTTTGGATTTCAACAAAAATGCATTTATTTCAGAGACATTGCTTAATGAAATGTTAAAACTCACATTAACTGACTCAGATCCGCTTTTCCATCTTTTAAACGTATATACAGCTATCTCATCAGTATATTAAGCCACCGATGGTTGTTATACGTGCACACGCTTAGCCTGGAATAATGGCAGTATAGATCAATTATTTGATCAAATTTTTGGCCTGCAAGATAAAGAAATTTGAACACATGTTATCGCAGCTGATAAATCTTTAAATGGTTTAATATTCTATTCAATACGGTGGCTGATCTTTGCCATATCGCCTGCGCGGTGGCAAGGCGAAAACTCTATACGTCACAAATAAATATTTCACTTAGTTGGGCGATATCTTGCCATGGAGATTCAACTATTTTACCTAGTCCACCAACGGAATCATCGTCACTTGTCGCTGTGCCAAACGGAAAGTAGAAATATCGTGGCGAGATTTCCATCCGCCAAAAGAAATATGAATTTTTCGTGATTCGACTTTTCGCATGCGAAATGGCAGAAGATAACGAAATCATAGATTATGCTACGTTATCTGGGCGTTTCTTTATTCAACAACATTGGTAGTCAGATATTCTAATTACTTTGGGTAAACTAGAATTGGAGGAGTA
The DNA here is from genome assembly GCA_021229015.1 of Solen grandis. NCBI lineage: Eukaryota > Metazoa > Mollusca > Bivalvia > Adapedonta > Solenidae > Solen > Solen grandis. Next base: position 34,643,721 of record CM037788.1, on the reverse strand, counting down.
GAGTTTCCCCTCAAATCAATTCGATACATTTCGAAATGCAGTTTCATGGTGTACATGTACATCCGAATATACTTATTAAGCATAATAGTTTCTTACGCTTTTTTTACAAGTCGAAAATTCTTATGTTAATGATCCGATAAGACAAAAGTCGTAGGGGCCTAATTGAAACACTTGATTGGTAATCGAGATAGAGTACATGTTAGTTATTAAAAAGTATATTTAAATTGTATATCAAAAATTATATTTCTAATTTATAGATGAGAATTAAACGTTGCAGTACGCACTAAATCAACATATATTTATACATGCCTTTCAAGATGAAAACAATCTGTCAATATCCTTATGTGAAAGGTGACTTTTGTTAAGTACTTGTTAAAATTTCTATTCATATACATGTATATTGTACGGAATATATTTGTGCAATTCATTCGCAAAAAAACAAAACAAAAAAAAAAAAAAAAAAAAATAAATACCGGTACCCACAATTAACCCTTTCCCTCATAGAGGATACCATGAAAAGACCTATGCGAACAGCATAAAACCAGATCAGCCTGCGAGTAACTCGCAGGCTGATCAGGTTTTATGCTGTTCGCTGCTCCTCAGTAGTCTGGTAATGAGGATTTTACAATTAAATTTGGTAAGGTTTGAGTTTGGTTTTCTGCAGATCAGGCTTTATGTGGTACTTATTGAGTGCGTCAAAAAGAGTCTTTATGAAGGAAAGGGTTAAACTATTTGAAGTTACTATTACTTATTTACACGGCATTATAACTAATTGTGGCATATTTTACTGAGATACAGTCTAGTAAAAAGAAACAGTTTCAAGATCATTCATTTAAGAAACGTGTTCTCTCGTGCTGCACCGTTGTTAAATTGCTATATTGTTTTCATTAATAAATGATAATGTACACCATATTCAAGGGAAGTATATAAGTCTCAATTCTGTTCTGCATGTATAGGTGAACCTCGAAGAATGTCAAAAGACTGGGATTGCCCTACTTTTGTTCACTTCTTACGAACGTGCAAGACCGAGAAAGTAGCGAAATGGCGGCGGGTAGGTTAACGCTTAGCACACGTGTATATTGTATCATGTACACCGGTAAGCTGTTCCCTACGGTGTCCAAGTCGGACCATTTTAAGACTAATTCCCCAACATGTCAGCTGTCTTATGCGAGATTCGGAAAGACATGCGAAAATTAAGACTATTAACCTCGCGAGGATACTAACTATGCTGGTTGAAACAAAGTGGTGAATATCATGATATCGATTAAAGTGACCCGAACTGTATACCGTAGTTATCTTCCTATATCTTTCATATTTCAGGTAGAATATAAACTATTTGGATAAAAAAAACACGAGGAGGCGTGAACGTATATGTAAATTAGTAAATAAGTAAATAAATAAACAAATAATCTATTGCAAGCTAAATATCAACCATAACCCTCTCTTTGCTGATAGAGGATAACTTGCGTATGCGGTTATCACGGTCCCCGTAGCGCAGTGGATAGCGCGCTGGACTTCTAATCCAGAGGTCGCGGGTTCGAATCCCGCCGGGGATGATCGTTTTGGGTAATAAGAGAAATACATGATATTATATGATTGTTTGTTAGAGAATTACAGTAAATGTTTTTCATGCTTTTTTTTATTTATACAATAAATTCGAATGTACACAAGAATATTGATGTTAGTGATATGAATAGGACGTCCCCGTAGCGCAGTGGATAGCGCGCTGGACTTCTAATCCAGAGGTCGCGGGTTCGAATCCCGCCGGGGATGAAAGTTTTGGGTAAAAAGAGAATTACCGTGAATGGTTTTTCATTATTTATTTTTTGTAAAACACAATATATTTGAATGTACACAAGAATATTTGTGTTTATGATATGAATAGGATGTCCCCGTAGCGCAGTGGATAGCGCGCTGGACTTCTAATCCAGAGGTCGCGGGTTCGAATCCCGCCGGGGATGAAAGTTTTGGGTAATAAGAGAATTACCGTGAATGGTTTTTCGTTCTTTATTTTTTGTAAAAACACAATATATTTGAATGTACACAAGAATATTTGTGTTTATGATATGAATATGACGTCCCCATATCGCAGTGGATAGCGCGCTTGACTTCTAATTCAGAGGTCGCGGGTTCGAATCCCGCCGGGGATGAACGTTTTGGGTAATAAGAGAAATACATGATATTATATGATTGATTGTTAGAGAATTACAGTAATTGTTTTTCAAGGTTTTTTTTTTATACAATAATTTCGAATGTACACAAAAATATTGATGTTAATGATAAGAGTATGACGTCCCCGTAGCGCAGTGGATAGCGCGCTGGACTTCTAATCCAGAGGTCGCGGGTTCGAATCCCGCCGGGGATGAACGTTTTGGGTAATAAGAGAAATACATGATATTATATGATTGATTGTTAGAGAATTACAGTAAATGTTTTTCATGCTTTTTTTTATTTATACAATAATTCGAATGTACACAAAAATATTGATGTTAATGATATGAATAGGACGTCCCCGTAGCGCAGTGGATAGCGCGCTGGACTTCTAATCCAGAGGTCGCGGGTTCGAATCCCGCCGGGGATGATCGTTTTGGGTAATCAGATAATTACAGTGATTGGTTTTCATTCTTTTTTTTTTTTGCAAGAACACAATTTATTCGAATGTACACAAGAATATTGGTGTTAATGATATGAATAGGACGTCCCCGTAGCGCAGTGGATAGCGCGCTGGACTTCTAATCCAGAGGTCGCGCTTTCGAATCCCGCCGGGGATGAAAGTTTTGGGTAATAAGAGAATTACAGTGAGTGTTTTTCATTCTTTTTTTTTGTGTTTTTTTTTGCAAGAACACAATATATTCGAATGTACACAAGAATAATGGTGTTAATGATATGAATATGACGTCCCCGTAGCGCAGTTATGCGCGCTGGACTTCTAATCCAGAGGTCGCGGGTTTAAATCCCGCCGGGGATGAAAGTTTTGGGTAATAAGAGAATTACAGTGAGTGGTTTTCATTTTTTTTTTTTGTAAGAACACAATATACTCGAATGTACACATGAATATTGATGTTAATGATATGAATAGGACGTCCCCGTAGCGCAGTGGATAGCGCGCTGGACTTCTAATCCAGAGGTCGCGGGTTCGAATCCCGCCGGGGATGAAAGTTTTGGGTAATAAGAGAATTACATGGTGGTTTTCATTCTTTATTTTTTTGCAAGAACACAAAATATTTGAATGTACACAAGAATATTGTGTTTTCTGGGTGTTTATGATGTGAATAGGACGTCCCTGTAGTGCAGTGGATAGCGCGCTGGACTTCTAATCCAATCCCGCCGGGGATGAAAATTTTGTGTTAATAGAGAATTACAGGAAATGGTTTTCACTCTTTATTTTTTTGCAATTACACAATAAATTCGAATGTACACAGGAAAATTGGTGTTGATGATATGAATATAATGTCCCCGTAGCGTAGTGGATAGTGCCCTGGACTTCTAATCCTGAAGTCGCGGGTTCGAATACCGCCGTTGAAGAGACTTTTGCTTATTAATGACTTACAGGAAA
>CM037788.1:34590065-34640065 GCA_021229015.1 Solen grandis | reverse complement strand
TGATTTCCTTCTACATGCATTTTAACAAGGATTTGATTTGGGTGTTACATGAATATCTTAATTTTGCTTATTAATCAATCAAGAGGGTTAGTCAAAATACTGTATGCTGCCGTGAACGGAATTGTGAGAAACATCATCTTCCGTTGCTTAGCAACAGGAATTAAAGAATTTCTATGAAGGTGTGAAACCACCATACGGTCGTCCGGAGAAATATTTAAGGAATGTGACTGAAAGCCACATTAAACTCACCACTCTTATTTTTGACTGAATTATGAACTATGTCTTTCTACATGTGTTTTACCATGGACAGATTTGAATGTAAACAAAACGGCGATGTTAGATGTATGAAAGGAGGACCCCATTGCACGCGGCTTTTAAGTCAAAGGTCGCCCGTTCGAATTCCGTGGGGATGTATGTTCTTTTTCTTCTGATCTGTTAAGAAACTGAATAAATAATCTTGACTTTGATTTCAACTTCAGATTTACAAAACTGATGTACAAAGTACATGTATGTCATTTGTCTATGTAACGTGTTGAACTTTGGGTATAACGGTCTCGGGTTCAAAATTAATAAACAAATGTGTTAAGTTCTGTAATAACTATAGCGATCTATCTGCAATTTGTCATTCACTTTCTTCTCAAAATGTCACCCTTTCTTTTTTTTTAACATCTGAAACAACGCTACAAATACTGTCAAAGCGTACACGTAAATTGTTCCGAGGGACTACGTTCCGCGCACGGATACAAACTAACAGTTGATTTATTGTGACAACATTACCACAAATACCAATATAGTAAGATTTAAAATGCCTAACTAGCTTTTCTCTATTTTCTTTGAGATTTTCCAGAAAATAGAAACGGAATGCCGAAGCGAATTGCGTAAAATCCAACTTGACCCCCTAATGAGCGTTTTCTTCGCAAGAGACACTGTCGGCCCGCCGAATTGGTATTACGAACTGGGAAATGAAATCTACCTCATGAATTTCGATTTACGGTCGAAAGGGCTTGGGGTCGGAATATATTTCCATTTCTATTTATAAGAATTCTAACTGTCAAAACAAGTACAACCGACGTCGTGGATTCCAATTGCGCTGGTGACATGAGGCGGATAATCGAGGCGCGATTCGATTATTGCATTTGATTACATCCCCTGACTTTCCATTTCATTTGAGCTTGTTCCCAATAGGATTTTGGCGACTTAATCAATTTCAAGTCAATGGTGAACAGGCCTCACTGTCTAGTCGAACAAGAAAGCTATCAAAAGGAACAAGGAATAGAACCATGGAAAAAACGACGAATTCCTTCCCCAAGACATTGCTGTATGATGTACCGGAACCTTGGAACAATAAAGAACTATGCGCTCGATTTAAGTTCAAGATATTCTAAAATGAAAGGATAGTAGTTTGTCAAAAAGAAGCGAAGCGATCAGTTATTTACAGTCATCGCCAGTATTATAATAACCACAGAAATGCATATCCATGTCTCTTCCAAAAGATGTATAGCCGCAGAAGCTATAATTAAAAATACCGATCAGATTTTTCAATAATGACAGTCGCAATTAGATTTATCCACTGCGCAAGTCCATAATATGACGTGGCTATGCTTCATTTGCATATTACAAGACCAATATTCGGAAATAGATTAAAGAGTGGAAAACCTTTGAATCTTGTACATGAATTATATGTCTCAAATTTATTTTGTATGCATTACAAAACAGGGAGTAACATGATATATAATTAAAATTTACAAAAAAAAAAAAAAAAAAAAAAAAAAAAATCATGATCAGTATATTAATTTGAGAAAATTTTTTTTTTTAATTTCTTGACAAAAAGGACCAGGTAATAAAATTTAGCATGTAACTACCGGTACATGATCGGTTCAAACAATGGTTCGTGCATTGTGATTGGCTTGATGACCAGACGTTTTGTCCTATTTCAACCGTAGTAAAATAGTTTTGAAAGAAAAAAGGGACCTGGCCCCGTGTTCTCAGAAGTAAAAATGGTACTTAAGCATGATTTTCATACTTATACTCAAACTATGCCCATTAGTTTCAGTAGGGATTTGAGTATGATACTCAAATTTGAGCCTGAGATCGTACTTAAGTATTTTCGAGAACACGGGGCCTGGTCTGCTTTTGCAAAGACAATAGTGATCTCTCTCTCTCTCTTTGCCTTTAGGTCACTGCAAGTTGCAAAAATATGTTGCAAAAAAGAAAGTATTTCAGTGCAAAAGGGTAAATTGCTGATGTTTCGTTTGAACCAAATGTTACTGTGAACTTACTCGTTGATGGATAAGTATTCATTAATGTTAATAAAACTTTCTAATCGTTCTCAAAGATATTCATTCATGTTAATACAAATGATAAACATTTCGTATAAAGTATGATACCAGTCAGTTTCTATTGCGAGCAATACTTCGGATATGAAAAAAATACTCGAGCTGCACTTTCTCAGAACAATGATTTTCCTTTCACATTTGATTTGAATTAACTCATGCATTTGGGGTGGGGGGACAACAAATGATTATTTAAAGACGGTTATCTTAAAATCAACCATTGAACGCCGTTACGAGTTTATATAAATGAAGTTTCATAGAAATTAAGGATAACTTACATGATCGAGCAAATTACTAAGTTATGAGAACCCAGAATTTATTTGTTGCAAGTTAAATCCTTTATATTGTTTGGGTGATGCCTGTGTATATTTATGTATAATTTATTTATTTACTTTTTTTTTTTTTAATAATTAGATAAGGTCTGGGTTTCAGGACCCGAGCGGTGCAAGCAGTCGCAATCGCCCGTCTTATCAATCGTTTGATTTTTAATAGGCATTTGACCTCATTTGACCTCATATAAATGATAGGTTAAGGTCATCACTATGTTGATGTCTACCAGTATGAATTTCTTGTGAAATACGCTGATATCTGTGAATCTGAAGGAACACACAACGAAGAAAAAAAGGTTTCAACACTATTTTTGGTTGTTCATTTTCTAAGTTTTTATATTTGTTTCTTGAAAAGTCATAGAAATTCAATCAACCAATAATTCATTCCGAGAAAGAAACACGGGGTTTCGAGCAATTTTTTGTTGTAAGCGGAGGACGATAGTGCCAGATGTATGTCAGTTACTCGACTTTTGTCAATTGATTATATTTTTCAACATATACATATACCAGAGAAATACAAAGACAAAATCTTGGTAAAACTGTATAAACAAAAGTCTTTTTTTCAAACGGAATCAGGTAGTATGAATAATGAAAACTTAGAATTCACGAGTTTACGAATATTTTGCTAAGAATAGACGTGTTAAAAATAGGCCGACTACGCTTTAACAATTTTCCAAAATCAAAAATATTCAGTGAAAGAACTTAAAAAATATATATAGTTTATGTTTAAAATAAATTTTCTGAAAACATATAGAGTGTAACACTAATACATCCATTTATGAGTATAAGTCTAAAATAAAGACTTAAACATGGTGGAGTATGGTTTTGAACTGAAGTACAACTCCAAAGCCCAATCTTACTGCACATTCTGTTGAACCTTATGACAATTTTTGAATTTGAGCTTGAATATCAAACATTTTTGTATATTTTTATAATTTCGAGAGATAATCAGAAGGATTTTTTTTCATTGAGAAACAAAAAACCTTAAAGTATCAAATAAATAATGGAATTAGAAACACTGGGTGACCAGTTTTGTAATTTCCGGTTGCTTATACTCTACATAAATATCCAACGAAGGCGCCACTCCTTAACTTACACTGTATTGTATTTATTTCCTTGAGCAACAAATTTATTTCGAAAAAAATACGAAATGACTTTGAATTCTTTAAAAACGTTATTTTATTTTATTATAACAAAACATTTTTCTTCCTACAATTGTTTTGGTAAGTTTTATCCCCGTTCGGGTTTAGCATTATAGAACATTTATGCTTAGACCACTGATTATCATAGACCCTGAAGATAGATAAGAAAAAAATTGAGGGGAAAAAAACCTCGTCTCCAAATAGTTCTCGATTTTATTTTTGATTTATGCTTGACAGTCTAAGGGAGATAACACGTACCGTTCTCTTACAAATAAGACTAGTGAGTGTCACGAATCTTACAATGTCTTTTTTTCGGCGTAAGCTTTATAAAATGGATTTTTGACATATTTCTTGAGCCAATCTAATCTTGGTTAACAATCGAAAAGTTCGAAAAAGGACTCGTTTCGTTGGTTTGCATAAATTATATTAGGATATCCTCTCATAAAATGGGAGTGTCAGGGTGCATATCTTTCTGCACGATTGTCAAATAACAATTCAAACTACCTATTTAAACATAAAAACAATCAAGTTGAAAAAGTAAGCAGTTTTAGTCTTTAGAAAAGGTAGTAACCCTTTTTCGTGGACTCGTCCCTCTAAGTCGCATTAAGCTATTTATAGTAACAGCCTTCGTGCGCTCGTACACACTTACGGATGTTTCGTTTATATTACATTTTAATCTCTTCCTTTTTTTTTTTCGCTGGCTAGTATATTAGGTTCAGAGAAAGTTAATTAGAAAATAAACTACAAACATTCGCCATTAGGTATGACACAAAGTGTATTATTTATGAACACTTTAAATGGTAGCATAGTCATGTTTTGACATTTTTGAGACACGATTAAACCACAGTTTAACCAGTTACCTTATGTCGACATAGTTAGATGAAACGACAAGCAGAGCAGACCCAGATCAGACAGGTCCGAGAGACGCAATCAATCAAAATTATACTTCATATTCTGCATGGTAAAGAAAAATATGGTTTCATATAACATTTCAAATTCATATTTATATAGTCACACAACTGTTAATCAATTCCTATGAGTTGATGATTTAAAAAGCTTTTATCATACATGTCAGTTCAGATATTTTAAGCTCAGAAAATGCAAATACAGAAATATCTGGCAGCACAAAACGTTTTTATTTATTTTATTTTTTTAAAGAAATTTAAATTATATATTTGAAATTGAAATAATTCGGGTCCAGGTAAGGTCAAATGATATACCTTATTTTCTTTTGCCTTAATACTAATAATATATATTTTAAAAGTAAATTACTTTATTTTTCGTAATATAGATACTTTATATAAGCAATGGTCAAAACAAGTGTAACTGTAAAAATGGAGAAAATCCCAATAAGCTTTAAGCTTTCGATTTAATCCTTTAGATATAGATATGCCGATAACTATGCATGGGTTTTGAGCTAATTTTATATTATATGTACGTTTGTATTATTTGTATTTCTATTGTACAATATTATATGAATACATATGTTAAAACCAAATGATATACATGTATAGATGATAAACACAGAAACAGTAAATAAAAAAATAAAAAAAATACACACACACACACACACACACTGCTCACCTTGTCAATCCAAGCATTATTTCCAATGCCTTGTTTAACCGTTACCATGACATTTTTTTTTTTAAATTGGACTTGTCTTTTCTTCATTTTCACCTGTACCAATTAGTTGTTAATGGGGATGCTTGCTGGAATTTTATTGACTGTATAGCGGACAGTGCAGACCATAATCTGACTGGTACATGACTGGTTATAAACTAGTTGAAACTTGTAAGTCTCCGACTAACGTTTTGTCTATAGCATTTGTTGTATTCAAAATAACAGATTTTTGGTTTTCTATAGCTTTCCACGAAAATTGGTGTCACAGAGTTGATTATGCGTCAAAATTATTCAAGCAGACAACAGGTTGAGTCAATGCACATTTTAATTTTTTTTAAATTCTTGATTCAAAGATTTGCTAGTGTATTAGATTAAATAGGATTTTTTTTTTTTTTTTTTTTTTTTTTTTTTTTTTTTTTTGGGGGGGGGGGGGGGGGGTTTAAACAGAAGTGATCCGTGGGTTTTCGACTATGAATTATGCTGTGATATTCAATGTCATTTCATATATTGTTCGCTTGGCGTTTCATGAAAATATCCCCTTTGAATATATTAAATCACTGTCTTCTATAGATGTAAGCGGAGCACAGTATAACGGCAGCGAACAAACTGCTTCTTCTCCCACTGTAATGTGGACAATGAGGATGACGTCACGGAAAGATCGTTACATTCATAAATGTAACATAAATCTGCATTTTTACAGAGTTTTCGAATTTGGATTTTGAATTTGTTTATCTCCAAAATTCCAGCTAGACCATCTTTTTAATACACATTTATCTTTGTTTAACTATATGTAGTTAAAGGAAATCGTAACTACAGAAATTATGAATTGTAAATACACTTGTTAATACACACACATTGGTTCTATATCAAAGAAAAAGTGATGTATGGAAATTAATTATTTTTATATAAGCATTTTCAGGTTGGTAATCTATATATTTTCCCTCTCTTTCATCCCATCATTATGCAGATCCAACTCATAGGCATCGTTGCCAAACTTTCTTGGGTTATACCAGGGGTGAGTTGCTCACAAAATATGGCTTCCAATAAGTTTCGTTGCCTGGTTCCTGGCTGGGATACCCTCCCCTTATACTACGTTATCATGAGAACAACCGGGGACCACACTAAAATTGAAACTATTTATCTGAGCAACTCGACCCAGTATTCTACGCATTGGAAGGTCACGAGAGAGTCTTGCACCCACATGGGTTCGAACCTACAACCTTCGCACTACTTTAGGACCACAGTGCCCTCGACTGTCATGTCCTTCTTTTTCCAAATCGACATGTTTAATATTTCGGACGGACATGCTGTGTTATCTAGTATCTACTTTGTATTTATATATTACAAGCAAATGCTGAACTATTATTTTATTTACAGAGACGTACGTACAAATTGATTGTTTGGTGAACAATGCTGCAATCAGTGAGTTGCTTCTTATATACAGGCCAATGTGAATAAACTCTTGAAAAAAATAAAATGCTCAGATTCCTTTTCGGCATCAATCTTTTTCATGAAATCCTTTAAACATGATTATGCAACATACATACTGTGGCTAACACAACAAAGCAAATTTGGTATATAAAGCAGGTCTTTTTAAAGGTGATCAATGGAAAAAATGTTTTTCTTACTCTTCCTTTTTCACAGCGTCGGAAACCCACGAGCGTTCATTCCATACATCGCCCGTGGGATTATTAGTTAGCATTTGCTCGTTGCCGATTATTTGAAAAGCCGCGCCACTATTTGCAGTCCCACTAGGTAGTGGAGATTTCTGGACCAACTTACGGCACTTAAACAAACCTTTACCAACTTATAGATCTTAGATCTCTAATGAAGAGTACCCATTTGTGTAGGCAACATTTTGATTGACTGATTTACCTCTTACAAGCTTTAGCCTACCAAAAATTCCTTCCAGGTCATTTCTTAACTATGAAGTATGAAATGAAAGCTGTTTTCAGTATTTGCATATGGAAGGTACGATATTGGTTTACTATGGTTGCACATTTCTCAAACTCAAAACTTTCTTTAGTTCTTTTTTCTTTAAATCATGGTAGCATAGAAAATGAAGCAAGAAATTCTAGGACTTTTTAGGGCTAAGTTCAATTTAGGATGGCATTGTGTTTTCCTTATCGGAACAACACGAAGCCGTAATTTAAACATACGAGCACCTGCTAGACTTAGCCACTGATTCGCTGTAGACTTTACAGAAAACCAGCACGTCATCATAAAAGCTAAAATGGCCAATAAAATAGCGAATAAATGGCGGACTTGATATCACGTGACTTCAGACTGGATCCCGTCTCTTCGTAAGAATCGTGAAACACACAAAGTACTGAGCGGGTAAACATCTAATCAGGTACTAATCTTACAGGCCCAGATTCACCGGGGGTGGGTGGGGGGCACAGGGGACACGTGCCCCCCAGCTGGCTTGGTCACACAAATTTCTAGGCTATTTTTCGGTGAAATTGTCGTGAATCGGGTTAATTTTTGTGCCCTGTAATGGACATCCCCACTGTGCGCCCCTTGTTCCTCACCCGACCAGTCACCGGGCTCCTGCTGTTTCCAAGACCCCCTACTGATAGAGCATTCGCTGTCACATGGCAACATCACAAGTGACTGTGTCTGACTCTGTCCGAATCAGTCAGACGCTTTCAGCTTTATACTGTGTATATAACAATTAAGCGCCTGAATGTCACAGATGTAGATTAAAACCCGACAGGTTTGTTTTAATGTTTAAATTACCGTGTGTATTTTTGTATTAAAGAAAAAATCTTGACACATTTTCCTTAATTTTACAATAAGCACATTGCCCCACTCTCTCTCCTACAATTTTAAAGATTTACATGAGTATCTACATGTATATAAAATAAAAAAGAGCAAATTTGAAATAACAAATGCACAAGAAAAGTTTAATCAATGTATTTTAAATCAAATAAGAATATAAACCAATCAAGTTATTGTTGTTTTTAACAGAGCACAAAAATATAAATGCAATACTTCATTACTGCAATGTGCCAAGGAAATAATAACCTTATCAATTACTTTTATTTACGTGTGATATTTTCTTTCCTTTTTCTTATTTTTTTTCCATTTTTATAGGTATATTGACAAATGAACTTTTTCTATGTAAGATAATTGACATTCTTTGAAAGTAACAGTGGTTACATGTACATCAAAATGTTTGATGCCTGTAGTTTTATTTTAGTGAAAATTTCTATATCCAAATTTAGCTTTATTAATTCAGGAAAAGATTTTTTTCACAACTTAGCGAGTCAAAATCATGGGCGTTTTAAAGTAATCGGCGCGATTGCAAATGCTTTATTTTAAATAGACAGCAACCAATGCTTTCGTTTTTAAACGTAGATTTTGTTTTTAATTTTATCCAAAATTGCATGAAAAAGTTATTTTTTTTTTGTCTTCAAAAGTTGGCTTTTTTTACGGTGTCTTTAAATACCACTTGTTTCTCTGATTTTGACATGTCCTTAAAAATTCTATCCAAAAACTAAATGAAAGTTAAAAAGGGAAATTAGTACATGTATAAAAGTAAATGAATAAGTGACTTTTAAAAAAGAAGCTTTAGATCTAAATAGAACTTGTTTAAAACTTCAAAGACAACAAAATACTCCATGATATACCGGTACAGTCAACAATTTATTGATGATGATATCAATTAATCACCACAATTTCAAAACACTTTATAATTATGGATCTATCATAGATCTAATTTATTTGAACATAAAAAATAACGACAGAGGAGGCATAGATAGATCTAGGTCTAGAATACATGAATGCGCAGCACGATGGTCAGTGGATCACCGCAGGACAGATCCATGAGAAAGTTTGATGAACAAGGGCGTGGTGTCTATTACGCACAGTACGCACGTGCGTTTGGAACAACAACAACAACAACAACAACAACAAGTATTTAAGTTATAACCCCTAATATACCCATATTCCATATCTTGCCACTGGGTATAAATATTTCTATGTAACTTTGTCACTTTGAAGACATCCCAAATTAAAAATGTTTCACCGAGAGTTTTTCCTTTTATTAGATGTAGGGGAGATAATTAACTTAACATTGAAGTCTATGGGAAATATACAATTTCTGTAAATGAAAAATTTTTTAAAAAAATTATATGATTCGGTTAAATTTATGAAAATAATATACTTTACCGATAAAATGGAGAAAGTCACTTTTTTTTTTCTTCAGTTTTCAGGGGAGATAACTCATGACAACAAATTTATGTAGGGGAGGTAATAAAATAATTTCTGTCTTTTGTCATAACATGTCAATTTGCCTTTAAGATTTCCATGCTTTGACATTTTAAAAACTTATATTGTGCAGTTATATGCATGGCTTTGATGTAATTGATGGCTAATATTGGGCATATACCTTACATGTCAATATTCAAACTCTTTATTTGAACATCTCGGAACTTACCAATGTAGGTCTACACAATCAGTGTAAATACATATAATTTCTGTGTATATTTAATTCTGGAGAAATGAAAATATGTTCATATTATCACTTAATGTACATAGTTTATTGAAAATGAACCATCACTGGACTATAAATAGATCAACAAGGTTAAACAGTATGTCAATAAGTGAAAAAGACATGAATCATGAAATAATTATGAATCATATGATAACGGCTGTTTTAAAATGCATGCTTTCTTTCACTGCAATTTTTTTGACTGTACCGAACGAAAAGATTTCAATAAGGACCTCCTCAGGATTTCTTTTGTTTGTAAGTATACATTTGTGGTATAATTGAAGCTTTTGTTTACGGGTACACAAAAGAATTTAAGAGCATAGTTCAGTGGAACAACAATTGCGACAGTACTCAAGAAAAAAATAACGTACAGGGAATTAATGTTTGAAGGGGGTGGGCGGGAGGTATGGATTATTGTTTAACACATGTATAACAATCGTAAACGACGTAATTTACAATCTTAAAAATAATATTCATTCTGACATTGACAGTTTGCTTATATCAAATACATTGTTAGAATTCAAGCAGTACATGCAAATGATAGATCTATATTAGTTGACAGTTTGCAATATGTAATATAGAAATAACAAAGGTTCTTGAGGGTATCATAATTTTGATTGTTGATAAGTCTCTGAATTTAATCATATTTGGTCTGTTGCTATACTTCTATGGAATGTACTTACTTCTTAATCGATAAAAATATTTGCAGGACATTACATAATGGTATTCATCACCTATATTATTTATGCATAAAAAGCATTTTCTATCTTCAAATGGCACACCACTCCACCTCCCCTTTTTCTGCCGTAAAGTAATTAACATAAACAAAACCCACACCTAAAACCCTTACCACGGGTGCTTCATTCATAAGCAACTTCCACCACAAATACTTTCACAGAGTTAAACCTGGTTCGATCCAGGATCAGCCCAACATTGTATTTGAAAGGGTATTTGGGCGTCCGTTTGGACAAGTTGCATTTTCTCCGGGTGGAATTATTCCCTCAAATCGTCACAGCAAAAGATAATATTTTCTTAGGCGATGGTTGCTTTCTGTTGTAATTAAGTTTGACATTTTAACAGCTCTTGTAATAGTGTTCACTGACAACTGTTCCGAAAGTTGAAAGTAAGATCTTCCGCTGGTAGAGAAAAAATACAGCACAGGAAACGGTCAAGAGTAACCAGGGTCCCTTCATATTATATATTCCTGTAGTATATACAGTGACCCTGGAGTAACTAAAAAATCATGTTTACAACCTCAGCCATTGTTGGGACCCACGATATAGATTCCGTTATCATTACCAACTGAGAAGCAAAGAGTATTGAGCAAACGTGGGTTTCAACGATGAACATTAGCAGACCTGGGTTCTGTCCTGATGCTGGGAGTTCGCTAGTTCCTTTTAAAAAAAAACAAAAAACAACTTGGAATCGTTCACATGGCCTGAGCGGAGTAGGTCAGATATAATGCCGGATCTGTACGTGATATATGGATAGTTTGGTAGTGGGTTTCATTCACACCACCATTGGTGCAAACGAATATGTACTTATTAGGACTCTCTCTCTCTCTCTCTCTCTCTCTCTCAAAAAGAGTCCTTCTATATATCTATACAGGATATACCTGTAATAGAAACTGTCCATAAAGGTAATTTATCCATCATTAAATTATAATCATGGTCCTTCAGATGCTTAAAGAGAAACATGTATATTTATCCCCGTTTCAGTCTTCTCAGTACTTTGCGTTAGTGCACGATATTCTCGTGCGTTTTGATAAGTTATGCCGCGAAAGTGGGTAGTTAGATTCATTCGAGGTCACTGCTTTGAAGAGTTAAGTCGCAAGTTGGTTTTCCCACCCATTCACCCACCCTTTGTTTATTTCAGGTTGATTACTTTGACAATTCATGTAGACGTTTTACAGATCTTGGGTATTGGCGAATAGACGATAACTGGAGCCATCATACGAGAATGAAATATTGAAATATTTTATATTGGAAAAAACAACAAAAAACAAACAAACAAAAAAACAACGCCAATTAATATTCGACGGCGATTAATATACTGCAATGCAGGTGACATTCCTATACAGTCTTAGTGTTTTTCTTTTCTCCTGTGAGAGTGAGATTGGTTAGGGGATAAATATTTTATTTACGGTTGAGAGAAGCGAATTAGGAAATAATTCAGAGCAAATGCAAGCATCCGATGACTTGGAATTATAGGCTCTATATAGACTTGCATTTATTATGAAATTCTTATGATCACTTGATGGACCTTGATCAGAACTCAATGATGGATGTATTACCTTAACCCTTTCCCTCATATAGACTCATTTAACCCTTTCCCTCATATAGACTCATTTTGACGCACTCAATAGGTACTACATAAAGCCTGATCTGCAGAAAACCACAGTTAAACCTTACCAAATTTAATTACAAAATCCTCATTTCCAGACCACTGAGGAGCAACGAACAGCATAAAACCTGATCAGCATGCGAGTTACTCGCAGGCTGATCTGGTTTTATGCTGTTCGCATAGGTTTTTTCATGGTTTCCTCTATGAGGGAAAGGGTTAAGGTAGTGGCACCCTAATGCATGAATTTTGAAATTCTTGTTTCTTTGGTGTTTTTCTATTCTATACATTTAAAGAAAGCATTTTATGTAATATAGGAAATTTCTAACCACAGATTGTAAAAAATTAATGATTTTTAGTCTATGTAACCATGTATTGAAATGCTTTTGCAAATTGTGTGACAAACGACAATTGTAATTGATAAACAACAATTGCAAACGACACACACTAGTATAAAATGACACACGACAATGCGACATGACACTCAACATTATTACGAACTAATGTTGCATTGAATAACTATCATTTTCATGAAATATCGCATTAATTTGGAGTGTCGTTTCAAATAGATGTAATCAAGGAACAGAATGCAAAAAATCGCATAAAAATCAGACTTCATTTTTTTAGTTACAAAGAGTGATTTCAAGCCAAGCGCCCCCTAGCGGCCAAATAAGAAACAAAATTGATTAAAATTTTACTGTTATGTACGTAGCAATGCAGCAAATAGTTCAATCAAGTATACTAGTCGCACAAGTCAAACTTTTTATTCTTATATATCAGAATTTGAAGCATAAAACCTGATTTACAATTATTTAAAAACAAGAGGCCCATGATGGCCCTCAATCGCTCAACTGAGATAAATAGGTTGACCAAAGGAACATCTGTACCAATTTATTTTAAAATCTGGCCAGTAGTTTTGAAGAAGATGATTTTTAAAAATACCATACTTTTTTTCTTTTTGTTGTCATGGCAACCAGAGTTCTATATGGATCAACTTTATTTTAGCAACTTTTGTGAAGGTTGACCCAAGGATCATTCCTGCCAAATTTAATCAAATTCTGTCCAGTGGTTTCAGAGGAATGTTGATTAAAGATTTCCCAATATACATATAAGGCAAATAAGCCCCGCCCCTGGCAGCCATGTTTTTTTACGGATCGGAAGAATTTTAGCAACTTTGGTAGAGGTTGACCCAAGGAACATCCGTACCAATTTATTTTAAAATCTGGCCAGTAGTTTTGAAGAAGATGATTTTTAAAGTTTTCTTTTTTTTTCTTTTTGTTGCCATGGCAACCAGAGTTCTACATGGATCAAGTTTATTTTAGCAACTTTTGTGAAGGTTGACCCAAGGATCATCACTGCCAAGTTTAATCAAATTCTGTCCTGTGGTTTCAGAGGAGATGTTGTTTAAAGTTTTCCCTATATACATATAAGGCAAATAAGCCCTGCCCCTGGCGGCCATGTTTTTTTACGGATCGGAATAATTTTAGCAACTTTGGTAGAGGAACATCTGTACCAATTTATTTTAAAATCTGGCCAGTAGTTTTGAAGAAGATGATGTTTAAAGTTTTCATATTTTTTTTTATTTTTTTTGCCATGGCAACCAGAGTTCTATATGGATCAAGTTTATTTAAGCTACTTTTGTGAAGGTTGACCCAAGGATCATCCCTGCCAAGTTTAATCAAATTCTGTCCTGTGGTTTCAGAGGAGATGTTGTTTAAAGTTTTCCCTATATACATAAAAGGCAAATAAGCCCCGCCCCTGGCGGCCATGTTTTTTTACGGATCGGAATAATTTTAGCAACTTTGGTAGAGGTTTACCCAAGGAACATCTGTACCAATTTATTTTGAAATCTGGCCAGTAGTTTTGAAGAAGATTATTTTTAAAGTTGTCATATTTCTTTTCTTTTTGTTGCCATGGCAACCAGAGTTCTATATGGATCAAGTTTATTTTAGCAACTTTTGTGAAGGTTGACCCAAGGATCATCCCTGCCAAGTTTAATCAAATTCTGTCCAGTGGTTTCAGAGGAGATGTTGTTTAAAGGTTTCTCTATATACATATAAGGCAAATAAGCCCCGCCCCTGGCGGCCATGTTTTTTTACGGATCGGAATAATTTTAGCAACTTTGGTAGAGGTTGACCCAAGGAACATCTGTATCAATTTATTTTGAAATCTGGACAGTAGTTTTGAAGAAGATGATTTTTAAAGTTTTCTTTTTTTTCTCTTTTTGTTGCCATGGCAACCAGAGTTCTACATGGATCAAGTTTATTTTAGCAACTTTTGTGAAGGTTGACCCAAGGATCGTCCCTGCCAAGTTTAATCAAATTCTGTCCAGTGGTTTCAGAGGAGATGTTGTTTAAAGGTTTCTCAATATACATATAAGGCAAATAAGCCCCGCCCCTGGCAGCCATGTTTTTTACGGATCGGAAGAATTTTAGCAACTTTGGTAGAGGTTGACCCAAGGAACATCTGTACCAATTTATTTTGAAATCTGGCCAGTAGTTTTAAAGAAGATGATTTTTAAAGTTTTCATTTTTTTCTCTTCTTGTTGCCATGGCAACCAGAGTTCTACATGGATCAAGTTTATTTTAGCAACTTTTGTGAAGGTTGACCCAAGGATCGTCCCTGCCAAGTTTAATCAAATTCTGTCCAGTGGTTTCAGAGGAGATGTTGTTTAAAGGTTTCTCTATATACATATAAGGCAAATAAGCCCCGCCCCTGGCGGCCATGTTTTTTCACGGATCGGAATAATTTTAGCAACTTTGGTAGAGGTTGACCCAAGGAACATCTGTACCAAATTATTTTGAAATCTGGCCAGTAGTTTTGAAGTAGATGATTTTTAAAGTTTTCAAATTATTTTTCTTTTTGTTGCCATGGCAACCAGAGTTCTTCATGGATCAACTTTATTTTAGCAACTTTTGTAGAGCCTCACCCAAGGAACATTCCTGCCAAGTTTCATTAAATTTTGTCCAGCGGTTTCAGAGGAGATGTCGTTTAAAACAAATTGTTGGCGACGGACGACGGACGACGACGGACGCCGGACGAAGGGCGATCACAAAAGCTCACCTTGAGCACTTTGTGCTCAGGTGAGCTAAAAAAGGATCAAACTTTGGACTGCCGTATAATGACCAAATCAAGTCCGATCTTCAAAAACTAAACATAACTGGAAAGAGCTCTTTAAGAACTAAAACTTTTGTTCATATACTCTCAATGAAATATTTTTAGTTTTGGAGCTATTGTGGCCGAATAAAAACCACAATACTCGTTATATGACCTTGACCTTTTCATTTTTTTACTTTTTAAGTGTGAGGCCCTTTCAAACATAACAATACACAGCGTGTGAAAATTTGATGAAGAATGAGCAGAAAATAAAGTCAGGAGCGACAAAAACATGTTTTTGAAATTTTAATTTTTCCTAAAATTTAGTGAAGTTTGACCGTCTCTAAAGGATCCTAAATTCGCCAGCCCATATATTTTGTGCGTATATGTCTTGCAAATCGTATGCAGCAAACAGAATTCTTGTATCTGATCTCTAACAAAAGTGGGTAGGTTTTTCGTAGACCTACCCTCATTTGTCCACTTTTTTACAAGGTTCGAACATTCAACCTCTCCTAGAACAATCATCATCTCCTTTTTTTTCTACTACTACTACTGCTTTCATCATCTCTTTATCCCCTACTACTTCTGATATCATCATCTCCTTTTTTTCTCTACTACTACTACTGCTTTCATCATCTCTATTCCTCTACTACTTTTGATAATATCATCTCCTTTTTTCTCAACTACTACTACTGCTATCATCATCTTATTCCCTACTACTTTTGATATCTCATCTCCTTTTTTTACTATGCTTTCATCATCTCTTTATTCTACTACTACTTCTGATATCATCATCTCCTTTTTTCTCTACTACTTCTTCTGCTATCTTCATCTCTTTATTCCTCTACTACTACTGCTTCCATCATCTCTTTATTCCCCTACTACTTTTGATATCATCATCTCCTTTTTTCTCAACTACTACTACTGCTTTCATCATCTCTTTATTCCCCTACTACTTTGATATCATCATCTCCTTTTTTCTCTACTACTACTACTGCTTTCATCATCTCTTTATTCCCCTACTACTACTGTTACTGATCCTTCTTCACTATGACAACTTCTGCTACAACCTCTATTGCCATGTGCAATGATGACTTCAAACACAGCAACATGTTACATCATTTTCTCGACTACTACTACAGTTAAAAATCATCTTCATCACCTTTTACTGCTACTGTTAATACTTCTGATTGTACATATCATCATCTCAATCTTGTGCTACTACAACTACTGTTAATACTTCTGAACATGATGTACATATCATCATCTCAATCTTTTACTACTACAGCTTTTTCAAGGGTTGCCGGGAGTATCCCAGTACTCAGATATCCACAAATTCTATCTCAAAATTGAGTATGAATATCGCCACGGCAAAGATCGCTGGATCACGATCTTTTCTTTAACACCTACCATACATACTTTTTATACAATTTAAATGAAAAAAACTGAACTTAAAGTGTATAGAAAGTTGTTTTACAAAACCGAAAGTAAAATTATGACATACATGTACAGTAAAGCTCACTTATAACAAATTCGGATACGACAAAAGATCGCTTAATACAAAATAAAAACTATTCCCGGACTTTTTACTTCATTATTTCTATGGACTCCCGACCACCTAAGATAAAATCTGATATAGCGAAAAATCGACAAAGACAAAGGGATTTTTAGTTCCCTATACTTAAGTTTACCTGTAAAATGGTTCGCTTAATACAAAAGTGCCCGTCATTATCACAGTTTGACAAATGCCTCTTAATTGACTATTACTTAGGGCGGCAATTGGCACCCAAATTATGTAAGCATGCTATTGAGAATCCCAGGTGTCTCAAGAATGTTAACCGTGATAAGCTTGGAGTGACTTATGTGTCGAATACTAATGCTTGGATGACCAGTGCAGTGTTTATGGACTGGTTACAGACTGTGAACAGAAGTCTGAGGGTGCAAGGACGGAATATATTGATGTTCCTCGATAATGAAGGATCTCATGGTAAGGACTGGAGTCTCTCTAATGTTACCCTGAAATTTCTTCCACCAAACACAACATCTCATCTCCAGCCTCTTGACCAGGGCATAATAAGAACTTTTAAGGCTATCTACCAGAAAAACCTGACTCGTTCACTCCTCAGTGCCATGGACTCATCAGAAGGAGTCCAGGAACTGTGCAAAAAGGTGACTCTGCTTGATGCCATTGGTTGGACCGTTAGATCATGGAAAGATGTTAAAGCGGAAACCATTCAGAAGTGTTTTAGGAACGTCGGGCTTAGCTCCAGCTGTAATGAATTTTGACGTCATGAAAATTTGCAAAAATGTATGAATATGTGTAATAAAAGATGTCAGAAGATGTTCTGATTAGTGTTATTTGTTACACCCTCCTTATTTCGGAATATTGAATTAAGTTTTTTTTAACTGAATTTTTTTATCCATTAATGCCCAACCAACCAAAATCGTCTTCTGTTTTTTGTCGTTGTTTGAGAGGAGATAGAGATAGTAAGTTGTGAGTAGAAGGGTTATATACCAATTCATGTAAATTCATTGAACCATCTTGCTTAACCATAGCTAATTATCTTCAGCACTTGTGAAACTGATAAGTGATCACTTAAACATATGTGAACACCTGCAAACACATGGTCATCATCAATAACATGTCTGGTTATTGAAATGTCTATAGATTCATTTTGACGAAACGTCAACCCCTTATATTCCTTAATTACAATTAACAAAAAGTACAATTTAATGACAAATTGCAACAACAAATATTGATAATCAGCATACAGACCTATCAAATATACCAATTGATCATTCCTAAATATAAATGCTATCATTTTATTTCACGTTACATTCCTTTTATCTCCGATCTACAACTCAGTAACTAACTGAAACCCTTTCAGGTGGAAGTGTGAAAGTACAGATATTCATTAAAAGTGTTGTAACTCTTATTGAATCAATGCCCGTGCCAAGCAAAGTATACACAAATAAAGTTTTCCAAAACTAAAAGCCAGTTGATCAGTCACAGACCTCTTACAAATGTATCAAAACACCCTACAGTAAAGTCTGATGTAAAGCATCTATAATTTTACACTGGTTAT
The DNA here is from genome assembly GCA_021229015.1 of Solen grandis. Taxonomy (NCBI): domain Eukaryota; kingdom Metazoa; phylum Mollusca; class Bivalvia; order Adapedonta; family Solenidae; genus Solen; species Solen grandis. The sequence goes on along the minus strand of CM037788.1, from coordinate 34,621,624 downwards.
TTAAAGCATCAGTCAATCATTATTTGTTTAGTGTCTAGATCATACTCATTATCTGGGAAATCTTTATTATCATTTAAGTAATAACAGTGTTACAACAATTATATTTTTTACATCCAAGGTAAAGTGAATGCGTCTTTAATCAAAACATACATGCAGGATTTATTGACACTTAAGACATTTCCAAGTATTCATAAATTATGCATTGTATAGTCATCTTATTCCACAATTTCACATCATGAGTATCATTCCATGGTGAGCACTTACTGGGCTTCTCATTTTTGTCAGCACATACACAACACTAAAACAGTATTCTGTAAGCCATGTCAGGATAGCAGCAGCAGAGGACATGAACCGTCCTGCTCTCATTATTTTTAGCACTTTATGCTGTATTAAACCAGGGGACACACTGGTATTTTCTAAGAGTTCTAATGGAAACATAACCAGAGAGTAACTCCCCATGAAAACTACTCCCAATGGACTTAGAACTGGGTTCAACCTGGACACAGCCTATAGGACATGATGAACCAGGGAATTGTCTTCATAAAACTTTGAAACAAAATGGCACTCTGAATATAGGTGTCCCCAGTAATTGCACAAGTGTGTATCACCACTGCTGCAGAGCCAGTTCCTGTAACCAGACGTGGGTACAATCCTAAGGGATGCTCAAGTTGGTGCTAGAGAAGGCATGCAGGTTACCCATCTGGCTCAGTCCACTCTGAATGTGGTTAATGTGGATCTCCACATTGTTCTTGAAGGAGCTGTAAACATTTAAGAAATACAAGTTTTAGACTTCCTCTTGCAAAATTTTCTGTCATTTCCAGTGCAATATAAAACAACTTTATTTTAAGAAATATGCCACAGAATTAAGACAAGAAATCTTAACTCATCTAAATCAATTACGACATTGCTTTATGTAGGGTTTGGTTAGGTCCTTACACACCCAATCTGTTTTCTCTTTTATCAATGAAGATTTTATCAGTATCTCTCAATCACGGTGAAAGCAATGTTCAGTACATAAACACATATCATACGAATTCACCAGCGAAGAAGGTGAAAGATTCTCTATGCAGTGTATACATCATGTAATTAATAGACCATTTCACTCCAAAACAAAACGTAAATCTAAGTAAATCAACAAGCATTTCCCTAACACCTAATCTAAATGCTGGTGTAAATTCCATACAATGGGAAATAAATTTACTCCTGAAATTTTCCCCCAGTCACTGTTTGGTCAGTTTGAATCAGCAAATTATGCCGGATATTGCCAATCACCAGGTGAAATGGTCTATAAGATCTGTTTATGTGCAATGATTTATTAAAAATAACTCTTGGTGAAATTTTAATTTTGAATGTCTTCAAAGTGTCAAAGTTTCATCGAAATATTACCATCCAGTGGCAAGATATGGAATATTGCTATAAGGGTGCCTATACCTTTTAATTATAATTAATATATAAAATTAAATAAACCAAAATGATACTTACTTGATATTATTGCCATCCAATTTATTTTTTACTTCATTTAATGTGTCTTGTAGTGATTTAAACTCGAAGAACTCAGTTCATTCTCAGAAAATGTCTGAAAAGAGAAAATGTAATAAATTTACAACAAAGGCATTAATGTGTATTAGTGCCTTGTATGCTAAGAATATGAGAATAAATAAATTGAAATATATATGCACACACAAGCAATTGAGGTTTACATATTTTGCTTCCTAGTTGTTGCAAATCAAACTAGAACTATCACTGAAGGTGATTCATACCCCCACCCCCATCTTTGACACCAATAGGATTTGGGCTTACAAGTATACAAAAAAAAATATGATCACTAAAGGTGATCAATACCCACACCGGAAGTCTGTCATGTGTAGGAATACAGTTTCAAAAGTTTGCGTGAGTGAAAGACTACATGTATGTAAGGTTTAAAGTTAGTGTGAGCAATGGTTCAAAAGTTTTGGACAATGCTAAAAAGCTTTGACAGACAGACAGATAGACAGAGAGACACACATACAGACACACAGAAGAAAACAATTTGCCCCCAAGATCTGTAGCTGAGGAGAATAAAAATACAGTCTAATTATGGTTCACATCCATATTTATTGTTTGCAAAAACCTGTCTTTAAGAATTTACATTGAGGTTTTCTTATGCACTGCACTTCCTCTCATCAAGATCAATCTACATATGAAGTTTCATCAACCTAGCTACTTTAGTATTGGAGTTATGCTCCGGACAAAAAAGGGAATTTGAGTTATGGTTCTTGTGCACTGCACTTCCTCTCATCAAGATAGTTTTGGAGAAATGCTCCGGACAAAATCAAAAGACAAAAATTAACAAAGGGGAATAACTCCTTTAAAAAACATGTAGAGTTATGGTTCTTATGCACTGCACTTCCTCTCATCAAGGTCTATCTACCTATGAAGTTTCATCAACATGTACAGTAGTTTTGGAGAAATGCTCCGGACAAATATTTGTAGACCAACCGCCGGACCGACCGACCGACAGGGTGACTCCTATATTTTCATTTGTGGGGGTATAATGATCTACCTGTCCATTTTTAACAAAACTAGTATGCTACAACCTTAAATCCAATACTTAACACTCAATAACTCTAACCACCAACCTCACAAGCCTTTTTCATCATCTTACCTTAATTTGAAGCATAAGTGATGTCAGTTTCTCTATCAACTCCATCAGAGATTCATTCTTGGCCACCCGCTTGTTGTGCAGCATGTTCTGAAGGAAAATTGAAAACATTGGTCAAGTTGATTAGGTTTTAGCACCTTGCAGAGATGTTATGGTTTTAAAGATTGGGCATGACTTGGTTACTTTACAACAGTTCAAAGTTTGATACTTCGTTGATCAATTGTAAATTAGTTGTTATGCTTCAAACTGGAAATTTAATGTTTGAACCATGCAACTTCCATACTAAATGAAACTGTTTGTTGCATTAATAGGCACCAAAGACTGTTGTACAGTGAAACCTCTTTACAACGGCATTCATTATAACGGTATCCTCAACAGCAGTAATCTTAAATCAGTGAACTAAACTGCATAATCCTTCTATGTCTCTATTCTTTTCAACGGCAATTTCTTTATAACAGCAAAATTCACTGAAACAAACATTGTCGTTGTAAAGAGAGTCAACTGTACCCGCGAAAACCGATCCTGTTGCATTAGCGACTCTAGTTCAATTTGAAATTGAGGCACAAACAAGTGGTCACAGATTACTAAAAATTGTAAAACAGAATGTGGCTCTGGCTAGTTTCGTATCTTCTCATCCAACAATTATTAAATGATGACCACAAACAACATACCCGCTGCCGCTATGTTCTTTATATGTTCTTGTCAGTGGGTGTCCTTGAGTATTAGACTGCTTCACAAAATGGTAACTTTATCATTCAAGGCAATCATATTTTAATCTTATTCTTAAGTGGACTTTGTGATTTTAGGTCAATATAAGAACTACTTAAATTAACTGTTTTGATTACTACCCCACATTACAATGATCTCACTTTGTCTTCCTGTAAGGAGAGTGTAGCACACGACCAGTAGTACCCCCAACTTCTGTGTAAAGATATCATGGAGAAATTGACACTCGAACTTGACAATCTTGAGGAGAACAACTTACCTGGCTGATTCTGTTGACCAAGGTTTTGGCATCTTTATCACAACCCTCCTTGATCTCTGATGGTTGATCTATCGGCTTCATTCCTTGTCCTGGTGCAAGCTGCAAGTAAATTTAAGTATATTTAAGTAAAATAAAGGTAAAATGTAAGTAAAACGTAAGTATCTTCCCAGATTACAAGAGTACAGGTACTTAGCACATTTACATGTTCACAAATAGAAGGTCTCAAAGTTTACACTAGAAGAATTCAAGGTGGATTTATGTATTCTGGAGAAGATATTCAGTGACACATTTTTTTTTCTTCCTTGCAGTGAATTCCTATATTTGTGGTAGGGTTCTAAAGAGATCAAGCTAAATTGTCAAACTTCAGGAATCTTACACTGAGTAGCTCTAGTTAAGATATTACAATGGAACTTCATATGAATGATATTTAAAAAATGACAAAAAAATGTAAATATAATTATTGAAATTACATAACATTGCACAAATACTGCTTGTTCCTGTGGTCAGTATAAAATAATGATAATATGTAAAACACCAAAAACAGCAAGTATTTCCTTGGAATAAGTCAAACTCCTTTTAAGTTATCTTAATCTCTAGATGGACTAACCAACATTACTTGCACAATGTCAAACTTCTTCTGTTACTTTAAAACAGGACGAGTGAGAAATTTTAATTATATTATAGACCAGGAGAGAGCAAAAACATTAAGATTTGCATGATAAACCATTATTTACATCTTATGTGATAAATTAACAAAAATAAGATGTGTTACATATTTTCCTTTTTTGTTGTTGAAAATGTTTTCAGTGAATAAACAGGTTAACAAAGTGCCTTTGCTTTTTGTCCTACAGAATGTGGAAGTGCATACCTCCTGACAATACTGCTGTACCCCTATCAAATATTCGTTGAGGTCCTTGTTTAGTTTCTCTAACTCCAGGACGATGCCTGCGTACTTCTTCTGGAACTCTGGGGTGATTGGTTGTTGGTATGATTTCTGTGTACAAAAATGAAGAAAGAAACTCATAGAAAAACTGCTTTTACTTTAAATTAACAGATAGAGCAAGAGAGGCAAATTGGCTTACATTTATCCTACATTTAAATGGCACTTAGGACAGGTTTATAATCATATTTTGCATGGATTATGCTAGTAGTTGATATTCAAATAACAGAATCAAATATGACAATATACCAAAATAAACCAACAGGGATACAGAAAAAATTGCTGGGAGTTAAATTCAAAACTGACCATATTTGTCAATCTAATTCATGTAGCATTTTAATCTATTTCACAGACCATGGAGCAAATTACAGTATACCGTTTATAGTCCTTCTTACTGGAATCCATTTAAATGATAGTTCATAAACAATTAAATACTTTTGTAATATAAATGGCAGAGAAAATTTTAAAGACTAATGATTACCACAATGTGTTTTAAATAAACATGCAGAATTGACTTTCCATAGTCAAACACACACTTCATATAAAATATTGGGGGCTTAGCGCAATACTGTTCTTTTCTTTATATGTATATTGTCTTGTACCAAAGCAAAGACATGTAATATGAATTATATCAATAAATATGACAATGGCTTGTTACAAAATTAATCTATTTTTACCCTTCTCTCAGACTCTGTGTTCATATCCTTTAACTGTTTTGTCCAATCCTTCTTGATCTGCAATATTTTGGACAGGCGGGTCTGAAAAGAGAAGTTTTAATATATAGTAAAGCAATCTTAATTCATGTCTAAGATTAAAAGAACAGAACAAGTGACAGCTGTGCCTTATCCAACAACAAGGCAATCTGTAATCAATAAACATAAACGAAAATCTGGAGATAATCATCAATATCATTCCCAATGCAGAATAAGTTTAAAATGTTTACTATCAAAAAATTCATGTACGTAAAATATGGGTTTTACTTACTAATTCACAGACTTACAACAAAGGCATGAGTAAACACAATGCTAAACTATACAGTAACTGTAGTCTTGAATACAGTAAAACACAAGGTATCTGAACATAACTAATATATCAGTTTGCAGTTTGAGGTGTAAGTAATTAGCAAGTATTTCTCAGTGAGTAGAACCACTACTCTAGATACATGTCAAAGTCTATTAACACTTGGCATGTGTCATGATCAAGGTGTGAAGTCAAGTGAGACAGGGGGACTCAACCAGTTACTGATTGCATCACCTCCATCAAAGTTCACAGAATAGACAAGAAAGAGATGCTGACAATCAATAAATGTATATACAAAGCTACTTTTTGTTCTGGGCAATGAGGAATATTAACACCATAAGGAATCTTTAGCTCCAGCCTTAGAATTATTTTCCTCTAAAGACCAAACACTATGTCCCCACCCCAAACTTAAAAAAGAAAGCTCATCGAAGAGTGCAATGGATAATGTTCTGTCATTCTGTGGCAAAGGTACCCAGGAAAAAATATGGCTTATATGCCATTTAGAACTGCAAGAGATATTTTTTTCATAAAATAATTGAGTTTAAGATTGTTTTGACATATTCAAAAAGAAAATAAAATACAATAGGACATAACAATATAATAATAATCAAAGGACCATTGTCCTAAAAGCTGCCAACTGAAAAATACTGCTACAATATCCTAGCTTATAAGTTTGTGCAAGGCAATTCATGAGATTTTGAAATCATAGACACATAATAATTTAATGGAATAAAATATTTCAGAACAGATTCTATAACGCTCTGCTAAGATACTGTCATTATTTAGATTTTTATCGGTATTAAAGTTTAGACCGGGGCAGGTAGGTCATCCTTTATGAACCACTTTGCACTGTATATATTAAACAAACAATATCGCTCTATCCAGAGTTACAAAGAAAAGATATCATAAACATGTTAAAATTAATCTGATAACATTATTTACCAAATTAAAATGTAGTAGCATCTGATATATATGCATTAGCTATAGGGACAGCACCCTGCCTAAATGTGTACAAACACGGATACAATATTTAAAGTCGTTATTTTTAATTAGTAATGCTCTATGTTGACCGTGCTAAATGTATTCAAGTTTCGTCAATATTTTATATAACATTTTAAGATACATATATGATGATTTAAGATCTTTCACAGTTTTGTACCATAGACTATACTGTTGATCTGCAAATATGAACAGAATTAAATATTAATTTCTCATACTAGTGGGTGTTATGACCATATAATATGGCTTAAATACAAAACTTTCTGAAAACAATTACTTATATGAGAAAGATATGAATAACTCATGATATTATATAGAAACAATGTGGCTATTTCATAGGAGCATGTATACTGAAATCTGAGTTATCAGGTTCTAGAGACCGAGATCATAGCAATGAGACTGCATTCTGAGAATCAGAATGCAGCTCAAAAATAATGTACTTACTTGGGTTATTTAATCTCTTCTTTCTGGGGATGAATCAAAATTATTTTTCATAGGTTATAGTTATTCATAATATCATTTTATGCCTATCACAAATCTTAACTATGATATGGTGTAACAGACTAACAGAAAAAAGCAGCAACTATATGCTCACCCTATGAGGAGAATAAAAATGACAAAATCATTACTGAGATTTTAAATCCCATATTTACTTTCTTTTTCAATAGTATAGCACTTGATCTTCACACAGTTGAAGAAACACCATTTCCTGAAGAGATATGTACACAAACAATACAAAATCAATGTTTAGTGGGAGCAGAACAACAATTAGCTGCTTCCTTTTGAGACCAACTTACCACAAGGACTAGGAATTTGATAGGGAATCCTCCATATGTGCCACCCTCTAGACTCATCAACTGACCTCGGAATGGAGATCCGCTTAGCAATGGGTCATTTTCCTGCAAGCAGAGATGTAATCAAAATACATACAGTCATTTACCTTGATTTTAAAAGATGAAGGTGTTTGCTACTGTTTACCCTTGTAAAGAGTATACCATTTATCTGAAGGTAGAACACATAGAAATAATGAAAGAATATTGTATGTGAATATGCAAGAAATCCAAACAAATGTATTGTGAGAAGAAATTATTATGGCTATCATTTAACTGAAGTTACTGCCTGCTTACAATGGGTAGAGCAGTTTGAGTATGTCTCGTTATGTTAGAAACTAGAGGCACTGGTAGGACACCAATGTCCCTCCAATCCAGTTTGTCGCAGAAATTTCCAGTCCATCAAAAATGAATAAAGGGGAGCCAAATGTGACCAGTAACACATTATTGTACACTAAATACCAAACTTCAAGTAAATACTAACATGTAAAAATTACTTAATTTCACAATGACCTGACTCAACCTGGATGAAGAAGATCTGGAAGGAAAGGTATGTTAATAGTCCATGTAGCAATGGGGGCCCAAAGAGGACCTGGGAAGTATCCATCAAAGAAGACCTCTAACAACAATGTCTGAGTCCAGCTCTACCCCTTGACAGAGATGGTGGATGGAGGACAGCAATAGGGTAACATGTTTGTTTCTTTGTTGGGTTTAACGTCCCACTGACAGTATTTCAATCATTTGGAGACACTTCAGACAGATATAATGCTGCCACACAACAGTATCACACCGTAGACATGTGGCATGATACCACTTCCAGTCACATTATCCTGATACTGGGCAAACCAGTCATGCTGTTACCCTTATATGCTGAGTGCCAAGCAAGGGAGTTATAACAGTACCATTTTTTACAACTTTGGTATGTCGCGGCCAGGGATTGAACCCATGACCTCCTGCTCCCGAGACGGACGTTCTAACCACTCGGCCACCAGGGACGGTAGGGCAACATGAACTCAGCATGTTAAATAGCTGATGATGATGAATGTCCAACAAGAGAAACATAGCACGCCTTGGACATTGAAGGGTGATGGGCAAAAGAACAACATACTGAGAGTGTAGGACCTGACCCGCTCCCCTCAACTGCCTGATAAAGAACAACCTACCAGGGCCAGATCATTGCTGGCACCACTGTTGGGTATAAACCTGGGTGGAGACATAAGGGCGGAGTCACTCCTGGGCTGGGGTGGTCTAGGTCGCTGTTTCTTCTGGAACGCCGACAGTGGCACAGTCTCTGTTGGCTCATTACTCTGAAATAAGTGAATATTCAGTTAAATAAGTGTGGATATGATTTCTGACAAAAAAGGATATCTGTTTTGAATATTATGATTTCTAACAAAAAAGGATATCTGTTTTGAAATTTTTAACACAAACTGCAAACATTAATTTAATTATCACATTAGCAAGTACTAGGAAAAGGAATATTCTAACTATCATTTTGGTTTCTGTAGCATTGAGTTATTTCTAGTATGCAGCAGATCAGTTTAAAGGTAAATTGTCATCTTATTGATATGAAACTATACATTTGATCAAATCATATATTAACCATCTGCTACTCAGTTAATATATCTCACACAATGCTGAAACAATGAGACTGAAAGGTAGTCTCAGTGTATACATGTCTCACAGTATGATCGTCTCTTCACACAAGTAAGTACAAAACAGCATGAAACATGATAAGCCAACCAATCATTTGCTGACTGATTTTGCTTTATACAAGTCACACAGGTAATTTCTTTTCTTAAAGTTAAGGGTTAAATATGTCGCTGTCAATTGCCATAAAATTAAATAAAAGCACAACATATAAGAAATTGGTGCTTTTTTCTGCAGTTTAAGAAATGCTGATCTAAACAGTATAACTTCACATACCCGCACTTCAAAGTCTGGTATAGAGTGTGTCCCCAGTCCCTGTCTGTCAAACGTGATCCGGTATGTGTTGTTCACTGTGTCAAGTGCATCTACCACTCCTGTAAACAATCCGTCCTGCGGCTTGCGTAAACGTGCTGAAAAAAAACTTGTAAATAAACAACCATTCATACTCACAGCTCTCGATCAGAAAATTAATCATTTACAGGACCCAATTGTTTTTAATTGAAGTTCAATTTACGTTACAACCACTGAAAACAAAGCAGTGCTGCTTTTGAAAATCTTCTTGTTTCACTGATTGTGGCGTTCACATGAAGGAACTGAGTTCATGGCAACAACCCATGTGTTCCAATGGGAGACCAACTACCAGTTCATGTACAACCTTGGAGCAGACCTGAGATCAAAATCTGCACCGCTAAAAAAACAGTGTATTAACCACTATGGCACTGGACTCCTCCACATTCTTAAGAAAAAGAACTTCTAATGCTGATTGTTGTTTTATATTTATTTTACATTTCTGTCCCAGTGATATCTTAGTTCGGACTATTACAAACATCACAATGAATCTATACTATTCCAGAATATAATTCCACACCTTATATATTGACATTTTTTCTTGGAAGTGGAGGGAGGAAAAAAATCTCCTTATCTTTACATGTAAAATAATAACACCAAAAACAAACTTATAATACATCACAACACTGTCTGAATCAATGAATTCAATGAAAAACTTTCTAATATATACATTATATGTTTCTTAATAATTCATTCATGTGTATACATTGTTATTGTTGGAATTTTTCCTTTGTTAAATGTTTCTTATACATGAAAACCTCTACAGATTTGCAAAACTTCTATTTGATTATAAGTCACTGATAAGTATGCATACTGTATGTACACTAAGTGTTAATACGAGTCCCTCTGGCAATTACCTGTAACTTTTGTGCCTATGACAAGATGTAAGGGGATTTCTTCTGGAAGATTACTAAAAGATGTAAGTTCACTCATTTTTCTCTGCTGAAGGAGTCGTATTTTCTGACGTTTGTCATGGAGGGCAGCCCTCTCTTCTTCAAAAAAAGCTGCAGAACATCTGGAAATATCACAAACATGGCTCACACTTTCTTAAAGATAAATCTGTGAATGGTAGGACTCCGGTCAATCATTAGATTTTGAAAAACCAGTTGTTTGTATAATGACAGTTTAACAAATAACACTGTAATTATATTCAAGATATGCTATATCTTAATTTTCAAACATCTCTTCCAACCCACATGCATGTCTTTACCTTACACAATACAAAATAAGATTCTGTCTTGATTATTCAAAGATATAAATGCCAGCTCAATAAGGAAAAACATATATTTTCTATGACAGGGCATCATATAGTATAGCGATACTCAGCAGATCATCTGACTAATAACAATCAGATACCCTACTGCCAGCTATGACCTACACACCTCCTGGGTTTACCCATCAGCCTCCGTATCTTCGACCACTCCACTCTTCTCATCTTCTTAACCTTCAGCTGTGGAAATGACTCCCGCAAACACAGACAAAAGTCGTTTTCCTCCTTGAAAAGTGGCCTGCAATAAGATAGAACTTTGTTCTGAGACTGTCCATTGCACCTCAAAAATCAGAACTTTCTCTTTTGCTCAATAAAATGTTTATCAATTCAGATGAATGTCATTATTAGATCTAAGCTGAACAAGCTACATTCAAATGAATATCATGCCCCCCGCAGGGGGCCTTAGACCTTTGAGGTCAAGGTCATTTGAAGGTCAAGGTCACCTGGTGGGTAGACCTCATCAAAATACATGCATCTGTGAAGTTTGGAGGCTGTAGGTGGAAGGACTTCTGTGTTAAGGTCAAGGTTAAAGTTTTGTAACAAACAAACAAACAAACAGACAGACCAAAAACAATGTGCCCCCTATCTATTGATATGGAGGCATAAAAAGGGCACAATGGCCCAATGGTAACATATGTGACTGGGGATCTGAAGACTGTGGATATGAACCCTGTAGGGGCTAGGAGTTTTCAGGACCTTTCAAGGGACAAAATACTGGTCTACCTCAGGTATAGTTAAATGAGATTAGTAAAAGCTGTAAGAACTTGTTTCCCGATAAATGTAAAATATAGAAGTTTAAACTAAACCATGCTGAAAAAAGTTATTAGATACCACTTGGTTCTACTGGACTTCTTCTTTAAAAGTGAAACGCTAAACAAGAGGGCCATAGAGGCCCTAAATCGCTCACCTGAGTATAGGGTTACCTGAGGAACATCTATACTAAAACATTTTGAAATCTGGCCAGTAGTTTTGAAGAAGATTATTTTTAAAGTTTTCATTATTTTTATTCTTTCCATTGCCATTGCAACCAGAGTTCTACATGGATTGAGTTTATTTTAGCAACTTTTGTGAAGTTCACCCAAGGATCATCCCTGCCAAATTTTAATCAAATTCTGTCTAGCAGTTTCAGAGAAGATGTCTTTTAAAGCAAATTGTTGACAACGGACGCAGGGTGATCCTAATAGCTCACCATGAGCACATTGTGCTCAGGTGAGCTAATAAGTGCTTAAGCTCTACAATTATGACATTATATAAATACAGGAATATTTTAAAAGAATATGAAGGGGGTTTAAACCAGCAGCCTTGGCCATTTACCAATCCCTACACCTATACCCATTTACATTTTTGACAGGGAATTAATTTGGATAAAACAATCAATGGGGTTTCATCATAAACAAAGAAACAAAAATTTAAAACAATTTAACTATACATGTACTTACAGATCCACATTTGAGTAGAACCATTCATAACACACCCACTTATGTGCCTTGGGAAGCTTTAGCAGATTGCGCAATCGGACTCCAATGCTCTGGGCTGACCTCTTATCCTGGCTGGTTGTGTGATTTCTGTTAAGCTGAAAACACATTATGTAAATTACTCAAATCTTGCAAGCATGTATATTTGCGATTTATTACGAAACCAAGAATCTTTAAGTTAAAATCATAACCTGAAGTTCAAAATTGAAAAAGAGTGAACTGAAAGACTTAAGACAATATAAAAGTAATATATTTTAAATTTTTTTTTTAAACGTTTACTTCTAAATATATCTAAAAACCCAACAATGTTTAAGTTTACGCTAGTAAAATAATGCACAGACAAAAGTAATAGTTATAGTAGTGCTTGATCAAAATGTTTGACCAGGTGTCAAAGTTGAAAGAAAAGAGAGTGGAGAGACAAGATTTAGAGAGAAAGAGCTTGGAGAGAGAGAGAGAGAGAGAGACAGAGAGACAGACAGACAGACAGACAGAAAAAATTGCAGAGAATGGAGAGACAAGGCTAAGAAAGGTAGAGCTTGCAGAGGAAATGAAGAGAGAGAGAGAGCTTACCAAGCGTGGCTGTTTTTTGGGGATCTACCAGGAGAGTAGGATGTGTCCTCATCATCATTGAAAAAACGCATGTTTTTCTTCCTGATTCTTGATGGCTGTAGGAAAGGGATAAACCAAAAATAATCTTAAATCAATAATCTTTCTGAAAAAAAAAATATATGTTACAGGATGTGATGAATGCCCCCGAAGTGCATATTCATGGTTTTGTTAAAAATTTCCCTACATTTCTTTTGACTTTTCCTCACATTTTTACCAGTGAAATCACTACAACATTATGCATGTACGAAATACACAATAGTTAAGAATCATATGCATAAATAAATCATAAGTCCCCTACCGGTTGTGCATATTTTGATTATTTCCATTACCATAGCAACCAGTATTTTGAATTTTATCAAAGAAAAATATCAAAGTGAGGTGCATAATCTCTATATTGCCATCATATATCAAGTTTCACTGAGCTAGCTTATAGTTTTTAAGTAATCACAGCATCTCAATTTCTGGACAGCCCCACCAATGCACAATCAGGGCTTATGACACTTGACCTCTTAGTGTGACCATGACCTTCAGCTAAGAGCCCGGGTATTGTAAAAAAACACACTGTATCATTACGGTGCACATATATGCAAAAAAAAAAAAAAAATCAAAATCTGCTGAGCAGTGACAAAGATATGGAGCAGACACAAAAAACAAACCCTTTGAACTCTAAGTGTGTCCTTGACCTTGGAGCTACAGACCTTGGATTGCATGACATAGTGCTTCATGATAGTGAACATTTTTGCCTGTAATTCAAAAAGCTATCAAGGAATGTCAGAGTTATGGAGCAGACACAAAAAAATAGACCCCATTTTTGACCTTTGAACTCTAAGTGTGACCTTGTCCTCGGAGCTACAGACCTGGAGAATGCGTGCAACACATTGTCTTATGGTGGTGAACATTTCTGCCAAGTAATTCAAAATTAATCAAGGAATGTTAGAGTTATGGAACAGATACAAAAAATAGACCCCATTTTTTACCTTTGAAATCTAAGCATGATCTTGACCATGGAACTACAGACCTTGGGATATCGTGCGACACATCGACTCATGATGGTGAACATTTCTGCCAAGTACCTTTAAAAATCCATCTAGGAATGTCAGATTTATGCAGTGGAAATGAAAAATAGACCCCATTTTTGACCTTTGAACTCTTAGTGTGACCATAAAATTGGAGCTACAGACCTGGGGATTGCATGCGAGACATTGTCTAATAATGGTGAACATTTCTGCAAAGTACCGGTAATTTCAAAATACATCAAGGAATGTCAGAGTTATGAAGTGGAAATGAAAAATAAGACCCCATTTTGACCTTTGAACTCCGAGTGTGACCCTGTCTTTGAAGCTACAGACCTGGGGATTGCGAGCGATACATCATCTCATGATGGTGAATATTTCTGTCAAGTAATTTCAAAATCCATCAAGGAATGTCAGAGTTATGGAACGAAAAGAAATCCGGACGAACAGTCAGACGGACAGTGAAATAACTATATGCCCACCTTCAGGGGCATAAAAAGCAAAGCATAGACACCTTAAGAAGAAAGTGCTCATTAAACAATGATATCATAAATTATAAAAGGTGACTAATACAGTCTAAAAGACATGCAAACTTGGGCGAAAGGGACTAAGAGGTATCTACAGATGGCCTGGAATCAATCCTAACTCTTCTTCTGAGCATAAGCCAGGCTTAATGATGGGCGTTTTCATGATACATGTACGTTGAATTATTGGTTTTTTAGTACTCTACACTATGTAGTTTTGACTGAATAAGTGTAAAATTATGCTTATTACAGACTTTGACAACAAAAGGAAAATGACTAACTTACATGTCCTCTTTTGTTTGGTGAACTCAATCCTTCTTTCATACTGACAAGGACTTTAGCAGAGGTACCTAAAACAGTTGATGTAAAAAAGAGTACCAGTATAAAATATGCCATCAATGAAAACAGTAGCTGGACAGACAAGTTTACATAGAAAGGTTTGGGATTTATCACTATAATCTATATTTATATTCATCTTCAGCTAAAAACATAGATTGGCTCACACAAGAGTAAAGAACTATAGTTCCCAAAAATTATCTCTAGTACTGAACAAGTCTCCTATATTGTGATCTCACCTTAGTAACAAACATGATATACCAGTGCAATAGCTCATTATTAGAGTGGCCACATTGCTTTCAAGTAGTCTGGGGTTTGAATCCAAGTCAGGGCACTTCCTCCGGTGACCACATCAAACCAGACGTATAAAACTGGTACCAGATGCACCCTTGGCCGGCACTCTGCTAAATGGGCTTGCTATGGGAACTCGGAGTGCTCAATACTATAGTGTACTGGTTCTACCTAGGAACCTGTGTCCTGTGTATCAGTGTTATACATTGGGCACGTAAAAGAACCAAGGGGTCTATTCGTAAAATGAGCTAGGGTATTGCACCAGGACTTTCTTGTATCTAACTACTGTCTTTTTCAATGCTGTCTCTTCGGCAAAACGGGACCCACATGTGGGAAATCCTTGACCCATATGGTTTAAAATATGGCCATTATAATCAGAAAATGATTGCTAGCCATTATGATAAAAGAAGAAGATGATATCTCAGAGATTTAAATATATCAATAGATTTTGTACTATTTTTCCTTATGTTTTATCAAATTCATTCATTTAAAATACAATTACAATTTACATTACTGTTCATAAAAACAAACAAAAAACATGAATAACCAAAAACATCAAAATATTTGATATAAAGGGACTCTCTATATGAAGGGGTACAAAGTTAAGGAAAACCAGCAACCCCCAGTTACAAAACTTGGAGAGCACCCTGATCATGTTATTTGCATGTTGGAAGTAATTACTTAACATTTGATAGTCACAACCAAACAGTTCTCTATTTGGGATGCCACTCATGTATCTAGTCCCAACCAAAATCTGCAGTGCCCCTGAGGAGTAAGTCAAGACTGAACTAGAACCTGGCATCTCGCTAGATATATGAATGGGTGACTTAATTTCCATTCTAAAACATGACCCAGAAATAAGAGGTGACATTGTGAGTATCAGTAAAATGGTTAGACTGTTGGAAATATATACAGACATCAGGAATAATCATACATATTTAAACATCAGGGAACTGTGCTGCACACACATATTTTTTCTAATAATGCTGTAGGGGGTAACAATCCCACAAACCCTAGCTTCTACAGATCCATCCCACATAAATTGATATGAGTGTACTGGAACATTAACATCTACCAAAGAAGATTACTACAGCAACCTGCATCTGCATTACAATATAAGAGGGACATTACCACAAAGCAACAGTTGACCAAGTTCTAAATGGTTTGTTAAAATGTATGAAATGTATATATGTTATTTGATGTTTATACTAGAAGTCACCATTGATAAGGTCATGTCTGACCAATGAAAAATGATTTGAGAATGTATGGGGCAATGTCAAGGAAAAGAGTGATCAGAGTGGGATTTTCTCATGTGTTATTCTTGGAGGGGGTTAGCATTTAGCTTGTGTCAGGACAGAAAATATTCCTAAATACCGTGTTTTCATTTGAGATCTGGCCGTGGGAAGTTCACTGGTATGGAAACTAGCATTCAGTGAGTTCCATCCCTTGTATATATCTAAATATTGAACATTATCTCTTTTTGTTTTTTCAACAAACAAAATTATATGTGCCGAACCCCTGTGGGTAATCCAGGCTGTAAGCAGTGCTTCTGAAAAAGCAGCAAATCAGACTTGGAAATGTAGATACAGACACAGCTGAAGATAGCTACCAACAGGTGGTATCAGGTCCTCAATGTAGCCCAACCATGAGTTTTGAGGTTAAAAATATGAACTTATGATTGAAATTCTGGCTTAGTCAGGTCTATGGCTGTGCCTGGCTCTTTTTAGTACATTGTTACTTCCAAGAGACCCTCTATAAATCGCGCTCTTAGATGACCTATGTAGGGTATCGGTTCACTGACCGAAGAGTTCGGGGTTCAATCCCCGACGGTCGTGTTTTTCGATATTAATTTTCCACGTCAAAATATTCTCCGCAAATTTAACGCAAATGGCAAGTTCTAGAGCAAATATGAGTTCTGTTCTGGGCCAGATGTGTATATTGCTTTGTACAGAATGTTGCTCATTTTGTTTTGGTTGAAGCAAAAAGTCGAATTAGCCTCTAAACATTTCGTTTCATACTTTCCAATGACTCGTCCGCCATTTTCTTGAATTCAGCTTACTAAATATGTTTTCTTATTATGAAGAGTATCAAGCATGTACATATCTGCATATAGGAAGATGGGGGTCACTCAACACTAAGTGACAACTAACTTGCGTCTTTCCCAAAATATTGAATTTAATCATGTTTATGTCTCGCTTGTTCACTGTGATTATTTTTTATTGCAAGAGACCCTGTTTATCATAATGAATTACGGACGATGGGAACCTTGGACGATGGGAACCGCTGTCGGTTCGTACCAAGGACGATGTGAACCGTTGATTAGGACGATGTGAACCATTTCATAAGACGATGTGAACCAGTTTATAAAACCACTTTGATGCGTATATTAAAGTGTTTAAATAATAATTTTAATTAATGTTTTATTAGAATTTATGATGTTTGTACGAATTTATTTTTTATTATGTTTAAATTGATTTTTGTTTCTTTTGAAAGTGTATTTTAATGAATTATATTCAGCCAATTATAATACGTTAGTAGATTAAATTAATAAGATTTTCATGTATTTAAATTATTTTTTTTAAAAATTGAATATTAGGTATAGATATAGTATATAGTGTTTCGTTATAAGGAATAGTTTGTCTTTTTTTTTCAAATACTATGAATATTATGTATTTCATATAAAATTAAGTTTTAATTAATCTTGTATATTTGAAGCATTTCTCGCCTCTTTTGATAATTGGATCATGTATGCGAAGAGGATACGCTTAAGTTTCGTTAATTAACCACATACACTCGCATAGCACTCTCAATCAATTCATTTCATTTAGTCTGGACCACTTATGTGAAAAAGAAGAAGAAGATGGGTAAGTTTCATAAATTTTAATTACACAAATTAAGAAAAACAACAACAACAACAAAAACACAAATTAAGAACAAAGAAAATCAACACATATATAATTAAAATAATAAATAATTATATAATAAAATATACACGATTTTTTTTTAATATTGCTTAAATGAATGATGCAAACTCAATATTGCACTCAATGATTTACAGTTGTCATAAATATAACTAACAAATGTTTATTTGAAAATGTGGGGTATATATATATATTTTCTGCGAATTTATATATTTGGCCCCGCAATTCAGTGTATGTTTTCTTGCTTAATTTATAGGTTATGTTTTATTATGATTAGAATTATAGGTTAAATCCAAGTTCAGATATAACAAGTATACCCCATAGAATTGTAACAAATGCCATTTATGTAACAGTATTTATTTCATGTTTTCTCACATTGTGGCTATGAACGCTTTATTTTGTTACACGCCAATAGATCTATGTGTTCTTTCGTAGAGGCAAATTAATACTCAATTAAATGAATATCCAGGAGACAAATGCAATATTGAGCAGATGACCACGCTTCACCAGAAGCAATCGTGGCTGACAAAGTTAATGTCCAAAAAACATTCAAAAAGTATTTACATATCAGCTAACGTGCATTTATCCAAATTTAATTCAACTTTAACATAAACATTAACAACACACACTAAGCATTAAAATGTGTACATTTTTTTCTAGGATAATATAAAGAGCGATGTAATTCTGTCTTGCAGTATCGCACAAACCTAATTAAGAGGTCCAGTTTTATCAAACTAATATATGAGGTGGCATATATGTTATATATATACGCCACATAAAGAGATCCGCAAATTCTAAAAGGCAACGGTTCTATGGCAAATCCAAGATTCGAACAATTGACGTCAAATTTCAAATACGTATAACATCGCATCCAGATGAGTTAGAAAGCTAATATTTGGACTGAATATTAGTCCTCGGTATTTCTTTTCAGTCTGTGAGGACGAACGTCATATGAAGTCATAAGGTCAAAAGAATGTTTTTATATGCTTTAATTTCTATATGTTGCAAATGTCCCAGGGCCATCAAAATTTTCTGGCATATAATTAAGATACTGGAACTTCCATTCCAGTGATTGTCTTAAGCCTATCGTTTGTTCGGAACAAACGAAATCTAGTTACTATAAAAATTTGGTACAATATGTAGGACCAAATGCAGAAGGACTTGGTAAAAACGATTATTCAGAAATTCTTATTTCCCTTGTAATTTTCTTAAATGTCCTTTTTAAAAAACTACGTACCGTTAGAAAGGTCTTACAATTTCTTACATTACTTCTGCTTTATGTTTGGACCTATTTTTAACGACTTTTGAGGTATTGAAGGCCAAACCTCATCAAAACTGCAAAAACTCTCCGTGGCCGAGAGGGTAAAGTCGCTGACTTTAACACTTACTCAGCTCCTCACCGCGCGGGTTCGAATTCCGGCAGGGTCATTCGGGTTTTCATGTGAGGAAGTCTTTCAGCTGGCTTGCGGTAATTCGATGATTCTTCCCGGATGCCTCCTTTCGAACATATACCATATAGTGTGTGTGTGTGTGTGTGTTCGCTTGAGAGTGTGTTTTGCCAGTGTGGAATGAGTGTGCCAAAAATGCATGTTTCTTCTATTATGCAACAATGTACTTATGTACACGTTGAGAATGAAAATAAAGGTCTGTTCTGTTCCTATAAAAAGTATATGGAGGTGCACTACTCATAGCTAGTGTTATTTATTATGTATATTTGTAATTCAAATCTTTCACACCACCGACTTTAAATAAAATGTTGTATCTTGTATCTCGTATTTCTCTTTTGCAGTATAAGGTCATTTTTAATGGCATATTGTTTTTAGCTGTGTTATATTATTATTTATATTGTTTACTTAATTTATTATTTATACGGGGCTTTTTTATACTACATGATTTTGATCACTTATTCAATGATAAAGCTACAAACTCCTGTGTTTGAAGTAACCTCCCCGTGACCTCAGTAAATTAAAATGGTCATCAATTCACTAAAAATATATATATATATATATTCGGAACACTGTGCAGTAGGATGCAGCTTTATTCATGATGTGCCCTTTGTGTAGATCCGCATTTGGTTTGATAGACTGTGTAACAAAATTTTACCGCCACCAGTCTCGAGTACGCTTTGTTTACTTCCGCTTTTCTATGATGGGTCAACGGTTTGTAATTTCCAGTTCATATATCATCTTTCGATACTATAACTTTGTCTAGTATGTCAAAGCGGGATAGGAACAAAGGAGGGGATTCTAAGTTACGCCAAACAACGATGGGAGATTTCATGTCAAAACAGGTTTTTCAAACCTTAAATCTATTTATCCATGTTGCTCTTCTGTAGCCTGCTAATGCCTGAGTCAAGAGCCACTCAATCTTCTAAGTATTATTGATACGATTTACCAAAAAGTACTGTACTGTATAATACAACGCATAGTTTATGTATGATGAGCAGTGAAGAAATTAGGTTATTTTTAGATGTTAGCTATCACTTCTGGTCATGTGACCGCAACACGCTTGTTGTATCAACACCGTACATTTAACCATTTATTGACAAACGTTGAGCAAGAGTGTACAGCTACCGGTCTCTCCACTGATATAAGCAGGTATAAGATACAAAGGGATGATATTGAATCATGAGACGAGGAAGAACGTTATGTATGTTTGTTTAGTATACTGTGTTGTCTATACATGTACTGTATATTCACTTTCTCATTTCTCAGTATGGCGAAAGATTTACTTCCTCCTCAGGACTTTACCATATTAGGTCATTTTCAATATGTAAGGGAATATTAAGATTAGTATCACTATGAGTCGTAAACTCTTAATGAATCTTAACTAATTCTACCTGACACACACTAAATGTAATGTTAATTGAAATATATGGGAGAGTTTGAATTGTATTAAATTTTACTTTCACTTTCAATATATTAAAAAAAAAAGTTAAACCCAAAACATTTCAACATGGCATATAAATGACATGATCTGTCAAATTTATTGTATGAAAATGTTGTCATACATTGTCACTTGATTATGAAAGTCATTTTGAAAGTAAAACTGAAAGTAAGAAATAATTTGTGGTAGAAGAAATATGTTTCTATTATGAAATTGAAAATTCAGTTTTCAAAAATATATATCCCAGTGAGTTCTTATTTCAATGACTTAAGGATATGAAACTGAAAATATGACTAACTTAAAAAATACAATTTTGCATGACTTTATACCAGTTGTATATTTCAAATTCATCCCTGATAGCACTCGAAACAAACACAGGTGTATAAAAAATATGGTCACCATTTTGGTTCTTGATTCAATGACATGAAATAGCATGTGAACTGTAATATATATAAGGTCAGCCATTTCTATGAATGAAGGATAAACAGAGCAGACAAACAAAGTCAGATTTTTATTTGGATATTTATGAGGTAAAACTATTTTTAGGAAACTCATTTGGTAATATTTAGTGAAGTACATACTTTATTAACAGAAAATTAGAGTCATATTTACGGTATGACTAAAACACGAAAGGAACGAAAGGGCGAAAGGAACTAACAAAAAACATGAAAGTGATTTTTTATCACAACAAAAATGTAATACTTTAGTTTTTGATCTATGAAATATGAAAAGCCATCACGTTTAATAAAATTTGATGATAAAATGTTATTTTTGAGCTATTTTTACAAATATTAGATATGCCTGCTGTATCCCTTTCGCTACGAAAGGAATTCAATATTGAACTACTGAAGAAGGCTTGTGTATTTTTTGTAACTGTTGTCGTCAAATGCGATATATGTTACTTAAACACTTATCTTATTGTAATATTTGGCAAAGTAATGAAAATGTAAGCGTGATACATGAAAAAGATAAACGCCTAGAATAATGTACTGGAAGAAAAAACTGAAAATAGAAATAAATACACAAACACAATATCATATGTATATATATGTAAATAACTTGTTTTCCCCATAAGTATGGTGTCAAGTGTTACATATAAGATCTTTTTTGTAATATAAATCGTATTTAATAATAACAACAGCTAATTTAGTCTTAACCGACTAAATTTTTATTTTTTTGTTGTATTCAGATATACATGTATTTGAAGCGAACGAAAGGAATTAAGCAGGCATGCCGCATGTCTTATAAATTATATATTAACAAAAATTGAACAATACTGGACTTAAAGTTTACGAATTTTATAAATATTATTTTAGTATTTTAACAATCCACAATAAAAACATGACTATTAACAATTTTCTCTTGAAAATACCATTTTAATAAGTTCCTTTTGTTCCTTTCGTTCCTTTTGTGTTTTAGTCATACCCTCATATTTATCTAGTTTTGAGGCATTTTTGCAGCTGTATTTGCATTGGCAACATTAATGACCATAATAAAATAAACTCCCATGGTTGACTGGATGACATCATCAAAAATCAAGTGACACAAGATATAAACAAAATGTCATCGGATTTGGGACTTTCACGGAATTAGGACCTCTGATGATCATAATAATACGATCCATTGAATTTGATCATTCAGTGATATTTGCATTTGTTCAATATGAAAAAAATAATTTGAATGTATCATTTTACTAAACAATTAAGCAATATGTGACACCTTTGTTTTCTTCTCTTTTTATTCTGAATAAAGAGATCAAAGTAGATTTCAGTAGTCCTTTCTTAGATAATGGTGTGATTTGTTAATCATCTTAACTTTGTTATTATCCTTTCTATCTGAGATTCAGTTTAGGAATATTCCAAAGAAATGGAAACACTCAAGAAAAGTCTACTTTTATTTAAAATATCTTATATCTTAAGATATCTTACTTAGTGAAACAGATCTGGTTTTTGGGACTTTTATGGGATAGAGGGCTCGGCCGACCTGTGCCACAACTAACTCCGGGTAGATTAATTAATGTTTATCGACACTCACGGATCTGAAATTTACATATAAACAAAATGCATTTATATGTTCATGTAAATTTCAAGATCCAAGTTTAACATTTAAAACAATATATTGACAAAAACAGTTACTTATTATTTGTCTTAGTTCATGTGAACAAAAACAAGTAAAAATCATAATTCTATGTGCATAGTGTTTTTATCATCATAGTAGTCATTTATACAGAATATTAAGGCTGGCTCTCTTGACATGGCAACATACAAAATATATAATTTACACACATCCCAGTTATACATATAATATATTACATACCGATCTCTGAGATCAAGTCCTATGCCTAAAATCTGCGCTTGTCTCCCGTTGCTCTCTCATGTGCCAATAGTGAACTAAACCAAATACCCAAAACATACATGCACCTTGTTAAGAAGAATGATTGGACAAACCAGTGGACCAATTCAAACCGCTCAGAAAATATAATTCATTGCATGCGTGACATACACACAGAAAATATAATTTAAAACCGAATTAAAAGAATAAAGAAATATAACAAACAGTGACTAATACCATACCTAAAATATGCGTTTACAAAGAAATCTGCCAAAGATGGAATCTGCCAAATGCCAAGATATCTAAGATGTATGAATTTGTCTCTCCCAGCCGACAATTGTCCAGAAACTCACCAAACACTCGCCTCGCTATGGTGATATACTCACAAAGCGCGGGAAACTATACACAAAGACAAAGAACAGGTTTCCCATGCACGAGGATTATTAAAAATAGAAGGACACGTCCATATCCACACAAAAGAAAGTGTCAAGGCTGACAGATATGAAAGTGAGAGGTTCTGGAAGGGGTTCAATGTATCAAAATACGGAATATATATATATATTAATGATTATAATTGGCTCTACTACATTAAAATATCTGGCAAGTGTCTGTATTGATGTGTTGCTAATTTATTTCTTTGTTATTTTTTTCCTTCAATTTGGTACACTGTTTGTATTATTTAGACAAGGGTTCTGAGACTGGAGTCATTTACTATACTCATACTATAGACTAAGATTTGCCAAAAAGTTTGGAGTCTTCCTATATGTAGTATGTAGGGGTGGCTCAGAAAAAGATGAGTTCTTTTTTTTGAAAATTTAAGTCAGGAATTGGAACCCTGTTGCATAATTCTCCCATTTATTTATGAAGGGAAACTATAATTAGTAATTTGAAAAGGATATCATGTACATGTATTCTGTATTAGTTAATATAAGATTAAATCAGTAATTTCTGACAAATTATTTCTACGTTAACTGAAATTAATTTGTAATATAACAAAATACCCAACAAAAACAGTAGCAAGTTTGCATATTCACATCAAGTTGATAGTGACTGTTTTTCTCTGAAAAATATCAATT
The DNA here is from genome assembly GCA_021229015.1 of Solen grandis. NCBI lineage: Eukaryota > Metazoa > Mollusca > Bivalvia > Adapedonta > Solenidae > Solen > Solen grandis. The sequence goes on along the minus strand of CM037788.1, from coordinate 34,597,479 downwards.
CTTATAAAAAATTGTTGTATATAAAACATTGTTTTATAAACTTAAATTTATATCTGGTATGATTAAATCAACTGATATTTTATAGGATAAATCAGCTAAAACACAAAGTACAAAACGGAAAGGAAAATCAAGAATGTTTAGTTCATTTTGGACACGGGGGTCTCAAAGGGACACAGAAGAATACAGGAATGGATACCCAGTAAGTTTTTGAAACTTGTTTCATTTATCATGAAAAAATTATTCTGAGAAAGTGCTTAATGATATAATAATCTGGGGAATATTTTTTTTCAGGATACATGTACCCCACTTCTACATGGCTTTATACATTCAGCTTTTGTGTCACCTGCTGTAAGCAGAGGTGACACATAGGGATCACTTTTCCTTTGTCTGTCTGTCCGTCACACCATTTCCTTCACAATTAAGCATATGATACAAATGTTCCAAAGAACACTCTTGTTTACTTATTATTCAAGTTAAGCAATTGCATAGCTTTTAAGCAATGGGGGGAAAATATATATATTCTTGGCAGGGGGGAATGCCACCTATATTCTCCGAATATTTTGACAAAAAAAACACCAAAAAACACAGAGCCAAATTTAATACATCTTGGTGTAAACAATGGGACGATCCATAGAAGTGCAGAATAACGGAAATGGGAGTTCAGTTTAGTGGCTCAGATTCTGAGACATGCAGCAGGTGGCTACAGTGTCAAACACCTACTCTGAACGCATCTCTATTCAGCAAATTGATGTTGGCTATCAGTCTTGACATGCATTTAGAACTTAAAATGGTATACAAAATGATGCATTTTTCTTTGCCATACATACTGTTTAAAATCTGGGCTGTAATTTGTATGTGAGCAAACAAAGGAGACCCTGATCAGACAGCTCCTGAATCTGGCTCTGCTCAGTGTCAAAACACATTGATATGAAGTGAAGGGTTAGTGATCCATTTTTAGAAAATTGATAATGCTTTTATCTTCTCTAACATTCTTATCAGAGTAAGAGATGGACTTCAGCATTGGACAAGTATGTGTAGTGATGTGTTATCAAGATGAGTTACTTTACAGGGAAAGAAGGATCATGCGGATTTAGAGACAATTACAGGTTCTACGCCAATGAAATCCGCTCCAAACCAGACGGTAATTATCAGTCTATGATAAAAACATTAAATGATAAAGTGAGATTTATCAATATGAAATCAAAAAACATGCAGACAGAATCAGTTTGTTTGCTGTTAGTTCCCATTGATTATTCTGTGTTATTTCAGGGTGCTATTTTATGTCAAGTTTTAGTATTAGTTTTTCCTACATCAGTTATATATATATTTTTTTTTTATGTGCATATATTGGGTCATTAAGCTGTTACCATAACTTGTGTACTACACACTGAGCTACCAGAATGCTCACAAATATCACAGTGATAAGGTTTACCTATTGGCCATTACGTATATAGTTCCTGATTCATCAGCATATTAAGGTCAAGGTTACACGCTTCAGGTATTAATCAAAGTAATGAAAATTTTAGAGCTGATAAGTGTCCACTTTTTAGTCCTCGAGCCATGTTTACACTGGTGGGGACTATAGGTTTGCCCTCCATTTGTCTGGCCATCCGGATGTCCGGAAATCTGGATCCGCGATAACTTAAAAACTGTTTAAGATAATATTATGAAACTTGGTATAGGAATAGATGGCAGTATGGAAATTCTGCACATTGTGTTTTTTTCTCAGACCAAAATTCTGGTTACTATGGTAATGCACCAGTGGGGGGGACTCATGTGTTGCTTGCAACACCAGTTACTTGTTTCCTTAGCAATATATGTTGAGGTCACTTTAAACGGTGTGAGCATAAAATTAAACAATATATCATGTTGAAGGGGATTCTATTTTAAATGTCTATCATTGACATTTTCTCATTATCATCTATCAACAGTCTTGTCTATGAAATTGACCTCTGATTGAGTGTTTATAGTATTTACCTCAAAACAGCAAGGTTGTGAGTTTCAGTTCTGTAAAATTGATGAAAATTGTACATGTATAACTACTGACATCTACCAGTTAAACAACAAGTCCAATTTATTTCACAGGTGACTTTATTGACAACATCCTTGAAGAGTGGGCAGACGATTACCGTAAGCTGGAACGTCACCATGGTTACATCCAGTGGTAATGTATCCGTCTCCTTGACCCTCTGTGTCAATCATATTTCTTATGTAATCTTCAGATGTGTGTGTTCACAGCTAAACTGAAAAAGACTGCCATAGCATTCCCAAAAAATGGCCTGATATTTTCAGATTTTGGCCTATAAAGTAAATTCAGTATCATGGGCAGCATTGCAACTAAGGTAAAATGGAATCACACCAAGTCTGATATTTTTATACGGTATAACTTGGTGTAACATAGGTTGTCATTGTTTTATTATAATAAGAGGACATGGGTTAACTAGCTTGAGTATACAGCTTACTTGGCCTATTTCTACTCTATAATGCCATTTAACACTTTGGTATATCCAAAGGGCACTGTGGTTCAGTGATAGTGTACCTGACTGCTGATCCAAAGGTTGTGGGTTAGACCCCAGCGGGGGCAATGATTTTCATGACCCTCCCTGGCACAAAGTATTGGTCCAACCCAGGAACGGTCGAGAGCGCTTAGTATAACTTGTTTCCCTATCAACTCTAAAATAAGTTTAAACACTCTGGTTTATGAAAGAAAAGCTTGGTCAGACTCAAAGCAGTTTACTGTGAAATGACTTTTACAGTTTTCCTCTTTATCTCTGAGGAATAGCAATCAAAGTAATACCTGGTATAGTAAACCTGCTAGTAAGCTGCAGTATTATCTGGTTTTTAACTGCCACTGGTCACATTGGTCAATCTGTAATAACTCTTGTAAAGGGTCAGTCTTTTCTTTCAGGTTGTTCCCGATCCGAGAGAGTGGAATGAACTGGCATGCCCAGGAACTTCAGCTGCACGAGATCAAGGTCAGGGTCATGTGCTGTTCAGTTCTGTTATCATTTTGTTGCAAAACATTTAGGAAATTGTACTGGTTTAGCTCCCTTGCTTTGCACTCAACATATAAGGATAGTTCCAGGACTGGTTAGCCCAGTGTCAGGATAATGTGACAAACAACAAAACTTAAATTTAGATTTCTGCATTATTCAGAGACAAGATAGCATATTGGTAAACACACTGTCTTTTTACTTAATGCAACCAGCAGGATTTTCATTATAACCAAATGCAGACTGAATTCATCAGTGAAAATTTGAAAATTGCGTTGTTTTTTTTTTTATAAAATTGATGAACATATTTGTGAAGCTAAACCCACAAATCTGTTTTTATACGCCCATCTTAAGATGGGGCGTATTATGTGAACACTCACGGCGGGCGGGCGTGGAACATTTGTTGTCTGGGCTCTAACTTCAATACCGTTTGCCCAATCCTTTTCAAACTTTCCACACATGTGCATGGCCATGATATCTCGGATGAGTTCGATTTCCAGCATTATCGCTTGAATGACTTAGAAGTTATGGCCCTTGACATACACAAAATACTTGAAATTGTGATTGTCCGGGCTCTAACTTCAATACCGTTTGCCAATCCTTTTCAAACTTTCCACACATGTGCATGGCCATGATATCTCGGATGAGTTCGATATCCAGCATTATCGCTTGAATGACTTAGAAGTTATGGCCCTTGACATACACAAAATACTTGAAATTGTGATTGTCTGGGCTCTAACTTCAATACCTTTAGTCCAATCCTTTTCAAACTTTTCACACATGTGCATGGCCATAATATTGCGGATGAGTTCGATATCCAGCATTATCGCGTGAATGACTTAGAAGTTATGGCCCTTGACGTACACAAAATACTTGAAATTGTGATTGTCCAGGCTCTAACTTCAATACCGTTAGCCCAATCCTTTTTAAACTTTTCACACATGTGCATGGCCATAATATCACGGATGAGTTCGATATCCAGCATTATCGCATGAAAGACTTAAAAGTTATGGCCCTTGACGTACACAAAATACTTGAAATTGTGATTGTCTGGGCTCTAACTTCAATACAGTTTGCCCATTTTCTTTTCAAAGTTTTCATACATGTGACATGCCATAATATCGCGGATTGAGTCAATATCAGCATTATCGCTGAATGACTTTGAGAGTTTATGGCCCTTGACGTACACAAAATACTTGAAATTGTGATTGTCTGGGCTCTAACTTCAATACCGTTAGACCAATCCTTTTCATACTTTCAACATGATTGTTTTAATAAGTAACATTCATTAACTAATGGGATTTAGGAGACAATAGCTTGTTTCTCTGAGCTATTTCTGAGAGTCCCCATACTGTGATGGGCGTATTTTGTGGCAGTCCTGACCCTTGTTTTTTTTTAATCTGTTGTTTTATTTATTTTAATGTTGTTCAGCAGACATATAGTTTTCTGTCTGGTGTTTGTGTTTTTTCAATCATCAAGTGCCATGCAAATGCCACCATTAATATCGCTACAAATAATTTCATAACCAACATCTCTTGTTGTCTTATCATCAAAATATAGAATAATGAACTTTAAATTATTAAGAAAGCAAGTCACATTCTGAATGAAAAATATTACTGTAGGATGTCATTTGTATTATTTACAGAAAATCACAGCCAACAAGAAGGCCAAGGCACGAGTACTGAAGTCTTATGAGATGATGCTAGGGTTTTATGGAATGCATCTGGTTAATAAAGAGAATGGTACAATTGAAAGGGCAGACAACTGGAAGGACAGGTTTCAACATCTCAACCGGTATTAACTCCCTTGCATCTGAATTTCACATTTTTTATTGCACACTATAATTCAATACCAAGGGTGTATCAAGATACACATATATATATAAATTTTTTAGCAGAATACATTTCTACAATAGAATTTAAAAGTAATTATATAACAATAACACTGACACTTATTGTTTCATTAGCAGTAAATAAATGATAATGATGACTATAATTAAATTATTATTAAATCAAATATACTGAAAGATATTCATAGAATCTTAATTAATAAATGATAATTTTTACTTATGGCATAACCACAAAAAAATCAGTGACCTCAGTGCTTGATAAATTAAGACAATGTTCTCCTAATAAAGTTATAGCATGTACTGGCTTCACTTTTGTCCAAGTAATGATGTCACTGAATACTGGATGACTCACTTCTCTCAAGCATACAAAATCTTTTGCATTTCAAATACACTTTACCAGCCCCATTAGCTTAACAAACCAATGTTGAAAATGACCACACCAATATTGTTATGTTTATCTCAGCTTCCAGTCGTGGCCAATTTTAACAGAAATTTCCTTGATGTTGCCTCAGGACCTGATTAATTCAGATAGATAACTGGATCAAGTACTATAACCAGTGTTTGTTACACCATGCATTTGATAGAAATTAAAACAAATCTATGAATAACCAATAGAAAAAAAGTACTTACTGTTTGTAATAACTCTGTTCTTTCATCTGTTAAACTCCAAACAGTTAGACTTTTTGTGTATAAACAGTTGACTCGGACATGATTGTACATTTAAGATGTTGGTGCACATTGCCATGTTTCATAACATGCCAGAGTGTAAAACAAGATTTCTTAATGCCTTGTGAACCAGTATCTAATATAATAAATTAAGGAAATGAATGTGATATAGATATTAGTACAACAGTAATCATAACACCCCATCTATGGTTATAACATAAGTTTTTCAAAATCTTTTTCAGTTCCTTCCATAACTACCTACGAATCACTCGCATTTTAAAATCATTAGGAGAGCTGGGATATGAAAATATAAAGGCAAACTTTGTTCGCTTTGTCCTTAATGAGGGTATGGTTGAAGACACATTACCCAATGTAATTGAGAGTTGTGTCAAGTTTTGGATTGGTGTGATTAAAAATGATAATGAAAGACAAGAACTTTTAAATTTGTTTGATGAACTTAATGATGCAGAAACAGATAAAAAGCCAAGAAGTATGTCACCAGAGCTGCCTCAGGTTAGTCAGAGACAAACAAGAAATAGTCGTCAATTGCGACAGATTAGAAACAAAAGTGATTCTGAAGATGAAACATTAGAATATGCCATGAACTTGATTGATAGTGAAAATGAAGAGGAAAAAGACAAGAAAGGGAGAAGAAAAGACCATGAAATGTCAGAATCTGACGGAGAGGAAAGTCAGGAAATGCAGCATTGGAAAGATGATGAGAATAAGGAAGAAGATAATATTGATGTTGGTTCAGATGATGCTGATGTTCTTAATAAAATGGCTGAGAAGGAAATGATTGATAATGTTGATGAAGCAAATGGTGGTAATGTTGATGCAGTTAAGGATGTGAAATTGAATGAGGAAAAGGCTATTGCTGATACAAATGGGTCAGTGGGAGAGTCTAAGAATGAAGAAAAAAGAAAGAAAAGGATTGGAACAGAAAAAAAAAGATGAATGTATCGGTGATGAAAAAGATATGTCAAAAAAGACCAAAGCACCTAATGATGCTTATGGAGAAACTAAGTGCCAGGGTGGCGGTGATGAAATTAGTGAAGAACCTAGTATAGGCAGAGATGATAATGTTAATGGAACAGCACACAATGGAGATAAAACAGAAATAGAAAATGAAGCAAAGTCAACAGAACCTGAGGCTATGGATACATCAACCACAAAAGAGACATCAGGATGTCATGATGAAGCAAATGACACAGCTGAAGTGTCTAAGGTAGACGAATCTAAAGCAGAGGAAAATGATAGAAATAAGCATGGTGGTACTAAAATGGACACTGAATAAATTAAGGGACAGGGACATGTAAATATGGGCATATCAAGTCAGAAACCACTGTAAAGAGATAAAATTAGATTTTTCGGAGCCATATTTAGAGCTGATCTAATTTATTTATTGCATTCAGAGAGGAAATTAGTAATTGTTAAGAAAGTACTGATAATTGTTTTGAATTATTTTTGTAGAAACTTTTATTTATTAAAAAAGCTTATTACAATACATGCGATAACTGTTTAATTGACTTAGCTGAATGATTTATGATTTGCTTTTATACTTAGTACATGTGTAAACCAGAAAAATGATTGCGGTTTTTCGTATTTAATTTAAAGCTTTAATATTTACCTTAATGATTTGAAATCTATAAAAAATATTGACCTAAATGACCAGTATAAAACCTGATTAGCATGAGACTGTCTCATGATTTTCTCAGAATACTCTACAATTGGTCAAATATGTTTGTTTGTATGCCTTTCCTGTGTGTTATGTTTCTGTATAATGATGTTTGTTTGTATGCCTTTCCTGTGTGTTATGTTTCTGTATAATGATGTTTGTTTGTATGCCTTTCCTGTGTGTTATGTTTCTGTATAATGAAATAGGAAGCTTATTAAAGATGTAAAT
>CM037788.1:34567701-34589965 GCA_021229015.1 Solen grandis | reverse complement strand
ATTGGCTTTTAATGTTAAGTATTTCAAATCTGCAGCATTCATCGGTAATGGCAGGGGTTTGGGGGTACTGCGGACACATTCCTGATTGGAAAAATTTTTACATGCAACTGCGAGCGAAACAATTGGGGCAATTACCAAAAGTTTGTATCAGTTAAACTATAAACTATTAGACAAAGAAATTTTAAGAAATAGTTTTAAAATTAGCTGCTAAAAAGCAACCACAAAGCTGGACATTAAATGAAATTTAGCATCAAAAAGTTTACTTGACCCCCAAAAGGAAAAGAAAAAAAAGAAAAGAAAAAATATTTGAAAAATTCTATCGACAAATTTTTTTAATTCACTTTTCTCTACATGTTTAATTTTTAAATTTTGCATTAAAGCGGGCTTTTTAGTGGTGACAGGTTGATGAACTTTCAGGTATGAAAAAAAGCCTTTTCGTTTCTGAAAAAAAAAATTTTAAAAAGGAAATTTTTTTTTTTTTTTATTTTATTATTGTGTCGCCTGCATAGCTGGCAGAAAATAGGGATCACTTTTGTCCGTCGTCGTCGTCGTCGTCGTCGGCGTCGTCGGCGTCACACTTTCTTGTCGGAGCATAACTCGAAAGTATTTGAGGTATCACCTTGAAACTTAAAACATGGATAGATCACATTGAGGTGGAGTGCAGTGCACAAGAATGATAACTCTGACTTTCGTATTTTCTGAGTTATTACCCTTTGTTGATTCTGAGATTTTATTTTTGTCCGGACCATAACTCGAAAAGTATTTGAGGTATCACCTTGAAACTTGAACATGGATAGATCACATTGAGGTGGAGTGCAGTGCACAAGAATGATAACTCTGACTTTCGTATTTTCTGAGTTATTACCCTTTGTTGATTTTGAGATTTTATTTTTGTCCGGACCATAACTCAAAAAGTATTTGAGGTATCACCTTGAAACTTAAAACATGGATAGATCACATTGAGGTGGAGTGCAGTGCACAAGAATGATAACCATGACTTTCATATTTTCTGAGTTATTGCCCTTTGTTGATTTTCAGTCTTAATTTTTTTAAGAGGAGTGCAGTTCACATAAATGATAACTCTCACTTTCTTTTCTCCTGAGTTATTGTCCTTTGTTGATTCTCAGTCTTTATTTTTGTCAGGAGCATAACATAAAAAGTATTTGAGGTATTACTTTGAAACCTCACAGGTGGAAAGATCTCATGGAGTGCATTGTGCAAGAATGATAATGTTGTATTTTTGGAGTTATTTCCCTTTGTTTATTTTTTTTGGATTTAATTCTTGTGTGGTGCATAACTTGTAAAGTATTTGAAGTGTTGCCTTAAACATTTATAGTAGATAGATCTCATTGGTCTGAGTGCAGTACACAAGAATGATAACTCAATAATGATAATGATGACTACAAACTTGCAACATATATATAATTAACGTCATTAAGTGCTTAATGACGTCATAATTTTTCTTACAGTTAATGTTTTGAATTCATAGTCATTCTGACACTCCTCTGATGAAGACTGTATAGTCGAAAGTGCTCGGGAAAATTATTACATATTGCACTGTTTGAATATTTTATTCCCCCCCCCCCCCCCCCAAAAAAAAATTATATATATTATATATTGTGTGTGTGTGTGTGTGTGTGATTTGGTGTTATTTTGTACCTCACAAAATAGATTATGCTTTATCAATAATTTGTCAAAAGATCGATTTTTAGTCAATTCTTTCATCAAACATGCTTAAATGCAGGCGACACAAGTGTTCCGAGGAACACCCACATCTAGTTATTATTACTGTGGCAAAAAAAACTGCAGAGTAGATGCATACCTATCACTAGCCATGCAATAGAACTTAATCAAAAATGGGTTGTGTTTCTTAATGTCATCAGTTTTACTTACACTTTTTAGCTCACCTGAGCACAAAGTGCTCAAGGTGAGCTTTTGTGATCGCCCTTCGTCCGGCGTCCGTCGTCGTCCGTCGTCAACAATTTGCTTTAAACGACATCTCCTCTGAAACCACTGGACAGAATTTAATGAAACTTGGCAGGAATGTTCCTTGGGTGAGGCTCTACAAAAGTTGCTAAAATAAAGTTGATCCATGAAGAACTCTGGTTGCCATGGCAACAAAAAGAAAATTTAAAATTCATCTCCTTCAAAACTACTGGCCAGATTTCAAAATAAATTGGTACAGATGTTCCTTGGGTCAACCTCTACCAAAGTTGCTAAAATTATTCCGATCCGTAAAAAAACATGGCCGCCAGGGGCGGGGCTTATTTGCCTTATATGTATATAGAGAAACCTTTAAACAACATCTCCTCTGAAACCACTGGACAGAATTTGATTAAACTTGGCAGGGATGATCCTGAACTCTGGTTGCCATGTCAACAAAAAGAAAAAAAAAATGAAAACTTTAAAAATCATCTTCTTCAAAACTACTGGCCAGATTTTAAAATAAATTGGTACAGATGTTCCTTGGGTCAACCTCTACCAAAGTTGCTAAAATTATTCCGATCTGTAAAAAAACATGGCCGCCAGGGGCGGGGCTTATTTGCCTTATATGTATATAGGGAAACCTTTAAACAACATCTCCTCTGAACCACTTGACAGAATTTGATTAAACTTGGCAGGGATGATCCTTGGGTCAACCTTCACAAAAGTTGCTAAAATAAACTTGATCCATGTAGAACTCTGGTTGCCATGGCAACAAAAAAAAAAAAAATGAAAACTTTAAAATCATCTTCTTCAAAACTACTGGCCAGATTTTAAAATAAATTGGTACAGATGTTCCTTGGGTCAACCTCTACCAAAGTTGCTAAAATTATTCCGATCCGTAAAAAAACATGGCCGCCAGGGGCGGGGCTTATTTGCCTTATATGTATAGGGAGAAACCTTTAAACAACATCTTCTCTGAAACCACTGGACAGAATTTGATTAAACTTGGCAGGGATGATCCTTGGGTCAACCTTCACAAAATTTGCTAAAATAAACTTGATCCATGTAGAACTCTGGTTGCCATGGCAACAAAAAGAAAAAAAAATGAAAACTTTAAAAATCATCTTCTTCAAAACTACTGGCCAGATTTTAAAATAAATTGGTACAGATGTTCCTTGGGTCAACCTCTACCAAAGTTGCTAAAATTATTCCGATCCATAAAAAAAATGGCCGCCAGGGGCGGGGCTTATTTGCCTTATTTGTATATAGAGAAAACTTTAAACAACATCTCCTCTGAAACCACTTGACAGAATTTGATTAAACTTGACAGGGATGATCCTTGGGTCAACCTCCACAAAAATTGTTAAAATATTCTTGATCAATGAAGAATCTGGTTGCCATGGCAATAAAAAGAAAAAAAAATATGAAAACTTTAAAAATCATCTTCTTCAAAAGTACTGGCCAGATTTTAAAATATATTGGTACAGGTGTTCTTGGGTCAACCTTACCAAAGTTGCTAAAAAATTTTCCGATCCGTAAAAAACATGGCCCAGGGGCGGGGCTTTTTGCCTTATATGTATATAGGGAAAACCTTTAATCAACATTTCCTCTGAAACCACTGGAAAGAATTTGATTAAATTTGGCAGGAATGATCCTTGGGTCAACCTTCACAAAAGTTCCTGAAATAAACTTGATCCTATAGAACTCTTGTTGCCATGGCAACAAAAAGAAAAAAAAAAATGAAAAACTTTAAAAATCATCTTCTTCAAAACTACTGGCCAGATTTTAAAATAAATTGGTAAAGATGTTCCTTGGGTCAACCTATTTATCTCAGGTGAGCGATTTAGGGCCATCATGGGCCTCTTGTTTAGCTCGACTATTCACAGAATATGAGAGCTATTGTAGTCACCTGGCGTCGGCGTTGGCGTTGCAGCTTTTGGTTAAAGTTTTGCGTGCAAGTTACTATCAACCTTATATCTCAATAACCGTTTATGGTATTGACTTGAAACTTTATAAATATGTTCAGGGGCATCAGAAAACCAAGGTATCTTGACTGAATTATATGAATTATGGCCCCTTTTAACTTAGAAATTTTGGTTAAAGTTTTGCATGCAATAGAAAATTTGGTTAAAGTTTTGCGTGCAAGCTACTATCTAGTTTGTATCTCAATAAGCATTCATGGTATTGACTTGAAAGTTTATGAATATGTTAAGGGGCATCAGACAACCAAAGTAGATAACTCTTGATGAAATATATTACAAATTATGGCCCCTTTTTAACTTAGAAATTTTGGTTAAAGTTTTGCATGCAAGATACTCTCATGCTTATATCTCAGTATCCAGGCATGCGATTGATTTTAAACATCTTTAATATGTCTCTACCAAGATTGCTAAAATTATTTTGATCTGTAAAAAAACATGGCAGCCAGGGGCGGGGCTAATTTGCCTTATATGTATATAGTGAAAACTTCATTTATAAGAATTATGCAGTCAGAAGTGTTGGGTCACTTGCTTGAATTTTTACCCTTTATCTCATACAGACTCATTTTGATTGACAAATAGAGGAGACTGGTAGGAAATGCCAGATCAGGATCTTCACTGTTTGCTTGTACAATATTCTAGCTCTTATCCTACACAAACAGCACTAAAAAAATTGTTTCATGTACAGTTCATAGTTTTGTATAAATTGATATTCATCAAGTCATAAACAATTTTAAAGGGTTAAATAGTCACCCTGAAAAAATAACAGTATAGTTGTGTTATATGTCGAAAAGGACACATGTATGCAAAATGTAAAAGCATTTTAATGCTATCATATTTTTCTGGACAGTATTCAGTACTGTATATACATTACTGTTATTAAGTACTGTATATATATTAGTATGTCCAATTAAAATGGGTTAACACTTCCATTTGCACATGTGCAAAATTAGTTGCAGTCGAATGTAAAGTTGTGATAGTAATAGTTTTCAGGGACCAATATTTTTCTTTGTGATTGTTAAGGGCGGTCAGACAGGCTTCCGCGAGTTGATCACGAGTGTATCGCGAGGAAAAACTGTCAAACGCGAAGTAAACGCGGTCACAAGTGAATGACACGCGAATGAAACGCGGATGACTCGCGAATAACAAGTGCGCACACGCGCGAAACATTTTACACGCGCTCGGAACCCGATTTTATTTTTGAGCTGCTCAAAAATTAGGCGCAATGGCCACCGCGTGTCGCACACGTGGTGTAAACGCGGTACAAACCCGGACCAAACGCGATAACACGCGGTACACTCGCGGATCACAAGTGGACGACAAGTGGTCACTCGCGGGCATACGCAAAATTTCTTCGTGTGATTGCGTGTGTAGCACTTGTCATCCACTTGTGATCCGCGTGTCTACAGCATTCCTAGCACCTGTGATAGCGTGTGCTCCGCGTGTATAAGGCTTTCTCAGGGATTGTGTCACGAGTCATCCGCGGGCCATTCGCGTGTTTTCGCGTTGAATCGCGATTGAACCACGACTGATTCGCGTGTCGTCCACGACCCAATCTCGTTTGTACCACTAGTTATTTCTGCTATAAAAAGATCGCGTGTTGGCCATTTTCATCAGTTGTGATCAAGACGTTGAAGAGGCAACATGGATCCGGCACATCGTAATGCTTTGGTTATGCTGTTCCAGCAACATCAGAACCAGCTTCTTCAGGTTCAGCAAGCCCTAGATGGTAGAAGAAGAGTGAGGAGAAGACAAAGAAGAGTCAGAGCCATATGGATGCGCCAATGGATCAACCGCAGGCCACAGCTGGGGCTGTATGACAGACTGATGGTGGAGCTGAGGAACGAGGACCCCCGTGCCTTCAAGAACTTTATGAGAATGCCTCCGGTGATGTATGACGAACTGGTGGAAAGGCTGACACCAACACTGACGAAGGAGACAACCAATTGGCGAGCTCCCTTGGACCCAGGCTTAAAGGTGGCCATCACCTTGAGGCACCTTGCATCAGGCTCGAAATACAGGGAGATGCAGTATGGCTGGCGTGTCCCACACAACACCATAAGCCTTATTGTTCGTGAAGTTTGTGAGGCAATTGTGCATGTATATCGTGAGGAGATGCTGGCACCCCCAGTAACCCCCCAACAGTGGCAACAAATTACAGACGATTGGCTGAACAGGTGGAATTTCCCTCACGTGGTTGGAGCTATAGACGGCAAACACATAGCATGCAAGGCCCCTCCCAACTCTGGCTCTGAATTCTATAATTACAAGGGTTTTTTCAGCATTATTCTCTTGGCTGTGGTCACCAGAGCCGTCACCTTTATGCCCACCTTCTTGGACTGCCTGTTCTTGCTGCCCTGGCGGGGCTCGGGGGTGCTGCTCTCTACCTCCTCGGTAGCAGTTTCAGGCTCCGAGACCTTCGCCCTCGGCCTGGGCCTTGCTTGCCCCTTCTTTTTCTTGGGCGTAGAGCTGCCCTTCTTTGTTTTCGGTGCCATCTTTACTCTACCGAATATGGATCAGTACTGATCGAGAACACCGGACGCGGCGGCTTTTATACACGCGGGCGGCAAGCGGAGCACAAGTGATCGGCACGTGATTCACACGCGGAGCACAAGTGATACACACGCGCTGCGTGTGATCACTTGTGACCCCATTTTCTGATCACAAGCGCTCACACACGGAGGACTCGTGGTAGACACGCGATGGACACACGGAGCACACGCGCGCGTGTGGTCCACTTGTCATTCGCGTGTCCAGCACGTTTGAGACAAATTGGCTGATTTTCACCGCGTGTAGAAAAAAATTGCAAAATTAATAGCAAAATTACACGTGATCAACTCGCGGAAGCCTGTCTGACCGGGCCTTTAAGGGGTTTCAAATACGTGATTTGTGTTTGTTTTAAATAGTTTCCAGTGTAGTTTATCATTTTTGATAGATTGTTAGTCAGTAGATGTATGTATTTTAATGATGTGTTCATACATATCGGTCATGACCTACTTCTTGCTTCGCTTGTCGGTCTGGAAATTGCACATTTCATGTCCTCTGTATTGAGCTTGTAATTATACATAGTAGTTAATTATTACATGATGGGTGGGATAAGTAATGAGTATTGTTAGCTGACCTGAGCACAATGTGCTCAAGGTGAGCTATTTTGACCGATGAATGTCCTGTGTCCGTCGTCAACATCTAACTTGAAACGACATTTTCTCCTAAACCATTGGGCCAATTTTAAAGACACTTCACAGGAATTTTCCTTGGGTGAAGCCCTTTTATAGTTGTTAAGAATTTGATTCCATGCAGAATTCTGGTTGCCATGGCAATGGAAAGAAAAAACGTTTTAAAATTTTGAAAATCTTCTCCCTTCAAGAGTTCATGAGTTCTTTTCCAGCTTGGACCTTTTTTTTTTTAAATTCTTATTTTTTGGAAATTCATGAGTTATATTTGTATAGTTTGTTGTATCACCTGACTAGAGTTAGGCTACATATAGGGGTTACCTTTGTCAGCAGCGGCGGCGTCCCCATCTGCTTGTCCGGAGCATAATTTTTTCATCATAAGTTTGAATGACTTGAGACTTGATATGTATGTTTCTTGCAATGACCCGGAGTGCAGTGCACAAGAACCATAATTCTACCTTGTGTGCTTTTTGAGTTATTCCCCTTTGATAGATTTTCTTTGAGCATTTCTTGTCTGGAGCATAACTTTTTCACCATAAGTTTGAATGACTTAATACTTGATATGTATATTTCGGGCAATGACCTGAAGTGCAGTGTGCAAAAACCATAACTCTACCTTGTGCATGTTTGGAGTTATTCCCCTTTGATTGATTTTATTAGTATATTTCAAGTTAGAATGAGATGCATAGATGAGGGAATGAGAATCTTACAAACTCGTAAGAGCTTAACGAATATTATGTGTCAATGTAATCATATTTCTTTATACTGGTTAATATGTTTAATTTATAAAAGTCCTTACATTTTTTATTTAATCTTTATAAGCCTTTCTCTGTTTGATGGCAACATTATTGCGCATTAATACCCCATCCTTAAAAGAAAGTGACAAACTTTCATCTTTACTGTCAACAGATAAGTCATCATCAGGCGACACATCCGACTCGCGGAGTTCTAGTTTTAAATAGTAGTTTTATACATCCTTTATTTTGATTTAGTTAATTTGTATTTGCTTCCTTTTGATTTGAATATAAAAAAATAACCAAAAATAAAAAAATATATAAAAAAACGGCCTCTGTATGTAAAAATAATGCAGTCCAACCCCAGCTATTCAAAATCCTGGGGATCGGCCTTTTATTTCTAGTAAGGCATGTTTTCAAATAGCCCAAATCACGTCGACCCTAGAGACACAAACCCATTCCACCCACTTTGTCATGCAGTGAACTTAATATATATAATGTTCTCTATTGAAAAGTATGTTATTTTGATTTAGGAACGTAAATGAAAACGTCTATAGATAATTAATCCCCCGCCGCGAAGCGGGAGGGGGGTTTTAGGAATGCCCTTCGTCCGTCCGTCAGTCCGTCCGTCCGTCAGTGTGTCCGAAACATTTTCGTGTCCGCTCCATATCTCATGAACGCTTGGATACATTTTATTCAAACTCGGCTAAAGTGTTAACCTCATTGAGCTGATGTGCAGAGGGCATGTGGCGGTCACGCTGGCTCAAGGTCAAGGTCATACTTGAAGGTCAAATGTTATTTTCATGTCCGCTCCATATCTCATGAACGCTTGGACACATTTTCTTCAAACTCGGCTAAAGTGTTAACCTCATTGAGCTGATGTGCAGAAGGCATGAGGCGGTCACGCTGGCTCAAGGTCAAGGTCATACTTGAAGGTCAAATGTTATTTTCATGTCCGCTCCATATCTCATGAAGCTTGGACACATTTTCTTCAAACTCGGCTAAAATGTTAACCTCATTGAGCTGATGTGCAGAAGGAATGAGGCGGTCACGTTGGCTCAAGGTCAAGGTCATACTTGAAGGTCAAATGTTATTTTCGTGTCCGCTCTATATCTCATGAACGCTTGGACACATTTTCTTCAAACTCGGCTAAAATGTTAACCTCATTGAGCTGATGTGCAGAAGGCATGAGGCGGTCACGCTGGCTCAAGGTCAAGGTCATGCTTGAAGGTCAAATGTTATTTTCTGTCCGCTCATATCTCATGAACGCTTGGACACATTTTCTTCAAACTCGGCTAAAATGTTAACCTCATTGAGCTGATGTGCAGAAGGAATGAGGCGGTCACGTTGGCTCAAGGTCAAGGTCATACTTGAAGGTCAAATGTTATTTTCGTGTCCGCTCCATATCTCATGAACGCTTGGAAACATTTTATTCAAACTCGGCTAAAATGTTAACCTCATTGAGCTGATGTGCAGAAGGCATGAGGCGGTCACGCTGGCTCAAGGTCAAGGTCAAAATTTTTAGTTACATTTTTGGTTCCAACCTATACCATTGATGTTCACTTTTTGTACTGTTTCCCATGTAAAACTTGTCAGTAAACTTTTATATATGTGCCTCGAATTCTGAGATTCATACATAACTCCGGAAAGTTAAATTGTCTTAAACTGATCTTCTATGTCTGCTACAACCATGCCAGGTTAAGGTGAACATAATCCTATGACCAAACAAATTCTAATATTTGGCCAGCGGCGGGGGATATAGCTGTCCTTTGGACTGCCTTGTTATTTTTTATTTTACAACTTTCATCTTTTTATGCATAAATGATATTGATACATAGATAATCAATGCCTATGTCAGTAACAAAGATACATACATACATTTATTAGGTCTGACTAAAGCACAAGCGACTTCATGTATCCAATATCAACGTCATCTTGAAAAAATGGATATTTGATATTTATTTAACAACATTCATCTATTTCTGCATAAATGATACATATTCAGTGCATATATCCACTCATCAGGTCTGTACTACAGTCATGTATCAACGTGATATCAGCGTGAGCTGGAAATGTGCATTTAAACAAGGATGTAATCATGGTCTGCTTGTTACACTTGTTGAAATCTTCCTTTCCCAGCGTATCTGAAATACACATCGCATACCTATAAAATCATCTATCATCACCTTTATCTTTATGATCGAACTGGACAAACATCCAATCAATTAACAACTTATGCAAACTATAAGTGGCCGTCTTCCACATATTTTGGTAATTAATTGATATTTGCGCCTTTCCATTGTTTGTTTTCAAAATGTCCCCGGTAATTAATGCTCGTCAGTGACTTCGGATAAGGATAAATCATATGAATTGATTGGCACGGCCCAATGAGTATTTTCAGATGAGCTAGGTATTCGAATGGCACAAATTTGAATAACCCAGATATTTTTATATAGAAATAAGAAGGAAAGTGATCGGGACCAACAAAATATTTTGAATGATGCCAGGTATTTGGATGAGAGGTGGTGGAGTAACCGGGGTTCAACTGTATATAGTGAGGTCGATTTTTTTTAAATTTTAATTCTAGTTTTAAAATAAAGTTAAAAAATGGCCACTCCAATTATTTTTTTACCCATGCACTTTTCATCTTAGATGTAATGTTTTCGCTGTCAGGATTAAGACAGGTCATTATTATTATTAGTTATCTATTTCTATTTTTATTTTATATTTAATATAAAGGTCCTGTGCATAGACAGGTTAGGTTATAAGGTCAAAACAGTAGGAAAGAGAAATAGATTATGCTTATTATAAGCCATTCATTAAAACATCTTGTTTTAATCTTTTCTTGTTTCTGTTTTAAACCTCCAATTTCAAAGAAATTGTATTGGTTGATTCTAGCCAATTATGAATGCTCTTTAATTGGAGATATTTTTTTGGTGTGACTACCTTTACAGTCTTACTGTTTGTGTAGTATGGAAGGGCATTTATGTAAATAATCAGTTGATGCATATGTGTAACTGCATTCGTCTAAATGCTTACTGCTAAAAGACTAGCCACAGGTTTTAACTTGCATAGATGCACCTTAAAGCTGTATACATAATTTATAAGTAGTGAGGTGAAGCATATAGTTCATTCAAATAATAGTCAATAGAAAGCATACCCTTGTACCCTTGGCATGTATACGCAGGCACTTCTCATTAAGAAACAACTCTATAGCACAAATGAAATAGTCAATAGAAATCATATCCATTGCATGTATACGCATGCAATTCTCAATTAGATGAATGCATGTGTAAATTACATCAACGGATTTTTTACGTAAATGCCCTTCCATAGTGTAGTACATGTTCATTTTCAATATTTAGTTTCAAAGAAAAAAATACGAGCTATTGTAGTATCTCCGGCCTCTGTTTCTGAGGCGGACGCTCTAACCACTCGGCCACCGGGGACGGTGGTTTTGTTTTTGAACAGTAAGACATTATTATCTACATCTTTTAAGCTGTTGAGGAACTTATAAACAGTTTTCTTATTTAAAAGTTCTGTTAATCACAAGACACTTATTTTCTAACAGTTTTCTTATTTAAAAGTTCTGTTTTTCTTGATAAAAGGTGAGTTGCCTAATGACCTAGAAAATGTTTTACCCCCAAAATTGAATGTGTGCATAAATTGAAGTTTCACATATTTCTTTCCAACACTTTTATCTACCTTCCCATACATTTTTTTCAGCCATTACAGTCTTATTTTACATGAATTTACATTTACATAAATCCATAGTTACTTCTCTCAACACTAAGAGTACACTTTCATACTGTGACAAAAAATATGCAGGGGTGTAACTAATAAGTTTTTCTTATTTTGTGTCGTCTGCTGTAAGCAGAGGTGACACATTAGGGTCATTTTTCTCTCATCTATCTGTCTTTTCATGTCTGTTTGTAATAAAATTTCCATCATGATTCAGCAGGTGACACATGTTGTTTTTAGTCATCTGAACACATGGTGAGCTATTGTGATTACCTTTTGTCTTTTGTTAACTTAGTAGTTGTGTATGACGTCAGTCACACCAATATAGTACTACATTTTCAACTCAGGTTTCCTAGATTTAAAACCGAATAACCTCTCAATAATGTAAATATGATCGAACAATTGTATATATCTCTACGACATAAGTATACTAGAATTAAGAAAAAATGCTGAAAATCAATGCTGTGTCAAAAATAAATACTTACCAGCTACAAAAATCGCCTGTGACATGAAAACATTATACATTGTGTAGGACTTTTTTTCTAAGCTGATGTTACTGCAATTGAATGATGTAACTGTTTTTATCACGTGATCACTTTACCAAGCACACAATTATAGTTTGTTTCGATGCAAAGGTGGCTTGCAAATAAATTTGAGTGCAGCGTTCGGTCCTTTTAGGTGGTTACAATAACCCATGAGAAGTCCAAAACAATTAATTTTAACATAGTAATTATCACATCAATCTATTGACCTCAGATATCTCCAAGGGTTATTTTGTTACACTAAAAAATGACCGAAACCTGCATATCTACTATCAAAAATGAGTTAAGAGCCTCTGACCTGTGCAGAAAATTTGCACAATCTTTTGCTTATCAAAGTGAATTTAATTATTGGTGATCGACTTGCAGCTCTTCAAACACTCTTTCATTTGAGACAATCACAACTTCAGAGCCTTCAGCGCTTTAATTTTATTTTCTCAATTTTGTGTGTTTTAACTTACTTTATTTGGTTTTATTTAATGCCATTTTTATGCAATCAAAGGCTAACAGATGGCCAGTTCACCTAACAACTCTTTCCCAGGATTCTGACTTCAACACTCATCTCTGTAGTTAACTAAGTAACGCGGTGAATTACGAATTACCATCAGAAACAAAGTGTCATTCATCACAGAGACTGTGCACGACCCCAGTTGATGGGGATCAAACTCACAACTCTTTGCTTCACAGCCAAGCGCTACCAAAGCTGGTTTATTTGAAACCCATGGTCCCTATCCTGTGGTTGGACACTGGACATGAATGGTAAAGAGCTCTAAGGGCAATATGACTTTGCTTTGCATTGTTTTATGAAACTAAGGGCACTTTGGTGAGCATTCTAGGGCCATGATGGCCCAACTTGTTCTAATATTATCAAAAAAAAGATAATCATAGTTGGCGCATAGACCTACATTGCAGTTGTCATTTTTAGCTCCCCTGAAAACAACATACCCATGGTTTGCTATTAGGATGGTCCCTTGCATGTGTGCAACAATTACCTTTAAACAACATCTCCTAAAGCTCTGATTTGATTTTGACCAAACTTCAAATGATTGATACGGACAGCTCTTGTAGGATTGCCTAATCACCTGCAAATACATTCTTAATTTGATGGTGAAAAAAACTAGGACTTGAATCAGTACCTTTTATTCATATTTGGGGTCAGTCTGGTAAAGTCAATGCCACTGTTACTAAAGATAGAAAACCATGGTATCATTTGAATAGGTTCAGTAGGAACTGAGATACTGTGACCAAATTTGATCCAGTTGTGACTTGCATGAGCGAAGACCGGGCCTGTTTTTGTGAGTCAGTCTGGTCAAGGTCAATGTAAAAGTATACCAGTATACAGGTATTTGTATGATATTTTTACAGAATGCTTATGTTCTGCTTGTGCATTTTGTTTCAATACTATTTTGAATGTTTATTTGTGTTTTCAGTTGGAGACCACGGAAATTGAGATAACTGATGTAAATATCACAGAAGTGATGGAGATGGCTAAGTTGGCAATACAGGAAGGCAGAAAGCAAATTGAGGCAGTGAAGAGTGAAGGTGCAGATCAAGTGGATGTGATAAAAGAAGAGGGTGAGAAACAGAAACAGTCTGTAGCAAGCAGTGGTGTACAGGCAGAGAAGAGAGCTCTTGACAGTATTGGTATGGAGGGTGATAGACAAAGAGAAATGATGAAAACTGAGGGTGATTAAAGCCAGAGGAGATGCTATTGAGGCCGTACAAAGTAAAGTCAACCAGCAGATTGAGGCAGTGAAGGGTGAGGGGAACCAACAGATACAGAAGATACAGCAAGCTGCTACAACAGTGGCAGATGCCAAATATCAGGAGGAGAAAACTGGTAATGAGCATTTTTTTATTAATCTATAGATCCTCTATTAAGCTCCACCCACAGATAGTGGCATTGCAGTAAATGAATTGTTCAGAAACTTCTTGGAATAAATGGAAACTTACATATGTTACTGATGGGGGATAATCTGGTTCTGTCATACAAATTGTCTTAAAGTAGGGAGTTGGTTCTAAAGATTAAAGGCCCATTATTCTTCCAAAAGCAGTGTGTATTCTTTTAAACAGGAAAGCAAAATGTATATTACAGATTTGATAAGAGATGCAATCTGTAGTCACGGATGACAACAATATAACAATGCATAGATAAGTCTGTCATAAGAAAGACTCATTCAACTGTTTACAAAAATAACCTGATTTGCATTATTCCACATATCTTCGTCAAATTACAGACTTTTTCAATAGACCTTTAATATATCTCCTATAATGAATCACTAGTACATAGAATGATGACGTAGCACATAAACAAATTTGTGATTTCGCCAATGGTTTATCTACAAATACGGACCATTTTCGGTTAATATTCTCCAATGCAAAATGTAAACAATTAGAGTATTAATTTTTGACATCCTACAAAATACTTAAAAGAGTAACTTGATCAACAGTTTAAATGCATTTAACTGTTATTTTCTGGCAAATACTTGTACCTTATATACCTTTTACATTAGTCTACATATTTCAGTGTTATTCTATCTTTTCCTTTTTTATGAAAATTTATTGTTATGAAATTACAATGGGCCTTTAATCAGAAAGAAATGGTATGGAAGTCAATTACAGTCAGATCTCTATTATCCAAACACCCGTTATCAGAAGCCTACCCTATATCCGAAGGTAAACCTTCGGTCCTGATTTTTTTCCTTATAAAAAGTCATATGAAATACCACCTTTTAAATGTTTGGTTTATTCAAACATAACCTTTATCCAAAAGTAAAGCTGGGCCTTATCCGAAAAATTATCTTCCATATGCTTATCGGCTATTGTATTATCACACCTTACCTGTGAAACTGTGAAGGGGAGATCACTACAATGTCTTCAGCACAGCGCACATAAAATTGAATATATTTTGATTGTCTCAACTAATATAAATGATTTACAGTAACTTAAAAAAATTATGCACTGTAATCAAAGAAATTAAAGAAGAACTGGTATTCACTGTACACATTGTTTTACCAATAAAGCAAACTTACTGGAGGATGGGTAAAGATGTGGGCAAATTTTATCACAGTCATCAGTCTTTGAAAACGATTATCCAAAACTAAGTAAGAGATACTTAAGCTGAGCAATTATAGGGATGAACCAAACAATGGGTGAATCTCCAGATAAACTTAAATATCAATTTCATTATGTATTTGTTTTACTTGGAAAGAACTCGCAGCGATTAATGTAGAAAAACAGGAAACAAAATGGCCGTCGGTAAGGCACTAAAATAACAATTAAAAGCATATTTGTTTAACCTATTTTATTATTTACGAACATTAATGATCATTTACAGGATGTATAGTCAGTATTCGTTATGATTTAAACAAAACAAAAAAATTAAAAAACAACAATTTTAACAATATACCACTAAATACAAACATTAAAGTGTAAAATTTGACCACATATTGGTAATTCAAATAGATGCGTTATTCGAAGTGAAACATTGTTCCCGATGACTTCAGATAAACCGAGATCCTACTGCATTACACTTATATGGTCAGTCATCAGCACAATTATGTTATCCATTTCCCAGCTGTGTATATTCAACATGAATTTATTATTGTCCATGTGTGACGATTTTTGCCGATGATACAGTTTGGGTGATTTATTTACCGTGTGGTTATTTACTTGAATTATAGTGATCTCCCTTTGTTTACAAATGGCTGACGAGCGCTCTTTCGGTTTGCAAAGGTATTCATTATTTGTTTAATCGTGCTTGTATTGATTGTTGACTTTAATTTTAATCAGAGAAATGATAAAATAATTTGTTCTCATGTTTTAAGTGTAGAGAGGCTCACGTTAATAAAAGCTAGTATCATGGTTATTATAGATTTTTGTATCATCGGTAATTGTCGTCAGTTTCCGTGTTTGATCGGTTTCTGACAGGGGGCGCTGTACGTTGGCTATATAAGGGGGTGTAAAAGTAGATTAAGTGTCATTCTTGTTCACGCCGATCTCGTGATAAGATCCTATTGCTGGACTGCCGAATCGACTTATTAATACATTCTTTGACTTTGGGTATTAAGATAGGCTTCAGGTGCAAATTCAGATAGGCATTTGAGTGTGGGCTTATCGGGCTGCTCGGGTCGAAGTCCTGTATTAGGTTAATAAGCGCTGTTGAAGCCCGAACGGAAGTGGGTTTTATTATAGTCAGCCGCTTCATTGAAGCCTCATTGAAGCCAACTAGCATCACAGTACGCAGTGTACAGTTTTTGGAAAGAAGCTCCAGCCGATCTGTATATTTCATAGCAGCATTTATATTTTAGATTGTATATATTTAAGGCAGGTAGCCTAAGATATCCATTAATTGGCTTTACTTCCCCACCGCTGAAGTCCGCACACACGCTACACATGTTATACTTTTATATCAGGTTAGTCATGCTGCCACTCAAGGGATACAACTTTTCTTTGCACATAGCTTGTCATTCTTGTATGCTGTTTCTCAATACGTTATGAACATGCTTGAAGGCAGATTATTGTAACACAATATAGATATTTCTTTTC
Organism: Solen grandis; assembly: GCA_021229015.1. Lineage (NCBI taxonomy): Eukaryota > Metazoa > Mollusca > Bivalvia > Adapedonta > Solenidae > Solen > Solen grandis. The sequence continues at coordinate 34,573,325 of CM037788.1, read as the reverse complement.
CTTAGTTCCAGGGTTTGAATTTAAGCTCGCATACATGCTAAGTACGAGTGGAAATTTATAAATGCGAGTTACAATTTCAGGTACAGGCTTTTTTTTTTTTTCTAGTGGAAAATAGAGTAGCTATTGTTGAGTTAAAGAAACTATGATCCAAAGTCTGCAGTTCCAATGGTGGATGTCTGGAGAGAGACGGAAAGACCCATCACTCTGCCTCTGGGGCCACAAAACTAAAATTACATGCTCAGTTTCTTTTCACTGTATGCAATGGTTCATAGTTTTGCACTGTGTCATTCAAACTGACATTTGACTCTGTACAAGTAAAGAATTTAAAATTGCGAGTTGATTTTTCATTTAGCAAGTAAAACAATTTATACTTGCTAAAAATAGCAAGTGCAAAATCTGGCTAAATTCAAACCCTGAGTTGTTCAAGATTTGTATATCTGTAAAAGATAATGTTGGTTGAGAGTACTCTTTAAAAGAATACATCAACACTACTTGCACCTTTATTTTAGTCTGGTCTAGATACTGAGTTGCATTATATTAAATATATAATGACAGTCAGCTGTTGGTAGATTAAGGAGATCTAGCATATGCCGCTGGAAGGCTTACTCATATGATAAATCCAAGTGACCAGGCGGGACTTGAGCCCAATGTGGTGTGGGGCAAAGTGGGTAATGCCCACGCGGTGTTAGGCAAAGTGGTAGTGTAAATGTTGATGGTGTAGAAAAAGCAATTCCAGTCATGGTTCTTTATTTGTGCTGATGGACCAAATGCATCTCCTGTCAATAATCATATATACTTGTCATGTTAACGTCTTTTACCAATGGTTTATAAATGAATGTATATTGTATAATATATTTGTTTTCAAACATCCAGGTATCAAATATATCACATTTGTATTTACAAGGTTTAAAAACAATTTATTGTTGCAATCTTATGAATAAATACAGATTCACATTGCAACTTATAAATAAATAATGAGTCACATTGCAACTTATAAATAAATACTGAGTCACATTGCAACCTTATAAATAAATAATGAGTCACATTGCAACCTTATAAATAAATAAATGAGTCACATTGCAACTCATAAATAAATACAGATTCAATTGCAACCTTATAAATAAATAAATAATGAGGTCACATTGCAACCTCATAAATAAATACAGATTCACATTGCAACCCCTTATTAAATAAATAATGAGTCACATTGCAACCTTATAATAAATAATGAGTCACATTGCAACCTTATAAATAAATACTGATTCACATTGCAACCTTATAAATAAATAATGAGTCACATTGCAACCTCATAAATAAATACAGATTCATTGCAACTTATAAATAAATAAATAATGAGTCACATTGCAACCTTATAAATAAATACTGATTCACATTGCAACCTTATAAATAAATAATGAGTCACATTGCAACCTTATAAATAAATACAGATTCACATTGCAACCTTATAAATAAATAATGAGTCACATTGAACCTTATAAATAAATATGATTCACATTGCACCTTATAAATAATACTGATTAACATTGCAACCTTATAAATAAATACTGATTCACATTGCAACCTTATAAATAAATACTGATTCACATTGCAACTTATAAAGAAATACTGTTCATGTTGCAAACCTTATAAATAAAATACTGATTCACGTTGCAACTTATAAATAAATACAGATTCACATTGCATTCTTATGAATAAATACAGATTCACATTGCATTTTATGAATAAATACTGATTCCATTGCAACCTTATAAATATGCATACAAAAAGCAAAACAAAAGACACTATACACAATGTACAGATGAAAATTTTGTTTTGTTTTGAAAGAACCCATCTGTCACCAGCTGTTTGGAGTTTGGTAATTTGTTGACCCTTGACTACTTAGATATCCAATTTTCATCAAGCTAGACATCAGAAAAGATCAGAATGAGTGCAATTTTTCACATATAACAAATGTTGTTGTTTTTATACCTTTTTTCAAAGATATTGTTCAGCATCATACCAGTGATAAACAGGTGAGCCCACAAGGTACTCTCAGGCTGAATCTAGATTTTACTGGTAATATAGGTCATGATCTTAATGGCTGTCATGTGATAGTAAGGGTGAACAGATGAGACCACAAGGTACTCTCAGGTTGATCTGAATTATATTTGTTATATAGGTCATGATCTATTGGCTGTCATGTGACAGAAAGGGTTTAACAGATGAGTCCACAAGGTACTCTGGGCTGATCTGGATTTTACTGGTTATATAGGTCATCATCTTCATGGCTGTCATGTGACAGAAAGGGTGAACAGATGAGACCACAAGGTACTCTCAGGTTGATCTGGATTATACTGGTTATATAGGTCATGATCTAAATGGCTGTCATGTGACAGAAAAGGTAAACAGGTGAGCCTACATTGTACTCTGAGGCTGATCTGGATTTTATGGTTTATAGGTCATGTTCTTCATGGCTGTCATGTGACAGAAATGCTGTCATGTGACAAAAAGGGTTAACAGATGGGCCCACAAGATACTCTCAGGCTGATCTGGATTTTCTGGTTATATAGGTCATGATCTTAATGGCTATCATGTGGCAGAAAAGGTTAACAAATGAGTCCACAAGGTACTTTCAGGCTGATCTGGATTTTACTGGTTATATAGGTCATGATCTTCATGGCTGTCATGTGATAGAAAGGGTTAACAGATGGGCCCACAAGGTACTCTCAGGTGATTGGATTTTACTGGTTATATAGGTCTGATCGTAATGGCTGTCATGTGATAGAAAGGGTTAACAGATGGGCCACAAGGTACTTCAGGCTGAACCTGGATTTTACTAATTATATAGGTCATGACTTAATGGCTGTTATGTGACAGAAAGGGTTAACAGGTGAGTCCACAATGTACTCTCAGGTGATCTGGATTTTACTGGTTATATAGGTCATGACCCTTTGGTGTCATGTGACAGAAACCGCTGTCATGTGACAAAAAAAGGGTTAACAGTTTAGTCCCAAGGTACTCCCTGAGGTGATCTGGATTTTAGGTTATATAGGTCATGATTTAATGGCTGTCATGTGAAAAAAGGAAAACAGGTGAGCCCACAATGTACTCTCAGGTGATCTGGATTTACTGGTTTTTATAGTCATGATCTTAATGGTGTCATGTGAAGAAAAGGTAAACAGGTAAGCCCACAAGGTACTCCGGTTGATCTGGATTTTTTGGTTATATAGGTCAAGATTTAATGACTGTCATGTGGCAGAAGGGTTAACAGATGAGCCCACAAGGTACTCTCAGGTTGATCTGGATTTTTACTGGTTATATAGGTCTGATCTTAATGACGTCATGTGACAGAAAAGGTAAACGGTGAGCCACAAGGTACTTTAGGCCGATCTGGATTTTATGGTTATATAGTATGATCTTAATGGTGTCATGTGACAGAAAAGGTTAAAAGGTGAGCCAAAGGTACTCTCAGGTTGATCTGGATTTTATGGTTAATAGGTAAGTCTTAATGGACTGTATGTGGCAGAAAGGGTTAACAGATGAGCCCACAAGGTATCTCAGGCTGATCTGGATTATACTGGTTAAAAGGAAATGATCTTAATGGCTGTCATGTGATAGAAAGGGTTAACAGTTGAGCCCACAAGGTACTCTCGGTGATCTGGATTTTACTGGTTATTTAGGTCATGATCTTAATGGCTGTCATCTGATAGAAAGGTGAGTTGAGCAAAAAGATTCTGTTTTTTTGCTCACCTGAGCACAACGGCTCATGGTGAGTATTGTGATCGCCTTTTGTCCTCGTCGTGTCCTTTTGCGTGGTGCGTGCGTGCGTGGTGCGCCCGTCCGCCCGTCAACAAATTTGCTTTAAACAACATCTCCTCATAAAAGCTGAGGGATTTTGACCAAATTCACAGGAATATTTATGATGCCCCCTATCAAGTTGTACAAATTATTCGTTGGTTAAAAAAGTAGGTCACAGGAGCTAAAAATAGATTTTAAAATGCAAAACTTTGAAAATCTTCTTCGCAAAACTGCAAAAGGGCCTAGAGCTTTGTTTTTTGGGTTTTTTTTAGCATCATCTTATGGGCCATTCAAGATTGTACAAATCATAGCCCTCGGTGATAAATGACCCGCACCAGGGGTCACCTTGTTTACATAGAGTTTTTTATAGGAAAATCTTTAAAAACTTCTTCTATGAATCCATTAGGCCTAGAGCTTAGATATTTGGTATGTAGTCATCTAATGGTTTTACCAAGATTGTTAAATCTTAGCCCTACGGTGGGTAAATGCCCCCCACCAGGGGTACTTGTTTTCATAGAGGTTATATAGGAAAATGTTTTAAAATCTTCTTCAATGAATCCATAAGGCCTAGAGATTAGATATTTGGTATGAAGCATCATTTTATGGTTCTTACCAAGATTGTACAAAAAACATGACCTTGGTGATAAATGACCCCGCCCATGGGTCACTTGTTTTAAAGAGTTTATAGGAAAAACTTTAAAAATCTTCTTCTATGAATCCCTTAGGCCTGAGCTTAGATATTTTGGATGTAGCTATCTTATGGGCCAAATTTCCAGATTGTTCAAATCATAGCCTAGGGGGATAAATGCCCCACCGGGGGGACTTGTTTAAATAGATTTATATAGGAAAATGTTTTAAAAATCTTCTTCTATGAATCCATAAGGCCTAAGATTAGATATTTGGTATGAAGATCATTTATGGTTCATTACCAAGAATTTTTACAAATCAGACCACGGTGATAAATGACCCCGCACCCTGGGTCACTTGTTTTACATAGGTTATATAGAAAAAAAATTTAAAAATCTTTTCTATGAAACCATTGGCCTAGAGCTTAGATATTTGGTATGTAGCATCATTTATGGGCCATTACCAAGATTGTACAAATCATAGCCCTACGATGATAAATGACCCGCACCGGGGTCATTGTTTTACTAGAGTTATTTAGGAAAAATCTTTAAAAATCTTTTCTATGAATCCATTAGGCCTAGAGTTAGATATTTGGTATGTGCATATCTTATGGTTCATTACCAAGATTGTACAAATCATAGCCCTATGGTGATAAATGACCCCCCACCAGGGGTCACTTGTTTTACATAGATTTATATAGGAAAATTTTTTAAAAATCTTCTTCTTTGAGCCATAAGGTAGAGATTAGATATTTGGTTGAAGCATCTCTTATGGTTTATTACCAAGATTGTACAAATCATGACCCCATGGTGATAAAAGCCCCCGCACCAAGGGTCACTTTTTAACATAGAGTTATATAGGAAAATTTTAAAAATCTTCTTCTATGAATCCTTTTGGGCCCAGAGCTTAGATATTTGGTATGTAGCATCATCTTAGGGTCATTACCAAGATTGTACAAATCATTAGCCCTCGTGAAAAAACCCCCCCACCGGGGTACTTTTTTTTACTAAATTAATAGGAAAATTTTAAAAATTTCTTCTATGAACCCCTTTGGCCTAAATTTTGATATTTGGTTGAGATCTTATGGTTCTTTTCCCAAAATTGTCAAATATCCCTTTGGGGGGTAAATGCCCGCACCAGGGGTCACTTGTTTTTTCATAGAGTTTTAAAAGGAAAAATTTTAAAATTTTTTCTTTATG
>CM037788.1:34517601-34567601 GCA_021229015.1 Solen grandis | reverse complement strand
AAATTGGGTGTTTTCGCAAAGCGGGTTTCGTCAGGATATTTGCGTTTGCATGGGTGAAGAAGTGATTTTCTGTTATATATATATATATATATATATATATATATAGGATCTGACATGAATTGTTATTTCATATCAAATTTACTAAACGAAGTTCATAAAAATGTTATTAAATTTTGATACGAAATGACAATTCATGTCCGATTCTTTTTATCATATGACCTATAGTGACAGTAAATCGCGATTTTAACAACAAAAAAAAAAAAAAAACAACAAAACAACAACAGATTAATGAACGGACTGTGAACGAATTACTTTTGTTATCTAACACTAAGAAAATAGTTTCAAATAATACTGAAAGTAACGATTTAACGTGTGTATTTCTCATACATTTCAGCATCATATAAATAATGAATAAAATACATTTAATCCAGCTGTTCGATTTCAACACACTATGGATACATATTAAAAACAAATAATTAAAATACATGTACGCCATTATAAATGACTTTTTTTCATGGATGGTATGAATCTTGTTCAGTCGGGAGTAGTGTCCCTTGCATCATATATAGTGATTATGTCCACATTTCGTGCCAGACACCTTTTTGTCCCAGTAGAGTGGGGCAGTGGGTATACCAAGGGGATTTATTTAGACAATATGCATAGGTCATTATTTAATTTCCGCCCCGGCGTCAAACATTTTGTCAAATTCCCAGGGTCTGAGACGAAATTCGTACCATTACTTGACGACTTTTGTATGTCGCAGTCCAAGATCCAACCCATGACCACCAGCTAGGCTACAGGACACACGCTCTTATCATTCGCCCGAAAGGACCGGTCTGTTGGTTAGTGTCTCTTACTAAGCCCCTTACCATTGTAGTTTCGAATCCCGATCTAGTCACTTAGAATGCATACCAACTTGTTTGCGGTAATTGGTTCTATTCATGGGACACGGAGTTTCCTCTACCTTTGAGAAACTAGAGGTCGCTATTTGACTGAATTGCTCACACAAATAGTTTCAAGTGGATGATTTTCAATAAACTTTTCACACTGGATTTGTTTGCAATCGGATGTTCGAACCAGAGGAAGGAACTCTTCAAATGTGCCGCGTGCAGTAACACGGTAAAAAAATGGCCGACAAGGTTTTGGATTTTCATATTCGGAATTGATATTACTTAATCGCTCCTAAATGTGGAAATAAAAAATGTTTTGTTTGTCGTCTCTGTTTGGACTTATAAAATTAGTGTTCATGTGTCAATAAAATGCATGGATTATCTGCTAAGTCTCGCAGAAATGGAAAATGAATATTGTCTACGCCATCTTGAAAACACTTTGTTCGCTACAAAATCGTTACATAGAGCACAATGACGTTGCAATACTTTGTGTAAGCAACTCGCTATTGATGTGTTGCCGAGACGGAACACTCCCATCAACGGTCGTCCTGGTAACACCAAGCCTAATCCCTTGTTACGACTGCTGTGGGTACAAAAATACTTATCCGCGTATTTAAAGTAATAACTGGATAATTTGGCACATACTTGGGTGTCTTTTTGAGATACTGGTTACTGCCTTGTATACTCTTCACCTTGGAAAAATGTCAAATATTTCATTTTGTGTTTTTCAAACGATTTTGATTATTTAATAAAATAATAAATAATGAGGCATATTTCTGCCATAGATTGGTGAATGCTTCATGTTCAACTTATCAAAATAGATTACCGATTTTTCCGTGAAAAAAAAAGATAACGTGAAATATCGGCGTTTTATACACGAGGTGTTTTTAAAGTACTTGAATATATAACAAAGAATATATCATTTTATTCATTTCTTAACAGTCGTGAACAATTTCCATTTGTTACAGCAGTTATGACAAAAATCCATATTTGTATTTCTGCAGCCTGTCTAGAGCAACGTGTATCCTCTGCTTTGTTGCGTCTCCTGTAATTGATTATCTACAGCTCGACCCCACAACACGGAGCGGTCGTCCTGGAAACGCCCTAACACTTCCTCGTGACGACATCCAGGAGTTATTTAACCCTTAACCTCAAGAATATTCATGACTGAGTTTATGACATGGTGAATAACTGAGGAAAAAAAAATGAAATTGAATAAATGACTGAATTTAAAATGGGATATTTCTTTGCTTTACAGACGATTGTATGTAGAATATTAGTTTCATTATTGTATGAGCAAACAGAGAAGACCCTGATAAAGGGATGTCTGATCTGAGTCTGCTCTGTTTGCCAATGCGTCAAGTGTACGAGTTATGAAGCAAAGGGTGAAAGAGTAGAACAAGTTGTAACAACCGCTTTCAAGGTAATGAAACCGGTGACAGGAGGTGAGTTGGAGCGGTTTGCATACCACCATACTGGCATGATATTGCATTTCTGATCCAATATGATGTTAGAACAGGGTTAAAAATTTGAATAACTGTACACGTATTTTCATAATAAAGTAAAAATAGGTAAATGACTGTTATTAGCTATCACTGAATGTGACTAATAACCCCGTATTATTGCTGTTATGTTTTCGACGAACCCAAAGGCAGTATATACTGGATAACTACTGTAACAGCCCCACGTTGATTGCCAAATGTAACAAGATGAAAACAGTGCAGCCAGACCATATATATTGCAAGGAAATTTAGCCCCCAAAGGACCATAATCCTTGACGCAGATATCTAGTCTGCTGATTGTGTCTCTTCACGTCAAACAATTATTCCAAGTGTGAAGGCATAACAAACAAGTGTTACCTATGTTCATGTAAACTGAGTGTGTGCCGGGATAGGACGACGCAATTCCTATCAAACTCCGCTGCAGTAGTTACCTCCCCTTACAGTGCCACCACATTACTTTATAAAATTTTGAGTGTTGGTCACATGGTTTCAACTATCATCACGTGACTTGTGTGGGTGACATAAACGATGCGCGGAGTTTGAATTCATATATTCCGTGTTTTCGTAATTTTAGAGTTGACGTTCTTGCGAGACGGTATCTCGCATTAACTCCACGCTCTAGTTACCTCCCCTTACAGTTATCTTTACCTGGACTAAGACCACAATTAATTTTACTATATGTTCTATATAAGCATATATGCAAATGACAATTTCTGTAAGGGAAATTGACATCCAAACTTACCCTCATTAGATAGATCTATTCAAGAGAAATAATTCTGTACATTTTAAACATGGGGTCACCCGACTACTTTTTGACCTATTTAAGCTTAAATAACATACGTATGAATTTAGTGCACCGGTCGGCCATTTCACACCAATTTTCTCAAAAATTCCCCTCTCAGTAATGCTCAAATTTTAAGGTTGTGGTGCAATAAGGCCTCTAAATTGGGCATTTTATGACTATTTTAACTGTGTTCTATAGAATTTGATCCTTTATTGCATGTCTTTTAGTCAAAAACTCACCTTAATTCAGCATTAAATAGGGTCACTATTTTCTGTGTAGGCACATCCGGATACAGGGTAACCAAGGGCAGGTAATTGTGGTCTTAGTCCACCTAATTGCGTGGAATTTGTACGGAGAGAAGGAATAGCCCCAAGCAGGGGTATAGTGAATATTTCAATCATGGTATTTAATACGTTCATAAAAAGTTCCCTAATTCACGGTTTTTTTTACTAAGAATAATTATATTATCATAACTTACATGTTAGATCACTGGGTTTAACGCCCGGACCACAGTATTTCAGTCATTTGGAGACCATGTCTACTTGAGACAGATATAGTGCTGCCACAATGCAGTATTACACCGTAGACATGACATACCACACCAAGTAACATTATCCTGACACCAGGCCAATCAGTCCTGAAACGACCCTTATATTTTAGGCGCCATGCATGGGAGCTATACCAGTATTATTTGTGTGTGTGTGTGTATTTTACAGTATACTAATTATACTAACAAGGAATTCGAGCTGACATTGTTAGTGTGCGAAGGTAAAAATTGGTTATTTATCTTGATAATAAAATTAAGACAAATATGTAAGAATAGAAACTTATTTTCTTTAATTTTTTTCCCCTATATTTTCAAGCATTATGTTACCCTTTATTTCATATTTATCTTAATTCAATGCAGAAATAGTTGCCTAATTACATAAAGGTTGCTACATAATCCATATATTTCACCAGTTTCATGTATTGTGGCAGCTTTTCTTCACCATATCTCCTTTCTTTACACATTTTATTGGCTTTTTTTGGGGGGGGGATATCTGGAAAAATACATTTTTCTCTTGAATAGGTTATTGAATTTTAAATATTTTTCAACACATTGTTAAATGGATAATGGACTATGTAGCAGTGTGTTTTTTCCAGCCAAGACAGCAAACTGTGTTGATTGAGTGCATGCAAGATTAAGATGTGACAAGTAATATTGTGAGGCCAAATCTGAAAGCCCTTAGCAAACTGTATTCTCTTATACAAAATGAATTTTTATACCGAGTATTACTGAGAGAAAAAAAAACACACAAAAAACTTATGTTTTTACACCCCCCCCCCCCCCTTTGGGTTGACAGCGACCCCCTAATCTTCTTCATATCCTCACTCTGTGTACTACATTGTGTATATTTTATGTGTTTGTGTGAAAATACTGCGCATGTGCTTGTGTGGTACAGTGTACATTGCGTGAATACACTGTGTGTGTGTGTGTGTGTGTGTGCTGTATAACTCTACATTAGTACTGATGGGATAGGGCTGGTGTAAATAAACAGTCAACTCTTCTTGTTTATAGAGGTCTTCCCAGATGTATTCAAAAGTTGTCAGAATTGCACTAATACATAGCAACGTATACTGTGATAGCCACATCCAACAAAAAAAAAGTAACTAAGACAAGGGGTGTGTAGAAATGGTACAGTGAAATCAATTCTAGTATACACAGACATCAAATAGCCACAAAACTAAACATCAAAGTGAGTGGACTATTTGACAAAAACATGCATATGATAACAAAATAATTCATGGTCAACTTTTCCTGAAAAAAAAATAATAAAAAAATATATATATAAACACCAGAATCCCCCCCCTTTCAAAATAAACACCTATGCTTATTTTTAGTTGTTGTGTCTTTCACGTATTTTTTGAAGTGAATGTAGGACAAAAATGTGACGACATCAGAATGGAAGGGGAATAACTGTTGTAGAGAAGGGGCTTAAAGACACGTAAGAGTTCTCGTTCTTTATGTTCTAAACCTCTATATAATCAAAACTATATCAAAGGCGAATAACAAAGACAAGAAGCTTATAGGAATGTGAACTTTGTTGTCTCCTACACATACTCGAGTACACTTAAGCTACATACTTAACATATAACTGGTAAATAAACAAAAACTGAGTAAAATTTAATACATCATTTTTTTTTTTAACTCCACATATTTGATTTAATAGAATATTGAGAAAAATATATAATATATATATAAAACAGAGTTTTGTATCTTAAAAAAAATCTAATCCAATCAGTGACTGGAGAAAAGAAAAACAACAACAGATCTTTAACAAAAAATTACATGAATGCACATTGAAAAATATCAAGGGGAAGGAACAATATGTTGTATCAATGGTGGACTGATCTGTAATACTCCACGCTCTACCTGTAACACAAAAAAAGTCTGTCATTTTGATGGCCATTTCTATTGTCAATTTGACAAATCATACTTAATCCCAATATCTAGTAACAGCCATTTCCCCCATAATCAAAGGAAAAAAATAATATTAGCACTAAATATTTCAAACAGATATATAGCAAAACTTATTCTGGGTAAATTTCAAAACCTGCATTGTATGTAAAAGTAGAACTCTAACAGGATATGCAAGCTTTTTTCTCTCTTATACATGTTCACTATGATCAAGTTATTAACAAATTAACAAAACCGGAAATGTACATTAAACTAAAGCAATTCTACAATATCTATTACACATACGATTGTGTTTCCATGTATAACAACTGCTATCTGGAAGAAAAAAAATCTGTAACCATAGAAACAACTGTTGCTACAGTAAAAAGTACCTGTCTTCAACAGGCATGTATCACGCCCTATTCAGTCTGTATTACAGCTTTAAAGTCATCATCCGGGAAGAAAAAGAAACAAATCTTGCAACAATGATGATAATGATGATGATGACAGTGATGATGATGATGAAATCAGAAATGCTTGATGAAGCAGACTTACAAAACTGGAGAGTCATAGAGTGGGAGCGACAGAAAATATATCAGCTATGTACACTGTACATGGTGAAACAAGTATATATACATACAAACAATAGTGTACATGATTCAACAATAAACATGCTGCAACAAGCATAATGTATTATATACAGTATGAAATTCACAGATTTTTTTTTTTAGTTTTTCCTGTTTTTTGTACTTGTTTTTATCATTTCCAATTTCTTTTTTTCCCCCTCTTTTTTATTCTTTATACATATCTGAGAAGATCTAAAGTAAAACTCAGAAATAATTGAGAGAATCAGATCCTAAAGGCCAACCTACTAAAGATCTAGTTATACTAATACAAAAGATTAATTATTTTCAAATTTTCTTCTGACAGAATATCTATTTTTAGTATTTTTACTTCAGTATATAACATTCTCCAATTAAAAACTCTTTTTTTTTGTATCTCTTATTGATTCATGAAAATGTTTCAAATGTGTAGAGAGAGAGAAAAAATCTATCACAATTTAACATATTTAGCCATTCAGTTCAATAGAAGTCTATGGTACCTACAAATCAGTTAATAAATGTCCATAGCTTACTGTTTATTAATAATACATTTAGTCTCATCAGGATTTAAAAAAGGAAAGATATAAAAAACCTGACCTTACAGCAAAAGATAAAATAAATACCAACCAAAAAAAAAAAAAAAAAAAAAAAAAAAATTCTATCATGTCAAAAGATTGCACTCAAATGATAACAATTGAGGGTAATTGCTTTTTAAATCATTTACAACAATTAAATAACTGTTGAAAACAACTGATGTGAATACAAAACATATATAGCCAAACTATGGGTAAACTCTGGCAAACGGAGTAACTACCATGATTGCAATCTCATTGTATCCAACAGTAACTGTACCTCAATTTCCTTTGAACATTGAAACCATAGTAACAATTCACACCTAACAATATTCATTATCGATGTTGGTAGCACAGTGTTCACGAGCACTAATGCAAGCGTTTGCTGTGCTCTTTAAGCAAAATCTATTCACTTTTAAATCATAAGTATCAGTCTAACCTACCTAACAACTGTGAACCTGAATAAACCAGAGGGCAGACTGTAAAACTGTTCTATATCCTCCTATTTCTACATTATGCACTTTACCATTAACTGCCAATTTAGTCAAAGATTTATGTTCAGCACAAACAAGTGTCCTTGACGTGATGCAGAAATTTATAACAGTATTAAATCTGATTAATGGGCAGGCTGCAATAATTGGCTGGTTTTTTCTAGTACTTGGGTATTTCTATGATGTACTTGTAACTCAATCTAGATTTCAACTGCTCATAAACAGAGCTGTTAATTATGAAATATAGGGACAAATGACCAAAGTTTATCCTGCTTGCTAGTGGCAATTAACAGACAGACTGAAGTTTTTGTTTTTGTTTGGAATAGGACCATATGTAGTCAAAGCTTCCAAAATGTCAGGTGACATGGCATGATTTCATGACTACATATTACAATACAATTAGATGCTAGCAAAGAGACACCTGCTTTCTGTCTAAAAACTGATTTTTGTCATTACATTTGTATCAATTGAATAATTTCATACCACAGAAAATGTAATGATTACTTTCTTAAATCTGATTGTTACATGTACATATATTATTAATTTGCCAATCTATGAAATCTGATTATATCCTCACTTTTGTAAATAACAGCAAAATAACACCTGAATAAATGAAACTTAAAAAAATCTTATTTTCTATCAGGTAATGTTAGTTATCATTAGCATTTATTTAATAATGTAGTGAAAAAAAAAGAAGACAACTCATATAAGATGTGAAATCTCTCTCTATATACACTAACTATATACACTTGGAATAGGTCACGAAATGAAAGCACAACTGTTTTGTAAGTTCCTTCCTCTGTCAGCACTTGAAAATCTAAAAAAAAATAATCTTTTCATCCCCTCGTTTGTCCATTTCTAAACCTTGTATTTGAAGTAAATGTACATATATCCGTCTCTTCTCCATATCCTACTGAATCACACTTCATGTATGCTCAATCAAAGCATCAAGGTTTTCTTGCGACACCTTCACTTCTCATAATATGACATTCTTCATTCTTGTTTCAATACTTCATGGTAAGCCCTGCCAGATTTGATGAAATCTGTTGATAAACACTCTTTAGAACTTTCTCCTTTACACACCTTAACTGTATCATACACCTTTCTGGATTTTTTAAGCACTTTCTTCTGATGAAGCACAATCCCATGCTCCTCCTTTCTCAACACTGGTGATTTGTAATCCTCAACCTAGGTCAAGCAATAATCATCTCTTGGACTGCTTCATGCTTAATGAAGACCTTCGATCGCCCTTGGATTCATTCCACTCTGGATCGTTGATGTCATCGACAGTTGAAGTCGAGGTCATGCTCTGAGCCGGTGACATTGGGGCTGAAGGAGATTCTGTTTGGTCCATCATTGGGTTAACAAACTCCATATCATCTTGAAGCTTCAGGGCCTTTGCACGGGAGTAGGTCCGCCTAGAGGGCGCTGCACATGTGGCTTGCTCTTTTTTCATTTCTTCGTAGCATTCCTCTGTTAATGGGAACTCTCGAGGCACAAACGGTTCCTTCACACTCTTGTAAATGTCAATAAAATCAATGGAACAGTCTCGTCCATGATCATCAACACTGCCGGATCGGCGTGACGTTGACCCACTTCTGCGTCGCCCATCTTCTCGATTGATACTGAAGGGGTAGGAGTAAGACAGGGCTGGACATTCCTGACTCCCGTTGCCCTGGGGAACCCCGGTGTCCATGCCAGTTATGTCAGGGGAGGGGGCATCATGGGTATTGCTTTCACTTTCCCGAGACAACCGGCTGCGGCGGACAGGTGGGTAGGTCACAAATGCACGGAATCGCTTCCTCTCCTCATTCTCAGAAAATTCATGCCTCTTTGTGAAAGCTTCATCTGTCATTAGCTCAACCTGTAAATGCAGAATGCATGTTTGAAGTATTCCTTCTTTTAACAGCATAATATTTCACAAGTATACACCAAAACTATGAGTAAAACCCATACCTTAATTTTAAGTATTAAATTCCAAGTTCAACCCTTTATCTCAATTAGACTCATTTTGATGCATTTTCAAATGAGGGAGACCAAGTTCAGACAGATCAAGGTCTCCTCATTTTCCTCATACAATATTGAAGCTCAATTGTGTCAAATACAATTTTAAATTCAGACAATTCATATTTATCATGTCACTTATTTGTACATGTCTTGCATGAGGTAAAGGGTTAAACATGATAAAACTTTAGGCCAAAAGCTTTGTTTAACAAGTAACTGCACGCAACACAGGAGTCCTCTACCGTTGAGGTGCATAATTTTTTCCGTTACCATCACAACCAGAATTTTATTCCAAGAAAAAACAACAACAACAACAAAGTCACATGCAGAATTTCCATACTGCCATTTATTTGTATCCCAAGTTCCATAATATTATCTTAAACGTTTTTTTAGTTATTGCAGGATCCAAATTTCCGGACGTCCTGATGAAAAGACAGACGGATGGCAAACCTATAGTCCCCTCTGGTGTAAACACCAGTAGGGGACTAATAACTGGTTATATCTTCTCTATAGACATTTCTGTAGAAGGGAAATATGGGTTCTTACAATTAAATTCTGTAACAGGTCAGTTCCGTGATATGAATGAGGGTCATCATGCTACTTGTCTTTAGTGGGGAGCACTTCTGTCTGTCTTACATAGACGGTCTCAAAATGAATGAAATAATGTTTGTGGACAGTCAATCAAAACCATGCCAAACTTACCTCTTCCTCTTCTGCTTCCTCAGGGATCTCCATTGGCTCTTCTTCTTCAGTCTCCAGGGTCATCTCTCTCCACCTGGAAATGGATAAAACTTTGTTATGATGGTCTCAGCAGAGAGAGGGTGTGAATGATTGGTTTAAACATTTATTCAATTAAGTTTGACATACACATAAATACAAATAAATTACATTAAGGATTAGAACAAAAGACATTGTTAATATAGCTCTGTTCCTTAATGAATGATTGATTAAATAAAGTTTATAAAGATTAAATTGCTGTGTATCAATTTTTGGACATATTGCCAAATACTTTGGATTCAGCAAATTACATTAACATACTATTTCTATAATAGATTTTCTTATAAAGAAAATTATGTTTTTTGATATATGTTTTTTTGATTCCCTTATCTCTCTTAAAAGTTTTAAATGCCAATGTTTACAGATATATTTAGTCTTGTCACCTGATTATCAAACACACAAGAATACATATGGTGATCAATGGTTGACCAGGATTGCACAAAGGAACACGTGTGCTTGATTTGAGCTTTGCCTTGAGAGAAAAATAACAACAGATAATGGCAACACCTGAACTGCAATGTAGAAACCAGAAATGTGCATTGTGAATCCCCAATATCTGAGAATGAACCTTAATGCATAATGACTTTACAGTTAACCATGTGGTAACAGATGGTGGTATCCTTGACATAAAATCAACTGACAGTATTCCTTTCATAATAAGGGTAAACAAGAGGGCCATGTGAGCCCTGGAATCGCTCACCTGAGAACCAGGTATTAGTGGGTGGAAAAGAAATATAATATGGAAAATGGGCTTTGCCCCCTGCCAGCCGTATTTTTAGATGGATCCAAATAGTTTAACAGCCTTGGTAGAGAGAGACCCAAGGAACATCTGTGCTGAAAAAACTTTGAAATCCAGTATGTACTTTTGGACACAAAGATTTTCAAATTTGTACCTTTATATATATACATATATGGAAAACGGGCTCCACCCCCTCATGGCCATGTTTTTTCAATCCAAATAATTTTTACAATAATGACAGAGAGTGACCTAAGGAACATCTGTGCATACAGGGCTTTTTTCAGGTATCCCACGGGGCAGAATATCGGCCCCATTCCCAATGTTATCTAGGTACATTTTTTCCCAAATCAAGACAAAAACAATCCAAAAGCCAAGAAATATATATTTTTTACAAATATTTCCCAAGTAAATTGGTTTTGTTTACATTAACAATTCTTGTAGGTAAAATTATTGCACGCACTGCCTGAGGTCACGGTATAGTATAGTTAACTTAAGGTTCTTGATGAAAAGATTGTTTTTATGATATATAAAATGAACTATTGTATGTATTTCAATGGGTCAAATTTCCATATTTTATCGATTCGACAATTATTTTTTCCCCAATTTTCCATTTTTACTGATATATTTTTTTCCCCCAAATTTGGCAGGGGCCTTTTCCCAAAAAGCCTGAAAAAGCCCTGGCATAAAATCTTTGAAATCCAGCAAATACTTTTGGAAAAGAAGATTTTTCAAATTCTTTCTACATTAAAGGAAAATAGGCTCCTTCCCTCTAGTGCCTGTTTTTCCTGACACATCCTTTTCATTTTTACAATCTTTGCAGCAAGTCACCCAAGAATTATCTGTGCCAAAAATCTTTGAAATCCAAGGAGTACTTTTGGACAAGAAGAATTTTCAAATTGGTACTATATACATATAAGGAAAATGGGCTCCATCCCCTGGCGGCCATATTTTTCAACAGATCGAAATAATTTTAACAATCTTGGTAAAAATTGACCCAACAAACATCTGTGCCAGAAAGCTTAGAAATCTAGCCAGTACTTTAAGAAAAGAAATTTTTCCAAATCAGTACTATATATGCATATAAGGAAAAAGGGCTACGTTCCCTGGTGGCCATGTCTTTTTACTGATTCAAATAAATTTTTGATCTTGCTAGCAAGTTACCCAATAAAACATCTATGCTAAAAAACTTTGAACTCCAATGCATACTTTTGGACAAGAAGATTTATATATATTTCAGGACAAGAGAATTGGTAGAACCAATGGATGCTCCCCAAATAAATGCTAGTTTCAAAAGGGCTTTGTTTTAAAATATTTCTTTCAAACATGTGTGTTAAACTAAATATTATAATACAGTATTACAAAGGAAAAAAATATGTATGACAAAGGGCAGCAAGAAGGCATCAGAGATTATGGAGTTTTTGTTTTTTTGAGTATCAAGAATTGCACTTTGAGTACTGCACATCAACTCAAGTTATGCTCTGGACAAAATTTTTAAAAGTATGAAAAATAACAAAGGGCAGTAACTCCAAAATTATGCAAAACAGAGTTGTGGTTCTTGTACACTGCATTTCTCCTCTTTGAGATCTGTCTACTTAGGAAGTTTCATGTCGATACCTCTTATAGTTTTTGTGCTATGCTCCAGACAAAATTATGATGGACGGACTGACGAAGCGGCAACTAAATGCTTTCCCTTCATGGAGCATAAAAATGGGCTCAGCCCCCTGGCAGTCACAATTTGCGACCCATCCAAATAATATTTAAAATCTTGGTAGAGAGTGACCCAAGGAACATCTGTGCCAAAAAGCTTTGAAATTCATATCATTTTGCTTGGTCTAAACTTACTTTGGAGTTTGAATCTCTTTATACTGTAGTTTCTCCACTCGTGTTGAAGCAGCCATACTGTACGGGATCACAATGTTGTTGATGTCATACGCATTCTCGATGTACTTTTTCTTCCGTGCCTCTTTTGCTGCCTCCCTCATGGCTGCGGACTGCCCCGCTATTGACAACTGGCTGCCGTCCTTCATTTGTGGGGAGGGGATGGGGGTGTGGCTAGCAGTACTCAGACCATCAAGATCTGTGTCTTGGGACACAAGGTTCTTCTGGAATGCAGCTGAAATACACACAAGGTACTGGTTTACACTCTTAACCTTATTCTATTCAAACTTCCTCTTTTTCTTTTTTTACTATTTCAAATCAAAGCAAAACTATTCATCTCAACTCTGGCTGATGAAGTTCAGTGTTAAATTATTGTGAAAACCATACTTCTTACTAAAATCATGACCTCACTGACTCTAAATGAGTTTGTTAATTGAGTTTAGTGTCCTGCCAACAGTATTTCACTTCCTCCTTTCACCTACATGGCTAAAACACAGTATTGGTCCATTTTGAGCCTAAATGATGTTATATACAGAATGAAATCAATAACTGGAAACATAAAAGATTAGTTTCTTATGTTCAGTGTTTGTAGTAATGGCCAATCCTTATGCTCTCAAAATTGTATGTCAAAATATTACTTGAATTATTGCATCAATCATTTTGGTTGATGAAATAGACAGCATAATAAGGATGTAGGTCATAGTATAATATATATAATTAATGCAATGTATCATTTTTTTGCAGAGGACAGAAGAAATTCAACACTGCGACCAAAGAAAACTGCTGTTAGAGAGGCTGAAAAACATGACGATGAGCCCAAGACGCAAAAGGAGAAAACCAGACAGAGAGTTAAAGTGTGCAGATATCACCAGAAAAACCAAAACCCTTAAAAGTGCTCAGTTATAAAAAGACTGACAAAGACAGAAAAAAGAAGGAAAGAAAGAAAATTAAGCAGATGGCTTCTTCAGATCAAGATTTGAAAGACATGTCTCGAGAGCTTAAGGACAACGTCATTTCTAGATTGGAAAACCCTACACGTGTAAATGAAAGGCGTCACTTTCAGTTTAAAACATGTGAACTAGATAGCGTAAAAGCAAATCTTATGAAGATCTTATGACAAACACGTCAATTTTAACCCTTTCCCTCATAGAAGAAACCATGAAAAGACCTATGTAACTCGCAGGATGATCAGGTTTTATGCTGTTCGCTGCTCCTCAGTGGTCTGGAAATGAGGACTTTATAATTAAATTTGGTAAGGTTTAACTGTGGTTTTCTGCAGATCAGGCTTTATGTGGTACCTATTAAGTGCGTCAAAATGAGTCTATATGAGGGAAAGGGTTAAGTAGCTTGTAAAAGGAAACTTGTACAGACAGCATTCTGGTGTAGAGTCCATAACTGTGTGAAATTCCATAATTGTGGATGCAAAAAGCATATACTGCTCATTTCAAAGAGTTAAAAGTAACTAGCATTCATGCTAGCAAACCAATGTGTTTTGACATTTGTGGTAGACAGAAGTTATGCTAACAGTTTCTTGTTAAATTTGTTTCAGTTTTGCGACTGTTTACAGATAGGTAATAGATTGGAATCACAAATCAATTAGATTTCATTTTCTTTATTTTGTTCACCTTCCATTTTTGAAGTTTTTGAGTAAGCATTAATAAAAACAAGAGGGCCAAGATGGCCCTGAATCGCTCACCTGAGAAATATTGCTTCACTGCTTTTTACAACATAGTCATACTGAATACAAAATCCATGCAGAAGAACAGCAATATAATTTTAATTCCACACAAAAAGTTTACATGTGATCCAAAAAACCAAATTAACCCTACTGTGGGACCAATTTTGACCTAAGGGCCATGATTTTAGAACTTGGTTCAGGTTCACAAGGCCATGTTACATACCAAATATCTAAACCAATGTTCTTGTGGTTTCTGACAAGGATATCTTTTAAAAATCTTTCTTATGTTTATCTATGTTAAATCAGGTGATCCCTGGGGCGGGGCCATTTTGACCCCAGTGCCATGATATAAACAAACTTAGTAGATGTCCATATGGCAATGTTACACACCAAATATCTTTACTCCAGGCCTTGTGGTTTCTGAGAAGAAGATTTTTTAGTTTCTTTTTTCCGATATTAGCATATGTAAAATCAAGTGACCCCTGGGGCGGGGCCAATTTTGACCCCAGGGTCATGATTTGAATAATATTGGTACAGGTACACTAGACTAGAGCTCTAGGCCTTGCAGTTTTTCAGAAGAAGATTTTCAAAGTTTGCATTTTTAAAATATATTTTTAGCTCCTGTGACCTACTATTTCAACCAATCAAAAAAATTTGAACAATCTTGATAGAGGGCATCATATGAATGATTCTTGTGAAGTTTGGTCAAAGTCCATTCAGCAGATAAGGAGGATATATTGTTTAAAGGTAATTGTTGACGCCGGATGGACGCACGGACGCCGAACAAAAGGTGAACACAAAAGCTCACCATGACCATGTGCTCAGGTGAGCTAAAAACAATGTTTTAAACAAATTAATTGCGGTTATATATCTGTTGTAGTGTTTGTAACAAACAGATAACCTGTACTTCAAAATCACTAAAAAATGTATTTGAAAAAGCTGCTGAATCGAAACAAGCATGAATTTGAATGGCTAAAATATTGTACTTTTGATACCCTAAATTTGAAAATGCTGAATGAAAGTTCATTTTTTCATCAAGATTGGGCACTTGTGTGCCAAATAACTTGTTTAAGCTGACTATTACATCAAGACCCAACATCTGATCATAAAACACTAGATGACTCAATCATTTATTTTCTGTCTAACTCACCAACAGCCAGCTGTGCTGCCCGCCGTCTCTTCATCTCCTTCCTCCGCAGCCGGGACTCTGTCGTCACTTTCTTCTTTGGAGTTTTGTGGGGAGACTTCCCTTCATACTTGCTGCGAAGCTCTGAAACAAGGCCATCAGTGAACAGTGAATGTTGAGACATTCATTTATTCAACCATGTCTTCCCCCTATAGCAATGTTTCAATAGGATCCAAATCTAATGTGAAAAATAACAAGACTCCAAAACAGGCATATCCCAATCCAGGATAATTGTCAAAGGTTGCTGAACAAAAAAGTAATCACTGAACACTTGTAAGGTTTATGTGCATTTATTTGTCAGAGCTTATCCAGCTTTTTCCTAGTAAAACTGATATTCATATTCATTTTGAGGTAGTCTGGTGACATGCTTATTGACAGACCATTACAGACAGTTTTACATTTCCATTAGTGATCATTATGCCACACTACTTTAAAAAGAAAATTCTTAAGTTTACATTCATATAAAGGTATTCATGTCTTCAATAAACTAACAATATAAATAAATTTGCATTTATTATGTTTGATAGTTGATTGCTATTGCTAGGACTATAATACTACATAGATCGTATTGTGATTCTCTGTATGCCAATAATACAGTAAATCTCTTATGCCACAATGACCGCGGGATTGCCACTTTTATTGGAATCTTGATCATCAAAAATATGTACAATATGTTTTCTTTTTTGTTTGTTTGTTTGACAAACAGACATGTCTATTGACTTTCAAGTGAAAAAAGGCGTGTGACAATGAAAATCCCGATGATAAAACACCCCTAAAATATTTTAAAGTTTAGATAAAAGACTTAAAGCAAAGCAAAGTTTGTGTGTACACAACAATTCTCTTATTTAATAAACTAAAAAATCAAGGCAGTCCAAAGGACAGCTATATCCCCCGCCGCTGGCCAAATATTAGAATTTGTTTGGTCATAGGATTATGTTCACCTTAACCTGGCATGGTTGTAGCAGACATAGAAGATCAGTTTAAGACAATTTAACTTTCCGGAGTTATGTATGAATCTCAGAATTCGGAGGCACATATATTAAAAGTTTACTGACAAGTTTTACATGGGAAACAGTACAAAAAGTGAACATCAATGAAGTATAGAATGTGTTAGGTAATCACAAAATACATGTGTAACTCAATTAAAAACTTTATATATCATGACGAAAATGTGTCCAAGCGTTCATGAGATATGGAGCTGACACGAAAATAACATTTGATCTGCAAGTATGACCTTGAACTTGAGCCAGCGTGACCGCCTCATGCCTTCTGCACATCAGCTCAATGAGGTTAACATTTTAGCCGAGTTTGAAGAAAATGTGTCCAAGCGTTCATGAGATATGGAGCGGACATGAAAATAACATTTGACCTTCAAGTATGACCTTGACCTTGAGCCAACGTGACCGCCTCATGCCTTCTGCACATCAGCTCAATGAGGTTAACATTTTAGCAGAGTTTGAAGAAAATGTGTCAAAGCATTCATGAGATATGGAGCGGACACGAAAATAACATTTGACCTTCAAGTATGACCTTGACCTTGAGCCAGCGTGACCGCCTCATGCCTTCTGCACATCAGCTCAATGAGGTTAACACTTTAGTCGAGTTTGAAGAAAATGTGTCCAAGCGTTCATGAGATATGGAGTGGACACGAAAATAACATTTGACCTTCAAGTATGACCTTGACCTTGAGCCAGCATGACCGCCTCATGCCTTCTGCACATCAGCTCAATGAGGTTAACATTTTAGCCGAGTTTGAAGAAAATGTGTCCAAGCCTTCATGAGATATGGAGCGGACACGAAAATTACATTTGACCTTCAAGTATGACCTTGACCTTGAGCCAGCGTGACCGCCTCATGCCTTCTGCACATCAGCTCAATGAGGTTAACACTTTAGTCGAGTTTGAAGAAAATGTGTCCAAGCGTTCATGAGATATGGAGCGGATACGAAAATAACATTTGACCTTCAAGTATGACCTTGACCTTGAGCCAGCGTGACCGCCACATGCCTTCTGCACATCAGCTCAATGAGGTTAACACTTTAGCCGAGTTTGAAGAAAATGTGTGCAAGCGTTCATGAGATATGGAGCGGACACGAAACTGTTTTGGACACACTGACGGACGAAGGGCATTCCTATAACCCCCCTCCCGCTTCGCGGCGGGGGATTAAAAATCAGATACAGAGGTAACCTGTACATGTAACCTGTACATGTAACCTGTCTCTAGATTAATGATACCAACTGTCATGGTATGTGTGTATATGACACTGCATCATTAATTGATAAACTGAAGCCTGAAATATTGGTCCTGTTTCCAGTATTAAACATCTATAACTTGATTAGGAAGCATATTTTATTGGTCCATCCCTGTGAGTTCTGTGGTAGCTTTAATAATGACTGGAAAGATTGATGTACAGTAATCATGCCTTATGTAACTGTGTATATATAACAAGCCTTTCATTAAAGTGTAATTATAACAAGTCTTTCATTACTGTGTACTGTGTGGTGAAAATGAAAGATAAACAAGAGCTGTGCTAAGACAGCCTGCTCCACTGAGTGCTGGATAGCATAATGCCATCTGTTACTACATTTAGTGTTAACATAAAACAAGAGGGCCATGATGGCCCTGAATCGCTCACCTGAGTACCATTGCTTCAACTGATGTCAAGGTTTTTAAACAGACAAGGATTCTGATATAACTTAATCTAAAACATTTTACCCCTGACAATACTACACACCAAATATCTAAGCAATGGGCCATATGGTTTCAGAGAAGACTTGGGCGCAGGGTCATTTATCACCCTAGGGCCAAGACTTTGAAAATCTTTGTAATGAACCATTAGATGCTACTACATACCAAAAATCTTAGCTCTAGGCCTTATTGATTCATAGAAGAAGATTTTTTTAAGATTTTCCTATTTAACTCTATGTAAAACAAGTGACCCCAGGTGTGGGGTCATTTATCACCATTGGGCTATGATTTGTACAATCTTGGTAGTGGCCCATAAGATGATGCTTCATACCAAATATCTAAGCTCTAGGCCTTATGCATTCATGGAAGAAGATTTTTTAAGATTTTCCTATATAACTCTATGTAAAACAAGTGACCCCTGGTGCGGGGTCATTTATCACCATAGGGCTATGATTTGTACAATCTTGGTAGTGGCCCATAAGATGATGCTAAATACCAAATATCTAAGCTCTAGGCCTTATGGATTCATAGAAGAAGATTTTTTAAGATTTTCCTATATAACTCTATGTAAAACAAGTGACCCCTGGTGCGGGGTCATTTATCACCATAGGGCTATGATTTGTACAATCTTGGTAGTGGCCCATAAGATGATGCTTCATACCAAATATCTAAGCTCTAGGCCTTATGCATTCATGGAAGAAGATTTTTTAAGATTTTTCTATATAACTCCATGTAAAACAAGTGACCCCTGGTGTGGGGTCATTTATCACCATAGGGCTATGATTTGTACAATCTTGGTAGTGGCCCATAAGATGATGCTACATACCAAAAATCAAAAGGCTAGGCCTTGTGGTTTCAGAGAAGAAGATTTTTTAAATTTTCATTTTTAAAATCTATTTTTAGCTCCTGTGACCTAATTATGCGATGGACCAGAACCATTTATACAACTTTAGTAGAGCTTCATCCAAGGAACATTCCTGCAAAATATTTTTCAAATTGGCCAAGCCGTTTAGGAGGAGATGTTGTTTGAAGCAATTGTTGACGCCGGACGCACGGACGCACGGACGGACGCACGCACGGACGACGGACAAAAGGCGATCAGAAAAGCTCACCTTGAGCACGTTGTGCTCATGTGAGCTAAAAACAAAGGTACTGAGCCCACAACACATGGGAAGTTTCAATCTACTAGCTTAATTTCAGAGTAACATGGCCTTTTGAAATCCTATCCAACTTTGGAAGTGATCAAGTATTCCAACCCTGAAGTGCATGCAGTTTATGAGAAATTGACCTTTACCAATACAGAAAATTCTAAGTTGAAAAGGGGTTATAACTGAGCCAAACTTTATTTCAGGTTACCTGCTCTTTTGAAATGGGTTCCTATTTCACAAGTGAACACCTAATCCAAGTTTGATCTGAATATGGCAGACGGTATGGCAGACAGTTCTTGAGAAATTGCCCTTAACAAACTAGAGGGTCATGATGGCCCTGAATCGCTCACCTGGTATCATTAGGCTATGTAAAATCAAGTGACCCCTGGGGCAGGGCCAATTTTGACCCCAGGGCCATGATTTGAACAAACTTGGTAGAGGTCTACTAGCCCATGTTTCATACCAAATATCTAACCTCCAGGCCTTGTGGTTTCTGAGAAGATTTTTCAAGTTTTTTCCTATATAAGCCTTTGTTAAATAAAGTGACCCCTGGGGTGGGGCCAATTTTGACCATTGGGCGATGATGTGAAAAAAACTTGGTAAATGTCAACTAGGCCATGTTATGTACCTAATATCTAAACTCCAGGCCTTGTGGTTTCTGACAGGAAGATTTTTCTTTCTTTTTTTTCCATCTAAATAAGCCTATGTAAAATCAGGTGACCCCTGGGGCAGAGCAAATTTTGACCCCAGGGCAATGACTTGAACAATTTGGTAGTAATCTACTAGACAATGTTGCACACCAAATTTCTAAACTCAAGGCCTTGCGGTTTCTGACAAGAAGATTTTTCTAGTTTTTCCTATATAAGTCCATGTAGGGTCGGTAGGGGCCAATTTTGACCCCAGGGTCATGATTTGAACAAACTTGGTAGAGGTCTACTAGACAAAGCCACATGTCAAATATCTAAGCTCAAGGCCTTGTGGAATCAGAAAAGAAGATTTTTTTAAGATTTCACTTTTAAAATTCATTTTTAGCTCCCGTGACCTAATTATGCAACAGACAGGAACCATTTGAAATTTTTTTATTGGGGATCACCTTAGGAACATCCTTGCAAATTTTGATCACTTTCCCATCGGTATTTTCAGGGAAGAAGATTTTTAAGTAAATTATTGATGACTGACAACGGCGGAAAAAGGCTGGTCCCAAAATCTCACCTTGGCACTTCTTGCCAGGTGAGCTAAAAACTAAACCTTTGTGTGTAACCATTTTTTATTTCATTTTAAACTAAACATACATCAATTCATAAACTAGCATTGTGTAAAAAGTGAAGCACTGACGATTTCCTAAGGCACCTAATGTATTCATGATCACTGAAGGGAGTAAACATTAAACATTAGTGCAGATAAGCTCAGATTTAAGAAATGAGGCTAACCTTAATTGTATGCACCTCACTGCAAACTGACAACAGCAATCTAACTTCGAAAATCAGATCATGAATAAGGGAATACTAATGAGACTGAATACAAAATTCATTCAAGCCTCTTTAATTATTTTTCATACCTTTGAAAGGAATGGGTGAGCGATATATGCACAGAACTTAGAAGGCATATTTATGTTTACTGAGGATGAATGTGAGCAAAGGGTATGTAGTATCATGTTTCCACTGAAGGTGTCTAAAACTAGTGTATCCTATTTCATCACCATCATGGTCGTGACAAAGCATTTCAGTTTAAATCATGACAAAACTGAATCTTTTAATGGCAACAACATAAGACACAGACAAAAATAGCCTCCCTCCCTATATACCTCCCTTTTGGGTGTATGCCTATAATCCCAACCAAAATATCCCCATTTGCACTCTAACCCATCTGCCTAACAAGACTCTAGGAGCATATTTGAATGGTAAAAGCTCAGCAGAGAGGGTATAAGGGATATGGCAGTTACTCACTTGCTGATGTCAGGAGGACAGCAGCTGCAGTCTTGGTCAACTTCTTACGGTTCTTCCTCACTTGGTCCTTGAACTGGGCATTCAGCAACTTCTGCCTCCTGTAGACAAAAAACAGCACATAGTATTAACTGATAGCTTAAGACTACCAGATTTGAACATGGGTTCCTACTTCTTGTAATTCTGAGAGCCTGACATGAAAGACATCCCCATAAATAACCCTTTAGGACCAGTCACATGTTAAGTTCTAAAATAAGGAATGAAGAGCTTAAGCCAACACAATTAACTTCTAATTTGAAATCCTAGACTCTGCTGGGGAAGAAAGTCTCTGGTTTTCCTTACCAGCACCTATATATGAATATATCAAAGGCAAATCTGTGTCAAGGACTCAAAATTTTCTTAGTCCTAGTGAGAGCCATGCCATGTTATCTCTTTTTTGATAATGATTCCCATGAAAAGGACTGATTTGCCTGAAAGAAACATATACTCCCACCCCACTTAAAAAGGATATATGGAAACACTTTCAAGATCCACATTTTCATTAGGCTGCATTTTTAACCTTGTGTAAGCTAGCTTTAATGTCTCCCAAGTGGAATAAATTATTCTTGTCCTCAATCATATGGGGAGAATGCCTTTGAGAGACAGGGACACTGTGACCTCAAACCTATTTATCATGCTGCAGACGAGTGGCATGATACCACTCTTAGTCACATCATCATCAAAATAAGTCTATGAGGTAAGGAGTTAATACTAAACCACAATGAAACTTAACATACTATCAGTTGTATCATAAATTTCTTGAAATAGGCAAGTACTTAGGACATCCAAGTTGCTTTCAGTTTAAGGAAACTGTACAAGGAACTTATGAGTGTTGCTGAAAAAGATTGATAATGATTATAAAGATTACTGACTATATTTATAATACTGCTGTGTTTTGTGTTAGTCATACAAGGCTGTATAGTTTCCTAACTATACAGTAGAGTTTTTTTTTCTCTCTTATCATCTTACTGCCTTGCAACATAATCTACATCTTAAAAAGTTACCGGTATTGCATGCAACACAGAGTCGACTACCAGTGAGGTGCATAATTTTTCTGTACCCATGGTTCAACAAGTTTTCTGAAGCAAATTTAAGGATTTTTCAAGGTTTTTTAAGGTCTTTAAATTCTAAATTAAGGACTTACATAAACAGCAATTTAAGGCATTAAAGGGATGAAACTCGACTTTTTAACAAGTTTATGAGCACTTCATTATGATCTATATATTGAAATTTCAAATTCAAGAGCATTTCAATACCTTTCCATTAATTTTGAGGGTTTTTTAAGGGTTTATAAGGCAAAATGTGATTTTCAAGGGTTTTTCAAGACAGACATAAAATTCAAGGGTTTTTCAAGACCTGTGCAAACCATGGTTACCATTGCAACCAGAATTTTGATCCTAGAAAAAAATCCCCCAAAAAAACAAAGGCCTGATCTGCAGAAAACCAGTTAAACCTTACCAAATTTAATTACAAAATCCTCATTTCCAGACCACTGAGGAGCAGCGAACAGCATAAAACCTACTTGCAGGCTGATCTGGTTTTATGCTGTTCGCATAGGTCTTTTCATGGTGTCCTCTATGAGGGAAAGGGTTAAAAAGATTTTAATTATCGCATGATCCAGATATCCGGACATCCAGATGGACAGACTGACAGACGGAGTCCAAACCCGTAAGTCCCCTCTGGTGTAAACACCAGTAGGTGACTAATAATTGATCAATTTAAGTAATAAACAGGTAATTAACGACAGAATTTGAGTAATAAACCTAAAGCTGCTTTTTATTTCACGACTTTGATCTTAATTTCAAACATCTTTTGCTAATAAAAAAAGTTTCAAGAGAACTATACGACTGTTGCTGCAATATAATAGGAAGAAACAACCATTCAGAAGGGTTTAACACTTGACTTCATACTCAAAGGCAAACAGAGTAGACCCTTCTATTTGTTCTTACAATATTGTAGCTAAGAAAAAAAATGTTTCATACACCTTTTAAAGTTCAGTAAAATTAATATCCATCAGGTCATAAAAGGACATGATACCACACCTAGTCACATTATCCTGACACGAGGCCAACCAGCCCTAGACCTACCCTTATATGCTGAACACGAAGCAAGAGAGCTTCACTGGTAACATTTTTTAGGACTTTGGTATGTCATGGCCAGGGATCGAACCCATGACCTCCCACTCCTGAGGAGAATGCTCTTGCCAACCAGGGACAGTCTTAAAAATTTGTACATTAACATTCATGAGGAAAACTGTTAAAGAAATTTTTGAGTAACTGATGGAACATATTGATTGCTTGCTTGTCTGTTGGGTTTAAAATTCCACTGCCATTTTGCTTGCTTATAAACTAAGATACAAGTTTATTCCCTATCCTCCTCCCCCCTCCCAGGATAAAACAAGAGCTGTCCATAAGACAGCGCGCTCGACTTTTCTCAGTTCCTAAGACACAGTTTTATGGATTTTAATAGTATGGTACATATCAATGATGATATGTTCTAGTTATAGTAGAAATTATTCTATCACCTCCAATAAACAAATATGACATTTTTAATTGGTGAAATTAGCATGCAGAATCAATTTGAGAATGTGGTGTGCTGATCCGCCAACTCCAGTGCTAAAATCTGAAATTGTAATATTCCAAGTTATGGTGGAATACCTGTGATAGTATTGAAAATATACAACTTTGTAAAACAAGAGGCCCATGATGGCCCTAAATCGCTCACCTGAGATAAAAAGGTTGACCCAAGGAACATCTGTACCAATTTATTTTAAAATCTGGCCAGTAGTTTTGAAGATGATATTTTTAAAGTTTTATTTTTTTTCTTTTTGTTCCTGGCAACAAGAGTTCTATATGGATCAAGTTTATTTTAGGAACTTTTGTGAAGGTTGACCCAAGGATCATTCCTGCCAAATTTAATCAAATTTTTTCCAGTGGTTTCAGAGGAAATGTTGATTAAAGTTTTCCCTATATACATATAAGGCAAATAAGCCCCGCCCCTGGCGGCCATGTTTTTTACGGATCGGATATTTTTTTAGCAACTTTGGTAGAGGTTGACCCAAGGAACACCTGTACCAATTTATTTTAAAATCTGGCCAGTTGTTTTGAAGAAGATGATTTTTAAAGTTTTCATATTTTTTTTCTTCTTTTTATTGCCATGGCAACCAGAGTTCTTCATGGATCAAGTTTATTTTAACAACTTTTGTGGAGGTTGACCCAAGGATCATCCCTGCCAAGTTTAATCAAATTCTGTTAAGTGGTTTCAGAGGAGATGTTGTTTAAAGTTTTCCCTATATACAAATAAGGCAAATAAGCCCCGCCCCTGCTGCCATGTTTTTTTATGGATCGGAATAATTTTAGCAACTTTGGTAGAGGTTTACCCAAGGAACATCTGTACCAATTTATTTTAAAATCTGGCCAGTAGTTTTGAAGAAGATGATTTTTAAAGTTTTCATTTTTTTTTTCTTTTTGTTGCCATGGCAACCAGAGTTCTACATGGATCAAGTTTATTTTAGCAACTTTTGTGAAGGTTGACCCAAGGATCATCCCTGCCAAGTTTAATCAAATTCTGTCCAGTGGTTTCAGAGAAGATGTTGTTTAAAGGTTTCTCTATATACATATAAGGCAAATAAGCCCCGCCCCTGGCGGCCATGTTTTTTTACGGATCGGAATAATTTTAGCAACTTTGGTAGAGGTTGACCCAAGGAACATCTGTACCAATTTATTTTAAAATCTGGCCAGTAGTTTTGAAGAAGATGATTTTTAAAGTTTTCATTTTTTTTCTTTTTGTTGCCATGGCAACCAGCGTTCTACATGGATCAAGTTTATTTTAGCAACTTTTGTGAAGGGTTGACCCAAGGATCATCCCTGCCAAGTTTAATCAAATTCTGTCAAGTGGTTTCAGAGGAGATGTTGTTTAAAGGTTTCGCTATATACATATAAGGCAAATAAGCCCCGCCCCTGGCAGCCATGTTTTTTTACGGATCGGAATAATTTTAGCAACTTTGGTAGAGGTTTACCCAAGGAACATCTGTACCAATTTATTTTAAAATCTGGCCAGTAGTTTTGAAGAAGATGATTTTTAAAGTTTTCATTTTTTTCTTCTTTTTTTCCTGGCAACAAGAGTTCTACATGGATCAAGTTTATTTTAGCAACTTTTGTGAAGGTTGACCCAAGGATCATCCCTGCCAAGTTTAATCAAATTCTGTCCAGTGGTTTCAGAGGAAATGTTGTTTAAAGGTTTCTCTATATACATATAAGGCAAATAAGCCCCGCCCCTGGCGGCCATGTTTTTTTACGGATCGGAATAATTTTAGCAACTTTGGTAGAGGTTGACCCAAAGAACATCTGTACCAATTTATTTTCAAATCTGCTCAGTAGTTTTGAAGGAGATGATTTTGAAAGTTTTCAAATTATTTTTCTTTTTGTTGCCATGGCAACCAGAGTTCTTCATGGATCAACTTTATTTTAGCAACTTTTGTAGAGCCTCACCCAAGGAACATTCCTGCCAAGTTTCATTAAATTCTGTCCAGTGGTTTCAGAGGAGATGTCGTTTAAAGCAAATTGTTGACGACGGACGACGCACGCACCGGACGCCGGACGAAGGGCGATCACAAAAGCTCACCTTGAGCACTTTGTGCTCAGGTGAGCTAAAAATTAACCATGATTTCGGCTGTTTTCTAAGTATGAAAGGGGCATAATTCAAGAAGTAGTACAGCCAGGGTTATGGGCCTTGCTAGTAAGGCAGAGGTAGTGATGGTGAATAAGTACTTGAATTTCAGTTGAATACCTTAGATAGTATTGAAGATATACAACTTTGTAAAAACTTTAACCTTGATTTTGGCTGTTTTGTAAGTATGAAAGGGGCATAACTCCAAAAATAGGGTAGCCAGGGTTGTGGGCCTTAGAAGTAAGGTAGAAGTGATGATGGTGAATAAGTATTTTAAGTTTGGGTGGAATACCTTTGATAGTATTTAAGTTATTGATGTTTGAAAAAAACTTTAACCTTGTGTTGCAACGCCGACGCCCGAGTGACAGTATAAGCTCTCATTTTCTTCGAAAAGTCGAGCTAAAAATCCTATGTATACACTTTTTCTTCCCTATCATTCCATCCAGTATTTACATAAATAGCAGATGTAGTTGAAACATATGGTCATTAGTATTTCCTTGTTTTCTAATGGATCCCTTCTAGAATGGTATATGAATACCTGCCGTTTTACCGCTTCTACCCAGTAAGGTTGAACAGGAAAAGAAAGACCTATGACCTAGACACCTTGTAAAGAGTGAAATATTTGTTTTCCTGTGCAATCTTACGCAAAATCCTCCCCCCTCCCACACCCTCTACAAGCCAGCCCCTATTCTCTCCCAATTAAACAGCTTGTTCATCCAAACATATCCTACAAAAACCGCCAATGCCTGTTTAATGTGCCATAACTGTTACACAATGCTTTGCTAAATAAAGATCATGCACACATTCCAAATTTATCTCCGATAAACCATCCGTAACCATAAACGTGCAGCTATATACACACGACAGGTAGACAGAGACGCTAGTCACATGATACGTGTGTTTACATTAGAGTCATAATAAAACCAATACACCAAGGTGACATTAAACCAAGAAATAGAAACCCAACGCATAAATATTTTACTGGAAAAACAGGACTTTAAAAACAAGAGAGAGCTAACCTGATTCTGTTTTTCAAAAGTAAAAAAAATATGATTATGTTATTATGATAGATAAAGACAGAGATCTCATTATTTCAGCAAAGTGTATCAACTGTGACAGTGTTTATAACATATGAAAAGTAGTAAAAAAATATATAAAAAATTGCATTATGTCTCCAAATACAGATTTTGTGGTTAACATGTGATTTAGACTCCTTTAAATCAATGGCTGTGGAGGAGAGGCTAATGTTACACTTAGTACATCGTTCAAATCTTTTATACAATTTTTTTTTTCAAGCTGGTTTTCTGAAATTTGAAAGAAAAAATCCACTCTAAATCATAGGTTTTACAGAGGGACATAATATACTATACAATTAACTTCACTCTTTAAATACCGATATTTCGGCAAAACTTGCCTTTGTTTAGGAAAAAACATGACATTTTAAAGTCACTACAAATTCAAAATTCCAAGTTTTTTTTCTCTTTACAAAGACAAGTTTTGCTGAAATATTAGTGCAGAGTGAATTTATAATGTTTAGAATCATCTGAACTCCTGATATTAGTGTCGAATGCCATCAACAATACTTAGCGTTAGGTATTACTTACATACTTCAGGGCAAATCTCATTATTATGGTTTCTCTTATGTTACCCACCTTTTCTCCGCCGCGATGGCCCGCAGTGTGACCTTGGGTTGAGGTTTGGACGTCTGCCATTCTCCACTCTTCAAAAGAGCCTCAAAATGTATCGGCAGGCCAATTTCTGCAATAGAATATCAATATCAGTTCTACTGCCATGGAATAATTTCAACCAAGCAAAATCATACAAAAAAACTTGGAAAAAACTATTGAATATCTTGGTGTTGCTACATTCAACAGGAATAGTTTTATGTTTGTTTAAACAAGAGGCCCATGATGGCCCTAAATCACTCACCTGAGATAAATAGGTTGACCCAAGGAACATCTGTACCAATTTATTTTAAAATCTGGCCAGTAGTTTTGAAGAAGATGATTTTTAAAGTTTTCATATTTTTTTTCTTTTTGTTGCCATGGCAACCAGAGTTCTATATGGATTAAGTTTATTTTAGCAACTTTTGTGAAGGTTGACCTAAGGATCATTCCTGCCAAATTTAATCAAATTCTGTCCAGTGGTTTCAGAGGAAATGTTGATTAAAGTTTTCCCTATATACATATAAGGCAAATAAGCCCCGCCCCTGGCGGCCATGTTTTTTACGGATCGGAATTTTTTTTAGCAACTTTGGTAGAGGTTGACCCAAGGAACATCTGTACCAATTTATTTTAAAATCTGGCCAGTAGTTTTGAAGATGATTTTTAAAGTTTTCATTTTTTTTTCTTTTTGTTGCCATGGCAACCAGAGTTCTACATGGATCAAGTTTATTTTAGCAACTTTTGTGAAGGTTGACCCAAGGATCATCCCTGCCAAGTTTAATCAAATTCTGTCCAGTGGTTTCAGAGGAGATTTTGATTAAAGTTTTCCCTATATACATATAAGGCAAATAAGCCCCGCCCCTGGTGGCCATGTTTTTTTACGGATCGGAATAATTTTAGCAACTTTGGTAGAGGTTGACCCAAGGAACATCTGTACCAATTTATTTTAAAATCTGGCCAGTAGTTTTGAAGAAGATGATTTTTAAAGTTTTCAAATTATTTTTCTTTTTGTTGCCATGGCAACCAGAGTTCTTCATGGATCAACTTTATTTTAGCAACTTTTGTAGAGCCTCACCCAAGGAACATTCCTGCCAAGTTTCATTAAATTCTGTCCAGCAGTTTCAGAGGAGATGTTGTTTAAAGCAAATTGTTGACGACGGACGACGCACGACGGACGACGACGGACGCCGGACGAAGGGCGATCACAAAAGCTCACCTTGAGCACTTTGTGCTCAGGTGAGCTAAAAAAGCAATTGTCAGGAAATATGTATGAGGTTTACCCTGCACCAGTCAAACTGACTCAAAATATTTGCACACCAAACCAAAGGTGTGGTTAATTGATTATACCTGTACACTTAGTAAATATACATTGTTCATGAATATATCAAGTATTGCCCTGGGGATAAGAGTTAAAGAGACTTACTCTATTTTTTTTGTGTTCTTTAAATATAACAACTGATTAAAAAAAAAAAAAAGAAAAAGAAAAAATGCTGGCTGGGGGCCACGCTTTTTTTCTTTCTTCAAATATTGCTAATCACTACAGATTTTAATGTGATTTTAAGCAAGGTTTCTGATCAGCAATCGGTTATTTATGAAAACCATGAAATCTAAATGAAATCTTAATGAGAAAAATCCCTTGGCAAAATGTAGTCCAGCTATGCACAGAATTTAAACCTCTCACTGGACAAACTCAATGCGCACGATATGTATGATCTAACCAAAATATTACTTGCCCTATAAACTGAACAAAAAGATCTAATATGGCAATTTAAGATTCTAAAAGTGCAGCCAGAGCTATGTGTCATTTTCATCAAGATCAATCAAGTCCTGCTCTTATTGATTTGCAATTAACCATCTAATCCTTGCTAGCTCTGGTTTTAAAGTGAAGGCCATTTTTTCAGATGTTGGGGAAGGGGCCTTAATATCATATTTTGGGGAAATTATCACCATGTTGTTTTTTTTTTCATATGGGAAAGATTCCTGGAGTAAGCTGCAAATTTGGGGAAAACAGCATGAAATTAAAGATTTTTTAAGAGAGGAAGGCACCTATGAACGGCCCCTGATAAAGAAGCAGTGGATCCATTGTGATGGTAATCAGGTTCTGCCTATCTAAACTTATTTATTTATTTGATTTATGTCATCCAGAAGGGCTCATCACATGACCAGCATATAAAGATGGTTGATGTGACATTCTGGCTTTCAATGGATGATATTTAAGAAACTCTCCGGGCTGAAAATTATCTAAATTCATAAATAATGTTTTTTAATTTAGACTAAAAACAAAAACAAGGCTTAAAGCGACAGGGACTGTCACAAAACCAGGTTTTCAACATGGAAAATCCAATTCGAAATGAAGATTTTATTTATAAAATGATCACCAAAGAACATTAATACTTTATGTTACATGGATGAAGAGTAAATAAGGGTCATAACTCTAAGAAATATGGTTAAATTGACAATATAGGTCAAGTCACTATGTACTGGCCATACTGTGTAGATTTGGGCAGAATGCATTCAGAAATGAAGAAGGAGAATTTAAGCAAATAAAAGAATGTGTCACTATATGTTACATGAAAACAAGCTCAAAGGTGTGAAATCAGATTGTCAAAGGGTAATTGTCTCTGACCTGCAATATCAATGCAGGGTAAAATACAAGATTCAAAATTAAATGTTAGTTCAAGGAAATTATGGATATTTTAAAACATGAAAAGCAACCTACAGGAATTATCCAAAGACTGATACAAATGCATTTATTTTATTTCTTATTGAAGGTTTATTAAGCAATTCTAGCAATCAGACATTTGTATAATATTTGTCAAGATAGCAAGGGCACCGCAACTATGTAAATGAAGAAAAGCATAAGTGAAGCATAAAAACAAAAGCATTCATAGCAAGCTGCTATCAAACAGAAAAGAAAAAAATAAATATATATATATATATATATATATATTTAGTCATAGTGACCTTGACCTTGATCCATTTTCTAATATATTTTAGTCATAGTGATCTTGACCTTGATCCATTTTCCAATAATTTTAGTCATAGTGATCTTGACTTGATCCTTTCCCAAAATTCCCAAAGGTTAAAAACGAGATAAAGGAAAAAAAAATTAAGCCATTGTGACCTTGACGCTATTTACCTATAAAATATGAATGCTATACCTTCATTTTTACCCAAGTTATTGAGCGGAAATGAAAAATCTATTTTTAGCCATTGTGACCTTGACCTTCACCTGATTTACCTGAAAAGCAATCCAGACCTTCCTCTTCCCATAAGCTATCTACCTATTAAATATGAATGTTATACCTTCATTTTTACCCAAGTTATCGAGCAGAAACAAAAAATCTATTTTTAACCATTGTGACCTTGACCTTGACCCGATTAACCTGAAAAGCAATCCCAACCTTCCTCTTCTCATAAGGTATCTACCCATCAAATATAATTGCTATATCTAAATTCTAACTTAAGTTATTGAGCGGAAAAAAAACATTGTGACCTTGACCTTGACCGATTTACCTGAAAAGCAATCCAACCTTCCTCTTCCCATAAGGTATCTACCCATCAAATATAATTGCTATATCTAAATTCTACATTATCGAGCAGAAACAAAAAATCTATTTTTAACCATTGTGACCTTGACCTTGACCCGATTAACCTGAAAAGCAATCCCAACCTTCCTCTTCTCATAAGGTATCTACCCATCAAATATAATTGCTATATCTAAATTCTAACTTAAGTTATTGAGCGGAAACGAAAGTTTGACGCCCGCCCGCCCGCCCGCCCAGCCACCCGCCCGCCCGCCCGCCCAACGACGTTCAGCATTCTAATAACCAGGTTTCAACTAGTTGAAAACCTGGTTAACAAACACCATCATGTAAGTAAATCTGACCAAATGCTCTACACAAAGGTCACTCAGCAAAACACAAGATTGATCATTGAAAACTGAGAAAAGATGTTAAGTAATCCTAACCATCTATTCCTGGAAGGACAGTGCTGAAGACAAAGCATTCCAACTGAGAGCTATCTCCATTAGATTATTTAGCTGTTGAATTTATGATAAATCACTGGGGCTGTGACAAGTCTCGAACCAGGAACCAACTAGTTATTAAAACGGCACTTTACAAGCGGCCTCAGGCAGGCCTGGTTCATGAGATGGAAAACCCAATCCAGGACACTCTGGGCCCATAGGACAAAGCTAAAACACAATCTCTTGCAGTACAGAAACAATGCTAGGACCAGAATCTAGCGTGTGTTCAGTATGCCGGACAGTATGCAACCATACGCTTACAGTCAGCCATGAAGCTGTCTCAGTGTCATAAACCACGGTGTTCACATATAAATGATATATACCTATGTACAACTTTAAAAGGTGTGCGTGAACTCATAGGACAGCTCTGTAGTGACTGGTTGCATACTGAACACATGCCTGTACTGTGCACAGTACATCTATGATTCATAAATCAAATGATACGAGCTGGAACTCAGCCATTTTCATTGAAATATTTTATCTTAATTAATTCCTGTAATTTACATTCAGTATATTTGTTTTATGGTGAATGTTCTTAATACTAACAGATCCATAATTCAGTGCATGATAAATCAGAAGCATTAATAATTATGCTTCTTCATGTTATATCACTGTGTATAAAAACTTTCTGATAATCTCCTTTATTTTAAGGCTGAACATTTATGAATATTTTAGAGACTATAAATGCATGAATATATATTTTAAAGGAAATAAATAACAGATACTGATCTGTGTGTGTTTGACTGTGCATATTAATTAGATGAGAATCTAGAGGCTTGTGTCTAAAAAGTAAAATACAGACTTAAGTTTTCTGCCAAGGATGCAACCATGGCGCATTAAAATTTCAAATGTCCCATGGAAAATTTACCGATGGGGTCACCGTGCACATAAAAAGAAAGTAAGGAATGAGTAAACTTTACCCTGCCCCACTTGTGGAATGTAGTTTTCAAAGTAGAAGTAAGTTCCCTAGAAGCAATAGAAGTAGTTCTACACTTACAAGAAATTTAATCGATACTGCCAAGTTAGCTTCAGGTATCGAGCCATTTCATTGGCTGAGTGTATGCTACTGTTTAATCGCGAGGGGTTTATCAATTCGTTATGCAGTTGTAATGGCGTACGATTCAAAACAAAAGTTGCGGACAATTTTAGGCTATTTCAGGACTGTTTCCTTTAAAAATTTAAATCAAATGAAGGTGTAGACCACCCCAACAAGATAACACCAGGGATATAAATGGAAATGAGGTAGATACCCAAATACCGCAAGAAAAGTTATGTGATCTTTTCAAAATAACTGGCTACGGGAATATTTGCCTGGTTACAATTTGATGAAATAAATGATGTCACGGCCTGTGGTTTGTGCAAAAACATTTCAGTAACCAAATACATGTACAAAAGTTTGTTGAGTTTTCTAGGGGATTTAAATGGTTTTGTTTTGAAACGGGAGGGTGGTACTGCAGACCAATTCAACTTCGAAAGAGATTTAGAACACTGGAGGAATGCAAAGCAAAGGAAAATCTTTGCCTGTTCAGCGAACTGAATAAATTCAGAACTTTAAGTTTGAATTCAACTGTTAAGTCCTAAAGAATAAGCTGACTGTTACTGTTACCAACAGGGACTAGGATAGTTAAAGTTCTATGAACAGATTGTTCAAAATTAATGTGCATCAACAATAACATTGATACAGGAATAGTTGGGTTTTTTTCATGGAAAATTAAGTTGGGCCACATTAAAATTTGGTTTGACCCCTATTTTTAAAGCCCAAGGGTCAATGTCCCAACATACTTGAATTCTTGCAGACTTTAACATTTAATAGATCCAATTCTAGACTTAAAACCTCATGATACCATCATACACATTAACAAGAGTGCCAAGATGGCACTGTGTCGCTCAGCTGAGTTAAGAATGAAGTAATAGGCATCATGCTGAAATAAACTTTCATAGGTACAGTGATCTTTACATTTATTTAAATTAAGTCTCCCTGGTAAGTGTGAACAATTTAAGACCAAGATTACATTCTGACTAAGTTTCATGAAGGCTGACTGAAAAATGTGTCATCTTGTTCTAGTTTTAATAAGAATTGTCACAGTGCGCAATTTCAAACTCATCAGAGATACAATGAAGATAAACATTCTGACGAATTCTTACGAAGATTTGGCTAAAAATGTGGCCTATAGAGTGTTTACACGCAATTGTTGATGCCGGAAGAAGACCTATCACAAAGTTCATCTCAAGCACTTCTGAACACAAGTGCTCTGTTGAGCTAAACATGATGTAAGCTTGCTGAATGTTTCCTCTTGAAAAAAGTGCCATTTTCAGTCATGAATTCAGAAAGCAGTCCCAACCCATTATTTCATCATATTTAATCTTATATCATATAGAGAGAGAGAACAGACATTACAAATACTGAATTTAAATATGAACATACCAACTTAAAGACAGCTGTACTCAACCCTACATACTTCCTTGAGCAATGTTATCCGGCTAAACAGGCTCAACAGTTACTATATAGTTAATTCCTATCTGTCAAGGTCAATACTGGCACTATTCCAAGCCGAGAGAGAATACCATCATCATAGTGTATGTACTGTGTACTTTACAGGTGTTCAATGCTTCAATAAACATTTCTATGAATTACTTATCGAAAGTAGATTAAACATAGTCAGATGTTTGCATGAAATACTTTATGTAAGATATATCCGTATAGCCAGTTAGTGTCTAGGCATACAGGTTTTCTATGACAAAGTTTCATGCATTTAAGAATCAAGAGACAGGTTACATCTTATATATTAAAATAGACAAACAGGATAAATATGAAATACATCTTTTTGGTTCAGGATGCGTTACGGTTTTAAATATAAATTTAAACAGCAAAATGATTTAATGTGTAGCAAAGGCAGTCTAAAAACAGAACACTTTGGAGAGGTCTGACACAGATGAATTGTCCAATTAATTTACCATGTTCACTAAGGTTAAAGAACAAATATATGTTTTATGCAAATGTGTTACCATGTATAATTATAATGCACTTTTGAAACAGATATCATATGATGATGATGTATTGCAATCGGTAACAATAGTACAGATCTGTCAAAATGTTCATGCTGTTGACACAACACCAACAAAGAAAAAGAATCTGTTCGTTGCCATGGCAGGCAGTGTTCCAGACCACATGGATCAAGTTTATTTTAGCAACTTTTGTAAAAGGCCACACAAAGATCATTTGTGCCATGTTTCAGCATTTCTATTCAGTCAATTCGGATATGTCTTTTAAAGCAAATTGTTGACACTGCACACAAGATGGATGCAGGGTGATCAGAATAGCTCAAATTGAAAAGTGAGCTATAAGCAGTGAAAACCCAATAGGACTTTCCGTTATCTGCCAATACTAGCCTAGGCCAATTTCTTTATCAACATCCCCAAGGCTGTTCAGTTTACAGTTTTATCCCCTCCCCACTGAGGCTCCTCTACCCAGTACCCCACAAAATCATTAACACCACAAAGCAAATACCACCCTACTGTCAACATCTGAGATAGCCTATCAGTGCAATGCAGATTACATGTTGACTAAGTTTAAATACAGGTCTTTGGCTTGGTACAGTGGCTAGGAGGCATCTTTCAACCATCTATAAAGATGAGTCAGTCTGCATGAAAAGTACCTGTCCACCAGATATGACCAGCATTTGGGGTTGAACAGATTCCCAGTGCAAGTGTTTTTCTACCTATTTTGGGAATGTGACCCTTAGCCCCTGATTGAAAAAATTATCCACATATTTCAATTTACAGGGAGTTACCATACTGGAAAGCAATATTTAGTTGATAATGTTAAGAGAGGCATTTTCTTTCATAAAACAACAAGCAAAACAAACATTCATGCGTTTTTTCCCTGTCTTTCTGTCAATTTGATCTAGCTTTTCTATAGTTTATCATATATATGTATATATGGAATAACTGTGTTGTAAAGAGCTTTAAAACTTGTTTTGAATGGATAAAAGTGATTATGACAATGTTATGAAAATCTAAATAACAGGTAAACCCATCCAATACTGATACCCAGGTTCCTTATTTTATTTACTTGTACCTTCATTACACTGGTATGTACACTTTGTTATCAGGTAATTTAGGAGACTCAGGTGAGCACTGGTAAATGTTAAAGAAAATTGTTCAAGGTTAACAATGACTAGGATTTTTTTTCTTCCAGCATGTCTTTTTGGCATGGTTTTAGCATTTAACACAAATATCTAAGTGGCATTTATCATTTTAAATTGACTTCTTTAAAAATTTCTAAATCTGTGACATTTTTTGTATATATGTGCCATTGACACAAGGCAGCGATAATTTTACAAATTGAAAATATGGGTTTTTAGGATGCACATATTTGAAAACAATGGGTTTTTTTTTTCAAAATCAATGAGTCAAAATCATAAATTTAAGCATTTTGAGGTAAACTGTAATAAAAACATTACATTAAGAAAATAAATCTGACTCTTTTCCATGCAGGATTCAAAGAATGAAAAGATTTCATACCTATTAAAAAATGCTATGAATTTAGTTTATTGTGCACATCCATTTTACTGTTTTAAGTAGTACAGTCAAAGCTTTGTCCTCCTTTGAGTTTGATTTGGCCTGACAAACATTCATAGCATTTTGCAGGGCGATGGCTTGTATCGTTCAAAGATGCATGCCGTACTAATGTTGAATGTTGGAAATTCATGTTCTGATTTTTTTTAATCATACCATTTTTTTTCCCCGATG
Source organism: Solen grandis (assembly GCA_021229015.1). Classification (NCBI taxonomy): domain Eukaryota; kingdom Metazoa; phylum Mollusca; class Bivalvia; order Adapedonta; family Solenidae; genus Solen; species Solen grandis. The sequence continues at coordinate 34,531,132 of CM037788.1, read as the reverse complement.
TGGTGCATGCCGTGCAGTACATATATTTTTCCGAAGTATCATATGCGAGCCATGAAAATTCAGAAAGCCATTTGCTAAGAAAAACTCTTTTGACCTTTTTATTTGTTGATTCCGGTTCAGCACACGCCTGCTCTGACTTGTTCATTTCCTTGTGATTGTGATCTGCCAAATGCAGTAAAAATCGATTTTTGATTTGAATCTGGAACTAATCTCTTTTTAGGTGGCATTTTGCAGACGAAAAAAAAATCATGTATAAACAAAATCTACAAGGGACGTAACTACTATCGTATTGGGTACGGTGCAGATTGCGGTTTTATTTCCCGTGCGCACGTCGACTCCGACGTCACACACTATAAATAGACAGCGAAAAAGTCATCTTACCTTCAAAAATCAAGTCCCCGAATCCGATGTCTCCTTTCGTTTACTCGTGTAAACAATCTAAATTGTACCGGAAGTTATGTTTATTTCAAAGAACTGCACCAAGTTTACTTGACTTTTCTCGCCTAATGATACGGTGCAGTGATTGTAAACAAAATAAACTCGCAATAAGTGTGGTAGAGAAATTTCGTTTCACGTTTGGATTTTAAGGAGTTTTTACAGCAAATGCGTCAAGATGATGCACATGTTTTAAAACAATGGGTTTTCTATGAAAAATATGCGTAAAATACGCAAAACGCACGTGTAAAATTATCGCTGCAAGGCCCCCCTTCTTTCTTAGCCCAGTGTTTCCACTAAGATTTGATACTGGGGCTAAATTTTGGGATTATATCGAATTTTTGTGCCCTGTATGTTATATATATCCAAACTTCTTGAAAATGGATATCCCCATATGGGGGTATTTAGGAACACTGCTAGTCACTGGGTTTTTAATGAACAACATGTATGTCAAATAAATACAACATCCAATTTCTTCTTGAGCAGCTAGAATTATATAAACCTTAATGTAATCTTTGTCCTGACACCATGTTGAAGCAGGAGTAATTTAGGTATGATTTTTACATTCAACTAGCTGGCCACTTGAGTTTGAGCCTGGGATTTCCACCCTCAGTCCCTGAAAACTGTGAGAGAGAAGCTCAACTATTTAATACTAAACACTCACCTTGAGGGAAAGACAAAACAGGGTGAAAGGCAGGATCCAGTAGTGACACCTTCTCCATGATGGGCATGCCCTCTGCATCCAGAGATTGTGTATTATTGTAGCGTCCACCGCACATTGGACATGGCATCATGGGTGGATAACAGTGACATTTCACACTAGATACCCGCGCTGCTTTGTGATTCAGCTGGTGTAAGCCAGTAGTCCGTAACAACTTCCGCTTACGGTAGAACTGCACAGGCCGGCATCTGGCCGCCACACATGTCGAGTCCAACGGTTTACTGAGATCAGGTGAAACACTAGCACTACAACTATCCCCTGCAGGGCCAGTGGTGACAGGCGTACCACTCGCTTTATGGGATGCTTGGGACTGTGGCGTGCTGGTCAAGTTTGAGTGAGGCCCGTCCACAAACCCATTCAAAGATTTGGATGACGGGCCTCCTTTGACCTTGTCCGCCTGCCTTGCTGCATTTATGGGTGAAAGACAATTACCTAAAGACTGAGTCAGTTTTGATGCTTGTTTGCTCACATTGATCATTAAGGACGTAACACTTGCTGGCGAGATTTCCTGCCCCTTTTCAAGGCCTAGAATACTTGTGTCTCCAGTCCGACCCACTGAGGTTGACGCTTCACCAAGCGTGACAACGCCTTTACTAGTTCGAATTGTTTTGTGAATTTCACTTTGCTGTCTTATTCGGTATTCCAGGTCAGAAACTTGGGCTTGTAACCATGTCCACCGGGAAACAATGGCTGCCCTATCTACTGCCCATTTCCAATCCGCCCGCTTGTATCTGAAACAAACCAATAACCAATGTCAAAGATGACTGGTTCAGTTCTTCTCATACTGTGAAAGGCAATAAATTCAGGGCTTATCATTTCATTTCAGCAGAAAGTTGTTAAAGAAAGCTTTTGCTCTAATTTTCTGTTTAGAAGAGCTTATATCATTAAGGTTTATGCCATGTAATTCACTTCCAGTTAACGTATATATGCCCCATAATAATCATTAAAGCCATGCATTTAACTTCACAATATAAACTTTCAAATGTCAAACCATGGAAATCTTTAAGGCAAATTGACATGTTATGACATATGACAGTAGTTCTTTCATTACCTTCCCTTTATAATTTTGTTGTCATGAGTTATCTCCCCTGAAAACTACAAAAAAGTGATTTCCTCCATTTTCCAACAGTAAACTTAGACTTGTTCATAAAATTGAATCATATAATGCATCTTTCTACCGTGAGTTTTCTTCGAAAATCCAACTTTTCATATTCACAGAAATTGTTTATTTCCCATAGACTTCAATGTTAACTTTAATACAGATTATCTCCCCAACATCAAATAAAACCTGGAAAAACTCTCAGTGAAATATTTTTATTTTTGGACTTCTTCAAAGTGACAAAGTTTTATATAAATATTTCCATCCAGTAGCAAGATGTGGAATATGGGTATTAGGGGGTTTATACCTTAAAGAAAATCTTTGCTTTAAAATACAAACTTTGAGAAACTCTTTATTATTGAGTCTTATGCTTAAATTGCATATTCACGAATAGTGCATAAGTTTTATTTTTTCTTAACGATGGTCTTCTGATTTAAGCACAATTCTAGTTGCAACAACATACCTAGCATTTTCTTATATGCATAAGTCATGAAATGTTCCGAAAAAATCCAGATGAAGATGAGTATTCAAGTGTATTATTCAATAATTCATCAAAAGAAATTTTGCCTTGTCACAAATTTGCATATCTTTTTTTTTCTTCTAAATCTAAAAAACATGTTCTTTTTACGCTGGTTGGGAAACAAATTCCAACTTACACAAATTTTGTCAATGGTTCCTGGGTTGGACCAGTACTTAAGGATCTGGGAAAGTCATGAAACCCACAACTTTTGGACCCACAGTCGAGGACATTAGCACTGGACCGCGGCACCCTTTAATCTTTTAATCCTTAAGAATGACTATAGGCATTTCAGCACCATTTGACATAAAATTGACTGATTTTAATTTGTTTGAAGAGAGCCAGACCTTCTTGGCAATTTTTCTCCACCATATTTTTGACTTGTGACAAGGCAGTATACATGGCATTATCAATGAATCAATAAACCTATAAGCAGTCAACATGGCAGGGTTTATAGACACCAGTTCACTGGTGAACAAAATTAATACAATGGTTTGCATACAGTAACACTGCACAGTATTTGTCATGTCATGTTGACACAAAATTCACCAGTTGTGTAGTCAACTGAACCCAGATTTTTTTTGCTTTAAGTTTTCTTTCAGTATTTCCAATTCAGTTTTATTTACAGATTTATTCCTCATTGGTGACACAGGTGTTACTGTGAATATCCCTGATATGCCTGAATTTTTTATTTTATTTTTTAGACTAACTTTTTAATGTCCTGCTAGTTTATCTGTTGACATTATAACCAATTTAGACTTTGCTCATGTTTGATGAATACTTACTTACTAAACTTTAATGGTATATACGTTTGATCAGGGATTTTCCCTGCCTTTCTATCCGTCCAGAAACCGGTGTCATTTTCAAAGCAAACAGCCTCGTTCCTAAATGAAAGTCCAATCCATTTTTCCCAATTATCACAGTATATTTTCCAAATTATTAAAATAAAAAAGTAAACAAGAGGGCAAAGATGGCCCTGAATCGCTCACCTGAGAAACATTGCCTTCATTGCCAATTATTCTATTATAAGTCATACTGAATACATAATCCATGCAGAAGTACAGCAAGATCATCTAAATTCCACACAAAAACTGTACTTGCCATCTAAATTTTGAAGGTCATAGCTCTAATAAGTCTATATAAAATCACCGTAACCCCTGGGGTTAGGTCAATTTTGACACCAGGGCCATGATTTGAACAGATTTGGTTGAGATCCACTAGTATACATATTAAATTCAGGCTTCGAAGTTTCTGACAAGAAGATTTTTTTAGGGTTTTTTTCTATACAAGTCTATGTAAAAATGTTTAAATATTCCCAATTTTGACTAGACTCCTTTTCCCAAAATGGCTAGGAAAACCCCCTGCCAATGTATCAAAGTAAGACTATACAAGGTAAAACATGAAGGATTATGAATGCATAAAAAACCATCAGAACATTTCTCCATCTGGATATATCATAAGAAAACCTAATAGAGAAACCCAAACCATAAGAAGAGGCCATAAACTTGTCAACCTATTAGAAAAGAAATCTCACACAGCACATACCCCTTACCGATGATTAAATCTGGCATTTAGCCTTGAACAGGTCTCAGTCTGTGTAGTATACACAAAGGTCATGTGTACTTCAAGACTAACTGAATGGCACTATCAGGTTGTGAGGCTAGGGTTATTATAACCCTTAATTTAGAATCCTAGTCAATGAAAATCTGTTAACGTGCTGTTTTAAACAAGAGGTAGATCTATGAGACAGCGCTCTTCACTTTCTGCCACTTAGTTGGTTTAACCAAATTTAAATTTGCCTGCAAAACTTTTAAGCTTTCAAAAGGGTCAGGATTTACAATGAATTAAGTCATTTGATGGCCACCTTAATGAAGTTTCACTTATACGCATATTACAATTAAGTGATTTGTGAGGTCTACATTAACATGCTCCTATATTACATGTACAATACAGGACAGTGTGTATTACTATTTATAACTAAAATGAACTATGGTCATCAATGAATCCAGTTTTGTACTTAAAGTGTAGCCTACATATTAACTATGTAAGTCTAGTCATGTGACCTAGATTTTAACCTTTGTCTTGATCTTCACTACTTCCTATTCCTAATAATATTCTGTTAAAGTGTAAACAATATGATTAAGTCTAGATGAATCTGAGAGGCATTCTTTTTCGATAAGAATGAACAGAAAACCAGTTAAAATGAAAGTCCAAAATTCTTCCAGTACAAATTTAAAGGACTTACACGTTTTCATCAAGAGAAAATGTAAGCAATACGGTTTCTGCTTTCAACTACTTGTATTTTTATTACTTTTAAAGACAATATCCTATACTTTCTTCTCCACATATTTTTTAATCAAGAGGAATAAGCTCTTTTTTTTTTGCCTGCACTAGAAAGGGAAACATATGGGAATGTGAAGGAGGGGATATTACTCTGAACTATTTACAGTGCAAAATTTTCATATGATGTATACCAAAGGAAAAGTGAAAAAAGTTTGTACAAAATATACTTACAAAGGAGTAGCAACTTTCTTGTCTGCCATCACTGGACAATCTTCCCATTCCTCACAGCTTTCTCCACCAGAACTGCTTTCTGTTGCATCCGAGTCCACCACATCATTCCAATGGCGTACATTTGTTCGTAAATGATTGGATTTTCTCTCTGACTCTGCTGATACACTCGCCTCCATCAGGAGAACACCTCTACCTTCATGTGGTGGTTTCTTATTAGCATCAAATGTCAGTTTAGGTTGAGTGGACTGTAACTTTCTTACAAGGCTAACTAGATTTGAGGTGGACAGATTTTTAACATCATTGCTGTTAAATAAGGTGCTCTGAAGATCACCATATGGCCGTATTGCTTTTGATGCAACTGTTTGTAAGTTCTGATGCTGGAACTCCACAAATGCTCTTAACTGACTGCGGACATGAGATTCCAGTTGTTTGCCTTGTAGGCGTCTTAATCTTCTGAGCAAAAACTGATACCTCTTATCGAGTAGGACTGCCTTTCGTGAGGCATCCTTAACAAGTTCTACAGGTCTTTGTTCAACAGGTTTCACAATTCTTTCTTCAGTCACAAGAGATGCTGTCCTAGCACCCCCTTCACCTGTTGGACAACTCGCAGCAGTTGTCAGTGTTGGTTGTGCAGACATCGTACTCGAGTCTGTAGACGTAGTTTCTGCAGTGTGACACATTGTACCAGAAGCACTTTTGGCCAAATTGTTCAAACTATGTGGTTTATCAGCATTCACATTTGGCATAATAGCTTTGTTGTTAGGAATTTTTCGCACCAAATGCAAGTCTACTTGATTGTTTGCATGTCCATTCAGTGATGGTTTCCCCTCCAATGCAGTTTGTTTGATAAACTTTTTACCAGTTCCATTTGGTCCATTCCCATTAGAGGGTTGGTTCATTTTTTTCTCCACAACTCTAAGATACTGGTGATCAGTTTTTACCACTGGACTTGAACCCGATATATGTTTCAGAATATCTGGCAGGTTTGCAGCAAGTCCCAAATCTTTTAAACCTTTGTGGACCTTGTTTGCTGCTGACTCTACAGAATAATCTGTTCTTGTCCGTCCGTTTCTTTGTATTGGTTTCAGCAAACCTCTCTCAGTCTTGCCTAGGTCAGGGGTTAGGCTTGCTGAAACCTTGGCCTTCACTGATGCAATATCAATCACTGTACCGTTTCGATCGTTTCTTGTCACCCCCACTGTTGGATTTTCTGTGTCCACTGTAGGAGGGCTACTTGGCAGTTGAATTCGTGACTGGCTAGTTGCATCAGTAAGGGCAGGAGCCATTGCGGCTATACAACATAGTCTCAAGGACACAGGACCCGACATACAAATTTCACGCCTGAATGCATTTGACAGTCCAGGTTGCAGTTCAACAAAATTGTCAATTTTCTTAATATCTAAAAAATGAAAAATTACCTACTCATCAACCGTAATGATCAACTGTCATGTAACATAGTAATGAGTGTAAAATGTATATGACCTAAACAATAAACACGTGACTTGTCAATAATCCAGAACAGGAGTCGCAAAACGTATTCTAGCTGCATAAATTAACCTCTGCATACCAGTTTTCGACATGAATATACATCTAATGAAAAACACTTGCGTATCCAGTCCAGTTCTAGACAAAAAAGCAGTCATTTAATCAAATAAATAAGGAAAAAGTTCCCAAACCACGTGACCTGGGCCACGTCCCTTTACGCTTACTTTTTCAAGCTACGCCATATCGGCAGTTATGACTATTGAAAGCACCATCACGAAACACGAATATTCCACAAAAACACTTTTGTTTATTCCTTTTGCGATTAAACTTCAATCTGGTTCACCATTTTGGTGGAAATTGTGAATGTCTATGACGTCTAACATGGTTGAGTTTCAACTTTCTACGATAAGCTTGATGGCCATAATGGCGAACAGTGGTTTACATATTCTCATAACAAAAATGCGAGGTATTGACGTTCAATTACAATTGCAATAGCGCCATCCCTCTCGAACGTTATTGCTGGTTGGCTAGTCTATCAAGTTTTCGTTGCTTACATGTGTTGGTCTTTTACCTGCGTATAAACAATATTTTTTCAGTTTACTTTCATTAGAATGGAATCAACTGTAAGCATATTATTTTTCGAAAGGAGATAAATATATTTAAAACGAGAGATATGCCTCAAATTTTGAAAAAATATCACAACAATAGCTAATATTGCGATCCTTTTATTGGTCAACAATGGGGTAGTTTAGACCATGGATGAATGGGAAATTACAACGCGCGTTTTACACCAAGAATGCGTGCGCAAGTACTTTGCAGTTAGATCGATAGGTAACCGACGCGTTCTTAAAGTGGCACTATAACAAACATTTATATATTCTCATGATTCCAAATGGTAAAAGAAGATTAAAAAGTAAAATGTCGAACAGAAATCTGTTTCCCAAGGTAAATTTAAGAATGAATTAATTACTAATTAATTAAAGCAGAAATTAACATATTTTAAATGGTATCTTTGATAAAGATCTATCTTCTCAAAGAAATACTCATGTTAGTGCTACAACTTCATCGCATTAAATGCAAGGTCCACTTGCTCTACATACCTGATTATTAATTAGACTACAAAAACTTGATGTTTCTATATTTTGTTTGTTTGTTCTGGCCTATTAACCCAAGACGTAACCACACGTACATTAAGCTTATATAAACAAGAGGGAAAAAATGTTGCACGTAACGTAGATCTATCCTTTTGGGCTCTTGATTTTAAAGGCCGTTTTAAATTTAGGTAATTTAGTGTGTGTGTGTGCGCAGTAAGTCAAACTACACATTTCAGTGAAAGCACGTTTAGCAGAGTCCTATGTTCAAAACTAAAACCAATACTTGACCTAAATGGAAAATTGTTAGTCTTTAAAATGAAGAAGAAGAAATAAAGAAAAAAAATATAGATATACCAGAGGGAAGATTAGCAAAGTGACAGGAAGGTCAGCATGTGAGGTCTTACGATTTCGCGAATTTTTGTGTAGGCAGATTTAGAATTTTTAGATCTTATTCAAAGCAATTGTTCTAAACTGCAATTCTGTTTCTTCCGTTTTGCTTATTTTTATTACTTTCGTATTTGCCGAACTCGATTCCCGATCGCGATTGTTTGGTCGATCACCATTATAATACGCACCATCCGCTTCATCGAGAGAGGTAGAGCAATCGATGGAAAGTTAAAATATATATTTAAAATGGAAATATCAAAGATTGCTTCATGTTCCTTAGATAACATTTAACGCACAAAACCACGAGTATTTTCGTAACAAATTATCTTTTTCAAATCGCGCGCGTGTATGTATGTGTGTGTATGTGTGTGTGTGTGTGGGGGGGGGGGGGGGGGGGCTGCAACGTCTTTCTGGTAAGATCGTACGAGTTATCTACTCATTTCTATTTTAAGAAACCAGCAATCATATGACTGTGAGTCATTTCTATAAATATATTTTTATGTTACAAACGGAAATGATGCAACAAAGTACGACTGTGGTGAGAGAAAAAAGGATACATGTATTAAAACGAAAAATATGTATATAGCTGAAAATGTCTAATATATGGAATGTGATTGAATTAAACATTTTAAAATAACACAGAAAACAAGACTAGAGTGAACTGAATAAAAGGGGAGTAACTTGCACATTAACCCTACTAAGTTACATTTGCATTTATCTTTCATGCATATATCTTAAAACAAGAAATATCTTTAATAAAATTTCCTTTTAAAATGAAGGCTTGCAAAGTTTATTTTGTAGTCGGTCTATCCAAAACATATGTTGTTTAACCACCAATTGTTTTTAGACGGCGCCAACCGTCTTTAGAAGCTGCAAACTGAAAACAGGCCTCTCTGACCTTGCTGATTTGCATATTTGACACGGCAAATTTAACTGTACCTCTCCGCGCTTACTGCGGATCCATGCAATGTGATTCTGCACTAACGAATAACCGGTGGGCAATAGAATTATTACACGAAACGGGGTTAAAAATCATATCCGTAACCGCTTTTCATGCGCTGTTGCTTGTTAACATGTTTTCTTTCACCATTATTTTGCTTTCGAAATATCCATTTTAAGCGTGAACAAAATATCCGTGACATCAATGAATCAGAAGAACAACCCATTTTACATACACGAAGATCTACTCCTGTAAAAAGAAAAAAAAAAGCGCTTCTCAAGTCCGCATGCCTGTAATTAACCTAAAGTAGTTCGCGCGTAATTTTGCATAATGGCGAGTTAGGTTTCTCCAAGAGCATTTCTGAACGTTGACTTGACTAGACTTGACTATTTGAGTTTAATTACCGTCGCTTCGACAGTATTTCAGTCATATATAGCGACGCCCAGCTAATTTCAGGTGGAGAAAGACCCCGAACGTCCGGGTAGAACCATCGACCTTCCGCAAGCCAGCTGGAAGGCTTCCTCACATAAAAATCCGAATGACCCTGCCGGTATTCGAACCCACGCATGAGGGGCTGAATGAGTGTTTAAGTCAGCGACTTTACCCTCTCGGCCACGGAGTCGATTTACTATGCCTGTGAAATGTATATGTTGCATCGTATTTAAATAACATTTTGATAGAACAAATACTTATCTGCAAATAATACACTCACGACGGTTTCCATAAGAGTGGGAAAGTGAAAGTAGGATAGATTACATGGAAATTCTTATTTACATGGATTGCTTAATCTACAATATCAGTGTTGAAATTATAAAATAATGTGTCGACGATAGTAATAGCTAAGTATGCTCAAGATATTAACATTTGGTCATATTCATGAAGTATACTTTAACTACGTGGGATATTTGCGCGAAATCACAGCTAGTGTGCAAGCTAATCTCTATTTATAGATTGCCTGTCCACAATTCATTTTAACTTTCGGAAACCCGCATATGACGTGTACAGACGTGCACACAAACGGATAAGCCCGACTCTTTGCCTGATGCAACAATTCCGAAATGTTTAAGGGAATCACAAAGAACTTAAAACAAATGGTATAAAAAGCTTTTGGAAAATTAAAGACACTTTGTGAAAGAAAATAACAACTCTATTTCAAGTATTCCTCCATTATGTTAACATCTGAAGGTCAAAAACTCTTTCTAAATTCAAATTTTGAAAAGGCAAACTATCTTAATAATTACTTTGTATCAGTTTCAACTGTAAATGATGAAAATATATGTTTACCAAATATAAGTTTTAAAACAGAAAGTAGGTTATCAAATATCCAGTTCTCTATTTCAGAAATTGAAGATATTATAAAGACTTTGAATATAATAAAGCATCCGGACCAGATTATATTAGCCATAGAATGTTAAAAGAATGTGTGTATACTATATCTAAACCTATGTTTATCTTATTTCGTAGATCTCTTGATGAGGGTATATTTCCTGACAAATGGAAGGTTGCACAGGTCACACCAATATTTAAAAAAGTTGACAAATCATCTCCTTCAAACTATAGACCGGTCTCATTACTTAGTTGTTGTGGTAAATTATTTGAGAGAATATTTTTTAAATACCTACATAACTACCTACTGGATAATGATCTAAGTTACAAATATCAGTCTGGATTTTTGCCAAATAACTCACCTGTGTACCAGTTAATTGACATTTATCATCATATTTGCCAAACCATTGATCATGGTCAATTTTCTTGTATGTTTTTTTTTGGTGATATTTCAAAAGCTTTCGACAGGGTTTGGCATAAGGGTCTTATTTTTAAACTTATACAAAATGGTGTGGATGGTAAATTGTTAAATTGGATGTCAGATTATCTTAACAAAAGACAACAAAAAACGGTAATTAATTCCTATTAATCTGATTGCTGGTGTTCCTCAGGGATCAGTACTTGGACCTCTTTTATTTTTAATCTATGTTAATGATATTTCTGAATCCTTACTTAGTTTATGCAGGTTATATGCTGATGATAGTTCTCTGTTTTGTTCTTCTTCAATTCAAGATTTATAAGGTATGTTAAATCATGATTTAAGTGTCATATCTCTATGGGCAGATCAATGGCTAGTAGATTTCAATCCCAATAAAACAGAAGCTATTCTTTTCAGTTTGAAAAGAGATAAATTACATCAAAATCTTATGTTTAATAACACTGAAATACTCTTTGTTGAAAACTATAAACATCTAGGTGTTACATTAAGTACTAACTGCCAATGGATCACTCATTTAGAAAACATTCTGTCATCTGCATCAGAAGTAATTAACATAATGAAAAAAATGAAATTTACACTTTCTAGAAATGCTTTAAATCAAATTTATCTTTCATATGTTAGGCCAGTTTTAGAGTATGCCTCAATTGTCTGGGATGGGTTAAGTTTGTATAATGTAGAATCTCTTGACAAGCTTCAACATGAAGCTGCAAGAATAGTTACTGGTTTAACGCGATCAGGCTCTTTAGATAAATTATACAAAGAATGTCTGTGGGAACCTTTAGCAAAAAGAAGAGAAAATAAAAAATTATGTCTTATGTACAAAGTAACTAATAATCTTACCCCCTCTTATATGAATGATTTGGTACCTTCTTATGTTGGTGAGATATCTGATTATGACTTACGGGACAACGAAAATATTTCATTGATTAATACAAGAACTTCACTTTTTCAAAAAATATGTATACCATCTTCTATTGCGTTATGCAATTCATTGGATACAAATACCAGGACACTGCCTTCACTTTGTAGTTTTAAAAATGCTATTAAAAGAGATTCAATTTCTATTAAATTACCAGAGTATTGTGTTACAGGAAATAGATATGAAAGTAATTTACTTGCTAGAATAAGAAATAATTATAGTAATCTTAATGAAGATTTATTTAACAACCACTTGAGAGACAATCCCTTTTGTTGAAAATGCAAATCACTACTTTTTTACATGTGAAAAGTATCAAGGATATTGCCATGAACTATTTAATCAAACTAGAGAATTCCATCTTTAAACATTCATAAACTACTTTTTGGTGACAAAAATCTTACTGATGATCAAAACAAAATTAATTTTAAATTTAAGTTCATAAGTAAATCAAAAAGATTTTGACACGTTAATTTGTTAAATTAAGCCATCCTATTGTTTTTTATGTTTAATTATTTATGCCTACGGCTCTCTCTCTCTCTCTCTTGTTCCATATTCTCAATATTCACCCTTCATTTCCTTTCTTTCTTTGTTTCCTTCCATCTCGATTTATTTATGTTTACTCTCTACTTTCTAGTTTTATTTCCTTTCCAATCATACTTCGTTAAAAAAAAATAACCAAGCAACTTATATAAAAATGTCTTATGATATTGTAATGTTGTATGCCATTACCTTTTATGTTCAAACATTGTTATTCATGTTATAAGGGGAGGGCATTATCTAAGTTGGTAGAACTTGTACCCCAACCCTTTTTCTGTATATATATATATAAAAATAGAAATAAAATAATATTAAAGTATCACAAATTGCCGTGTATAATGGCTTGCGGCCACGCAAGCCTAAAATATGTTGGGTTTCCAGGGAAATGATAAGTAAACAAATAAATTCACTCTTTTCCAAGATTTCGGTAAAAATTTTGTTATTGTATATGGCGACTGTATAAACGTCCACCATGTAGTTGCTCAAAAATTCATGTTTTTTTTTCTCGAGAAAAGCAAAAAAATATAAAAAAAAAAAATGTTCGGGGTAGTGAGAAAAAACAACAACAAAAACAACAACAACTGCAAATAATAGGCAATAAGTATTTTTTGTAAAAAAAAAAATGCATACAAAAGCAAAAAACATGCATGTCAGTAGTAAAAGTGTAACAATAAAAAAACAGTTGTTAGCTTTTAAAACCATATAATAGCACTGGCAAAGACACATTGTTTACCATTTCCATCACAGTTTTAAATGGTCAGTGATTTTAATATAATGTAAGAAAACGTATTTGTCGATACAATAAGGATATGTGGATGTAAAATTTAAAAAACATAGCTTTTGAAAAAAGGAAGAAAAGGACAAACATGTAATGAGAAAAACCCTTCAAAAGGATGCGAATTTAGAGCCTGTAGATTAGTAAACGAGCACCTAACCAACTGCGCCACGGAGGCTTCGCGTTTTGGTCGCTAGTTGTTGTTTTCGTGTTAAATAAAAGTCTGCCCGTGCCTTTGAAGCATTATGTACAGAACTCGGAGAATGACCCAGTTATTTAAACTCCTTAAAGATAAATTCTTATGCTGAAATTGGTCAATTTTGAAAATATGTGTATCTCATGT
>CM037788.1:34471396-34517501 GCA_021229015.1 Solen grandis | reverse complement strand
TCTGTCATACAGGTAAAATTGCAGCCGAGGCAGCTGTAAAGGTGTGAAAAATGTTATCCTGCAGTCAATATTTGAAAAGAGCCAAAGGGCTTCAACTATTAAGGTAAAATGTACTCTAATTATTATGTATAGACCGCAGAAAAACTTCGACACATTGAAAAATTTGACACATAAATGTTTGCTCATAAATGGGCTTTTCTTACGAATATACAAGGGAAAATGTCGGGACTTTCACTGAACTTCAACACAGCGATTAATTTGACTTATTGAAGTTTGACACAGAAGTTCTACCGTAGTATAATCTGTATGCTTTGGAATATCATTTGATGTAGTTAAAAGTATAAAAGCAAAAGTTATTTTTTATGCCAAGGTTTTGGGAAAAATAAACTTTGGAAAATCTTCAAAGATACAAAAGTGTTTGTCATTACATGAAGATATGTTGGTGCAACAACCATTATGCACGCTTGAAAAGTCAGTGCAGTTGTGGGATGATGCAGAACCCATTTCCATAATTTTCGTGTTTCTATCTGGCATAAGTTCTTTATGTTGGGTTTTCACCAGTGGGGGACTCCTGACAGTATTGCTTGCTATACTGACAAAGCCTTGTTTTTTTTATAAAGGAAAATCAAATGAATAGTTTTATGATTGAAATCAAAAGTGAATAATATTGCCATTTTTGTCCACCTAAAGAGTATTGTTTTGTTTATAATTTTGTTTTCTTTTGTTTTTATGGAGTAAAATACATGGTAACTAGTCATTATTCTTCTTATGTTTGTATAAACTTAGATGGTTATTATTAGTCCCGTACCGGTGTTTACACCAGAGTGGACTATAGGTTTGCCCTCCGTCTGTCCATCCGTCCCTCTGTCTGTCTTGAAATCTTGAAAACTTAAAAAAACGTTGAAGATAATGTTATGAAATTTGGTATATGAATAGATGGCAGTATGGAGATTATGCACATCACTTTTTTTTTCTCGGACCAAAATTCTGGTTGCTATGGTAACGGAAAAATTATGCACCTCACTGGTAGGGGACTCATGTGTTGCATGCAACACCAGTTACTTGTTATTATTGATGATGATATCAATCTTAAATATTAATCTAGACATATATTTTACCAAAATATATTTATCAATTTTGTTATTGTCTAAGTTCTGTCAAATTTCAGACTTATTACTCACCTATTCAAAAGAATAAGGAGAGGTATTCCAATCACCTGGAAATCAGTGTATGCACTGTCATCAGTTTTTGTGAACGTTTTCTTTCGAGCATCATTTTCTAACAATATCTGGATGTCTTAATTTGAATAAAATCTCTTAGAAGTATATTGAAGCATATAAAGAAGCAGGACTATACTGGAATCACACATGTTGCCCTTCAATATCTCACAGACAGGACTTTCTGGTAGAAATTACATAGGTCCTTTATTGTCACAGAAGGAAGCTTATTGTTTCCTAATTACTGAATCGACTAGTATGTTATATACTGTAAATCATTATTTTTTCAACAATAAATTTCACTGATCATTGTCTTTAAGTTTCATGGGTCCATTTATTTTTGGACTCATGTTCAAGAAAACTTGAGATCTATTGAATGAACGTTTTTTGTGGAGATTAATATTTGTGGATAAACCCTTCTTGAAAACGACGAAAATTAAAGGACCGTGAAAATTCATGGTAATTCACAGTATATTTTTTCATCACCAATTTTGTGTTTTGTGGGGTATTTATCACTATTAATGATAGGTCATTATAATCTTCAGTTAACAGGTCACCTCATTATAATGTATTA
Organism: Solen grandis; assembly: GCA_021229015.1. Classification (NCBI taxonomy): domain Eukaryota; kingdom Metazoa; phylum Mollusca; class Bivalvia; order Adapedonta; family Solenidae; genus Solen; species Solen grandis. The sequence continues at coordinate 34,515,710 of CM037788.1, read as the reverse complement.
TCTTAATTTGCTTTCTCATTCTTACATATTTTTTTTATATCATTCTCAATTTTCATGATATTTGATTATCTCATTTTCTTTTTATGGTATTATCTCATTTTTCATTCTGTTATCATAGATCTCATTATTTCATGTTATAAGATTATCTCATTCATTATGTCAGTTTTATCTCACTCATAATTTTATAGAAGTATTTTGATTTTGTTTCAATTTTGTACAATTGTTTATAGACAATGCAAGCACTTAGTTGGTTTTATTTATACTATAGGAACTTTATTTTCATGTACATAGTTTTTGTGAGTAAGCCTGTTTGTTATGAGATATGAATGTACCTCCTATATTTGCAGAACAACATGATTGTTGTTTATACATCAGTTATATATTCGTAATTTGTTACACAAATGCTTTTCGATAAAATCAGTGTCTTTTTCTATAAACTATATATTTGTATGTATTGTATGTAGCTTTATATTGTATATTTTTGATATGCATATAGTAAATGTCTTCTTTGAACAAACAAATTCTTTCTGTTTATTTGAATTGATGGTTATAAACCTCAAACTTTTGTTTTTTCATATATTTTGTCCTTTAAACATGCTGCATGGTGGCTGTTTCATTGCTTGTAATTTGCCGTGCATGTGTGCGCATGCATGCATGCACACACACACACTCACACACACACAAACACACTTTAGATTATTTAAGCATATTTATTCACAGTCATAAAGATTATGAACAGGATTATTTCTAGAAATTTTAATTTTCACACCAATCCATGCATTCATTTAATAACAGGGACCAATTATAATGATCTTTTGGAAGATGGTCCGTGAATCTGATAGTTAAAGACCCTTTTTTGAATGTTTTATATTTTTCCCTGTTTAAACCCTTACAAAGCTGTGGGTGCTTGCAACCAGTACAGTCCGAGATCAGCCTGCACATCTATTGATTCTGATCATGGTCTGCACTGTTCACTTTTCAGACAATAAATTTTCAGCAAGCACCCCCATAACAACTAATGGTTCAGTCCAAAATGAAGAGAGGACAAGTCCAATTAAGTAATTTAACATGGTAATGGTGAAATATAAACTTTTTTTCATCATTTGCAAAACAAGTTTTTGTATGTATTACTTATCCCCTGTGTCTATATTACAGACTTAAATGTCCCCCGTGGCCGAGTGCTTAGAGCGTTTGCCTTGGCAGCTGTAGGTCATGGGTTCGATCCCAGGTTGTGACTTACAAAGTTGTAAAAAATGGTAAAAAAAGAGCTTCCTTGCTTGTCACTCAGGATATAAGGGTAGTTACAGGACTGGTTGGCCTGGTGTTAGGATAATATGACTGGGTGTGGTATCATGCCACATGTCTACGGCATGATACTGCAGTGTGGCAGCACTTTATCTGTCTCAAGTAGACAGAGTCTCCAAATGACTGAAATGCTGTCGGTGGGACGTTTAACCCAATAAACAAACATGCAGACTTAGACTAAAGGTTCTTGATATTAAAACTGTTGATATCTAATTTGTGATAAACACTATAAAGTGTGTCAGTTAATGTCATTATTTTCTAAGAAATATAATTCTATCACTGATATGTTTATAAGTTTAAGCCCCCCTCATATGCCATAATATTTATATAGCTATATTATATGTATGATGTTTGGCTTTATAACGTGGGCATGTTACAAAGTTCAGAACTTATCTTGGTGAAGGTTTACTACTGATAATTATTAACACTGCTAAAAAGATGAAACTTAATCTTTACTGAAATAAATGTCAATTAATTGGAAATTTTATGTAAAGAAACACTGTCAGCAAGGGCACCACAGTTTTAATGCATTTAGCACCATGAAATTAATTGAAAAGCATGAAGACAATGAACAAGAAGAATAATGTCTCATTTGAGTTTTACCTTGTAGTATATTGCATCCAGTAAAGGTGAAAATGCTGAAAAAAACCTGGTGAAAAAGATTTGACCAGAACCCATTTTGATCAGAATCTATCTCTGCATTCAATGTCAAATGGACCTTGACCTTTGACCTAGTTGCCCCTTAATCAAAAGGGGTCATTTACTGGTCATGCACAATCGCCATACTAAGTTTGAAGTTCCTAGGCCAGGTGTTCTTGAGTTATTGATTGGAAATGGTTTGGTTACCATTTTAACATAAAATCCCAGTAAATCAAGGTCACTGTGACCTTGACCTTTGACCTAGGGACCCTAAAATCTATAGGGTCCATCTACTGATCATGACCAATCTACATACTAAGTTTGAAGTTCCTAGGCCCAAGCGTTCTCAAGTTATTGATCGGAAACAGCTTGGTCAGAACTTTCAAAATCAAGCCCAGTAAATGAAGGTCACTGTGACCTTAACCTTTAACCTAGTGACTCCATAAACAATAGGGTTCATCTTCTGGTCATGATCAATTTTCAGACTAAGTTTGAAGTTCCTAGGCCCAGGCGTTAATAAGTTTAATTGATCGGAAACTGTTCGGTCTACGGACCGACTGACCGGCCGACCGACATGTGCAAAGCAATATGCCCCCTCTTTGAAGAAGAGGGGCATAATCACTACTTTGAAAATTTGCACTTTTTGAGTCAGGCTTTTGAATTGAGGCCTAGAAGCCTGGAAATGTTGTGTCCAGTGGGAATCTTACACACAACTTTCATACTCAGTAAACAACATCACTGTATCATGGAACCATTCAGTTATCTATGTTGGAAAACAAAATAAACAACAAACAAACAAAAATTCTTAAGATGATGCATCATAATTGTAGAGTCATATTTCAGATATTTTATCTTATTTTTCTTCAAAACATTTTCTTCAAACAATTTTAAGCTATCTGTTGAATTTCAGTGTATGTGTTGCCATAGTTACTCTTGTAACAGATACAGAGTTTGAAATTTTCATGCTCAACATAGATCTTCATTAGAATGGGGCAGGTATATCTGCCTTGTTGTAAAAAATGGTACTGGTATAGTCCCCTCCCTTGAGGGTTATACTGTTCCAGGACTGGTTGGCCCGATGTCAGGATAATGTGACTGAGTGTGGTATTATGCCACATGTCTATGGCGTGATACTGCAGTGTGGCAGCACTTTAATTGTTTCAAGTAGACATCACCTCCAAATGACTGAAATACTGTTGGTGGGATATTAAACCCAATAAACAAACAAACTAGCATAATCTGCCTTGTTTTTCATTCAGTATATATAAGGGTAATTCTGTTACCATGGTGAGATATCTCAGTGAGGCAGCACTTTATCTGCCTGATAAGGGCAGTTCTTAAACAACTGAAATACTGTCATATGGAGGTAAAACCCAAGTACTTGAACGAATACTTCAATTTCAAGAATTTGCACAAGCTTTAATTAAATTACCGCAATTCAAAAATCAAAAAGAGAATTTAAGGACCTGGTATGCTGGTCTGATTGCTTCTCAGACCTCAGAATGATTCACATCAGAAGATATTCAGTAACATGTATCTGTTAGATGGGGCATAATTTTCAGTCTGATCTGGCTTGTTTTTGACGTAAACTGGTACATCAGTGTAAAAGGTACATCAGGAATGAGAAAAAATGACAGCAGATGAACATGATTGATATAAATTCATGTAAAATGTCTTCCCTTCATTGGACTAAATTGCAGTCTCCAGACAAGAAATAGCTGAAATTTTCTTGAAATATTCGTAATTTAAACATGATGGAAGAGGATTGTTCTAGATGATTCTATGGTATTAGTGCCTCTTTGCAGACAATTCTGTATTAGTGTCGGCTGTCTTTTTCACTTTCATCTCCCATGTCCTGTGAATTCTTTACGATGGTTTCCATTTTAGAACAGGAAAGAACTTTGAAAAAGTTACCAGCTAGCTTTACATGTGTATTAATAAATGATACACACTCTATTATTGAAATTATTGTCATTTATGTAAAATCAAATGAAAACTGCTTTGAATCTGTCATTTTTTTTTCTCAAATTCTTCAATATCAATTATTAAAATATCTATTGCCTTAAAAAAAGCTTGAGGTCAAGATCATGACATACCAAAGCTGCCTGCTTGGGGCTCAGCATATATACAGGATAGTTCCAATACCGGTTGGCCCCGGTGTCAGCATATATACAGGATAGTTCCAATACCTGTTGGCCCCGGTGTCAGCATATATACAGGATAGTTCCAATACCTGTTGGCCCCGGTGTCAGCATATATACAGGATAGTTCCAATACCGGTTGGCCCCAGGTAGGTCAGCATATATACAGGATAGTTCCAATACCTGTTGGCCCCGGTGTCAGCATATATACAGGATAGTTCCAATACCGGTTGGCCCCGGTGTCAGCATATATACAGGATAGTTCCAATACCGGTTGGCCCCGGTGTCAGATATATACAGGATAGTTCCAATACCAGTTGGCCCCGGTGTCAGCGTATATACAGGATAGTTCCAATACTGGTTAGCCCTGCTGTCAGCATATATACAGGATAGTTCCAATACCGGTTGGCCCCGGTGTCAGCATATATACAGGATAGTTCCAATACTGGTTGGCCCCGGTGTCAGATATATACAGGATAGTTCCAATACCGGTTGGCCCCGGTGTCAGAATAATGTGAAGGGGTGTAGTATGTCTATGGCATGATACAGCAGTGTCGCAGCACCATATCTGTCTCTTGAAATTGCTGAAATACTGTTGGTGGCTCTGTTAAGCACAACGAAAAAAAAAATAGTAATAAGAAAAATTGACCGCATACCATGCAATATTATATAATATTATGAATGTTCAGAAAATATGTGTCCAGCATCACTCAAAATACAAATTTTTGAAATTTCCTGTTAAGGTAAAGTCCTTGTAATGGTTCTGCTTCATCTTGGACCACTTAACCTCTACCAAGATAACCAAGGTACCCTAATGAAACTTTAGGAAGCCTTGGTTATCTCCGTGAAAGGCCATGAGGTCCGAAATGTAGCGGATTATTGAGGGGCTTTACCTTAAGTCATTATGTTTCCGAGGTCATTTTAGATATTAATAGAAAATAGTCATATTATCATGTCCTTAAAATATGTTAACATTGAATGATATTTTGATTTGATTAAAGACTAGTATGGTTTAGCTTATTTTAGTAAGAGTTGCTTTGCCGTGTTTTGAGAGCCTTTATCCTGAGCATTGGTAAGTAGAATGATTTTTATTTTTATTTTTAACTTTATGGTGATCTTCCACGGTTTGTTTGATTAGAATAATGACTCACTGAAGGAGTTTCTGTTGTTTGTTGTTTGATAAGCTGAATAGATGATGTTATTGCTAAATCAATATTACAACAATCTGTAAAAACCCTCTATCAAATGAGATGCTGATATTATAACATTTATAAATACCAGTATGAAACTAGATATTGCCTCCTGAAAACTGAGGTGAGGATAATTATTCATATATCTACATACATAGATGTATATTGAGTTTATTTCAGACTTTGAAGACATACTTTTAAACTTATCCAAAAATATTTTGTCTAGAAATTGTAGCAGTTAATTCAGAAATAAAGCTTTTATTTAAAATATGGCTTAAAGTCATGGCCCAAATTATTCTGATTGAATAAAGATATTTAAAACAGTGTGCATGTAAATATTTTTGTTACAAACTTTAAAAACTTCTGACCCATTATCTTCAGCACTTTAATCAATCAACCTTAACACTGTTACATGCCTGTTTTGTATCTCCCCACACTGGGTCAAGTACTTGTAGTTCTTAATATTTGTATGCACGAAAGCTTGCATGTATGCATGGATACATTAGGAGAAAAACTAGTCCTACATTTTGTGCCTCGTTGCAATTTTGATTAGCAAGAATGGTTGTAAATGCTGTTTAGCATGCTTTGTGAATTCTTGCGTGTTGAAAGAAATCTACTCTAAAATATTTACTTTTGTTTAGATAAATAAAAAACACTGATTACTATTGAAAATTTAAATTACCTATTATGTGATCAAATTGAAAAATAGGTGAAGTGTTACACAAAAGTAATCTATTCAATTTAGTTTAGATATTTAGAAAATGTTGTAATGCATAAATGTCACTCTTTTTACCTATATAAATCTACTATTTAATATGGTTTTTAATAAATTCCTTAATTCTCTGCCCATTTCTCTAATAAATGTGTTTTTTTTTAACCATTAAAGGTTGCTTTCCTAAGGTTTTAGAAATGTTGGATATATCATCTGAATTCTGAAATTTCAAAAACTTGCTTTAAAGTTATTGCATTGAAAATCTTTCCAAGTCATTCCTTAAAGTAATATTTCAAAGAGAATAATTTTGGCCAAGTTTTCTAAAATTTGGTAGACACAATAATATTTCTTTTAATGCTACCCCACCACTTAATTGGGTCCTGTCTGTCATTTGATAGGTTTTCCATAGAACATTGCCATCTCTTATAGCTAGTACTGTGATCTTGACTTCAAATGACATTTATGTTTTCTAAATAATTATCAAAACCAGTCAAGGGGAGGAATTTGCCAAGCACTATATCTGTCTCATCAGACATTGTCTCTTAATGCCTGAAATAATGTCTGTGGGAAGTTAAACCCAACAAACAAACATAATTCTGCCAAACTTGACTGTAGCAGCCATTCAAAGGGATGAACTCTGCCAAATTTGTCTAAAGCAGCCAGTCAAGGGGAATAATTCTGCGAAACTTGACTTAAACAGCCAATCAAGGGGATTAACTAGGTCAAACTTGTCTGAAGCAGCCAATGAAGAGGATTAACTCTCTCAAACTTGTCTGAAGCAACTGGTCAAGGGGAATTAACATTCCTTATGTTGTTTTTCCATCAATTCTTATATAACTTAAGTACTATTGATAATGCATTTCTTTCCAATATTTCTGATGCAACTGATCAAGGGAAATAATTTTGCTAAAAAATTTCTGAAAAAGCCAGTCAAAGTGAATAATTCTGTTATACTTGTCTCTGACCCTACTAAAAATTAATACACTGCTGACTGTTAAGGTACGTACAAGTGACTAGTTGCACCATTAAGTTAACTTTTTTGTACAGGTAAACTGAATGTTTTTTTTTTCTCTGTCATGTAGCAGAGGGGTGCAGCGAGACTCTCCTCCGACCTACCAATGCAGACAAAGGTGGGCTAGCTCCCATGCCTTGGAATCATGGACCTGAATGTCGCTACAACAACTGCAGGGAAGAGGTTGTATAGTCGTCCGTCTTATTGCTGCAGAAATAATAGGTCGACGTCATACCTACACATACCTATCTTGTGATCATTTTCATGCAGAGAGAGTTTCAAGGATTGGTGAAATTAACACAAACATTTTGCGATTTACAAACTTGTGAAGCGATACATGACAAGAGTAGTGTCAATATCAGTCATACAAACAAGGCACTTGAACATATTTGTATGAACTAATTAAACAATATTTTCTGGCATTGAACTTGCAAAATACCCATGTTATGTTGCTGGAAACTCGCAAAAAAGAAAACTCTTCAGTATTCTGAGATACTTTGTGTTTTTCCTGAAAGAATTCAGTTAATCTTTGCACACATACTTATAATGGTATTTTCAAAAGAAGATTTATGGTGAAGTTGCATTTTTAGACATAAACTATAGAGTAATTTTGAACTCTGCAATATTTAGCGGTAATTTACTTACACACACAAAACAAAGACAGTGATAAAGCTTGGTTATGTAACAGCGGTCTCAGTGATGTTTCTTGTGTATGTAAGAACATACCTTCGGGGAGCTGACTCAAATACTGAGCACTCTTTTAATGAACAGAATATGTACAGAGTTATCTAAACTGTTCATACACGGAATAGAGACTGAAGTCTCGGACAGGATGATTTATTGTACAGTGTGACTGATGTACAGTTCAAAATTTATAATGCTTCCCAGGGGAATGGAGAAGATTTCTGTATTTAAAAGGCTAACAGATTCTAGTTATGGAAAGCCATCGTACAGAATTTAAATGAGGTTAAGACTTATGTGCAAGTTTTCTCCTTTGATGTTAATGAAGGTTTCACAGTCTTGAAATTACGCCATTGAAGACCATTTAGTGGAGGAATGCAGTGTAGAAAGTGAACTAATTCATAATGAAATGGATGATCCAGTTAACTGGATAAGTACAGGTCGTGTGCAATCTTATGGTAACACACATATTTGCTTCAGGTGGTCAAAGAAGAAAAAAAGTCAGACATATTTAACTTTAAGTATTGCTTGCAATTGAGAATCTGAAACTGTGTTTTGTTCCAGAGGAGGTATAGAGAGAACTCAAGTCAACTCCATAGTGCTGATGAGATGAAGAAAAAATGGAACACTTCAAAGAATCGATGTGTCTGTTTTAAGATTACTTTGTAAAAAGACAAACAGGAAGAGTATTTTCCTAATATATTTTTTTCTTTATTGCACTGGAGGTGGTATCAAGATAGACACATAATGGAAGATGGTTGATTTGCTGACAGTTTCAAATATTGACAGACAGAAACATGTCTAGCATAAGTTGGTCTGTGGAAAAACTAGGTCATGTTTCAATAATTCAGTATCACTACAGAATCTGGCTCTGTATTTCTCTCTTTCTATTACTGTAAAGAAAAGACATATCAAGTCTAATAACTTTTCTTCATATTTTAATTCAATAAAAAAAGCTCCTTTTTGTACACTGGGTACTTTACAATTCATTAATAATTTTGAGTACTAATACAGTACTTATTTATGGAACCTCAAAATTCCCGGATATGTATTTGACGAAAAGAAATGCTGTCAAATATTCATATGCAGATCTATTTTTTAGAATGAAAGCTTAAACAATGTTCTGTTTTTGAGATAAAAGGTGCACATACATTTACAATAAAACTTACACATTTTTATTTATTTTTGATGAAAAATACAACCAGGAATTCAGGACAAATTCAACGGGTGGAATATGTAAATGCATTGAAATGTACAGTGTTGATGACATTTACTTAAGGAGGGAGTCAAGTAAGAAAGACATCAATTCAACATAGAAGATGGAAGGGAGGAAATGTGGACCGAAGTCACTGATATTGAGAAACTCCAGTGTGTTTACAACTGGACATGTCCAGTTTGTGTTTTAATGATAAATTAACATAATGTTTTTTGTTTGTTTTTATTTTATCACATTTATCACCCATCACAGCATAATTTAGAATGATGATATGTTAACAAGGGTTGGTTGATTTTGTATATAGTTTTGCCTTACACAGATTTGTGAAAATGATATAGAAACATGTGTACATGTCTGTATGTTGAATGTTAAGTTATATATGAAGGAATATGTTTTGAATAGAGTTATGCTTTGTGCGTGTGTATCTGTGTGTGGGTACGTCAACACTGAAAGTGAAGTATGTATTTATAAAATATGTATTAGTGCTGAAAATGTTCAAATCAAAACATTTTTGAAATTTTATGCATTTGTTTTTTTGTTGTATTTTTCTGTCTTTTTTCTCACAAAAGCAATCATGTTTGGCTTTTCAACATTGCTCTTCCTTCAACTAAATATTTAACCAATTTGATTAGGTCTATCTCGGGCAGTTGTCATTCTTTTAAAATGGTTGTGAATATCACTTTAGTCCCCAATCATTGTTTAAAGATTTTATTATAAAAATGTCCAAAAACCAGACAAAAAACTGGAAGTATAGACAACGCATGTAGCAGATCTATCAAGTATAAAGTGCTCACCATATCTTCAGACTGGATGTTCAGACTTTTATTAAGCCAGCTTTAGACTGGGTTTCAAAACAATTACCAAAATGTCTGCCTGGATTTCAAGTATTCATTAAAACTTCAGACGGTTTTTGTTCTGAACTCTCCTCAGGTAATCTGTTAAGTGAACCTAATTATGTAGATGTCTAAAACCAGCCTAGGAGAAAAGTTTTATTCTTGGTTTTAACAACCAACAGATATTTGTCGCTATTGGAGTCTGTCTATATGAGGTGTAATGCCTCTCTGTGATATGGCATAGTACCCAGTCATACTTCCCTGATCCTAGAACTACCCTCACTTGCTTGGTACAGTCTTTCAGTACTTCATGATGTCATAGTCAGGGATCAAACCTACATCCCACATATTGGGATGGATGCTTTAACTACTTTGCTAAGGATTGGCTAAGAGCCTAAAGCACAAAATTGTTTGATTTTCTTCCCTTTCTTCATATTTATATTAAAATGTTCTGAATACACGGGGACCCATTCTAGGGCCTGCAATGCATCAATATCCTGAATCTATAGTTCAGACTCTAAAATTTACAAAAGCCTTTTTCTTATTTTATGGAAAAATTATTACATATTTATAAAAACCTAATTATATTTGGTAAATTGATACCATCATATATATAGTCACTGAAGTATTGATAAAAATTTGCATTTCTTTAGTGGGACGTTAAACCCAACAAACAAACATTTCTCGAGTCTGAGTAGATTTATAAAGACCAATGAACCATGGTCTTAAGCCATCTTTGTTAGTGCAAGAGCCCAATGAGGAGTTTTCGCTGTTGACTTGCAGCTCTTAGGCTACAGGCCATTCACTGAGATTTTTCAAGTCTTTCACTATCTTATTTGTAAACTAAATATGGTACACTGCAGAGAGCTTTAAAGTCTACACAAATATTTAGACCAAAAAGACTATGAATACATGTGATACAATAGGGGTTTTTTGGTACAAATTGGCAGCTAGCTATCTGCAAGCATAACAATGGTGCCTTTCTTCTCTTAGCCCCCAAAGGCATGCAGTGCCAAGAAATATCAGTTAATTAAAAAAAATCACTTTTGCTTCACTTTTGCTTCATTTCCAGGAAATGAAATCTTGAAATCTAAAGACAAACCAATGATCAGAGACCAAGAAATGTTACTTGTTGATCAATTGAACAAACATTAATCATGACATTGCAAAATACTAATTTATACAAATGATGTAACACAAAAACATACTAGGAAAACAGATTTTATTTCAGGATGCTAATCTATTGATCCGTATGCTGACATCATCATATCATACCTGCTTGATCCTGTGACACAAGCTTGAAATGAACATTAATTTTGACTCTTCAACCATAAGTTACAAAAGGTTATATTTTATGCTTTACCACTCTGCTATTTTCATTGGTAGTAAATGCCTATACTTTGGGAGAAGGGGGGGGGGATGCACAGTTGTTTGTTGAGATGACAGCTAGCTGAACTATAATTATGATTCATATTCATGAAATTTTAAAATTGTATTCTGACTGAATTACTGTTTCCTTGTTTTATTGCTAATTTTATCACAAAACTTGTTTAAAATGCACAATGAGACTTGTGTCAGGCTGAACAATATCAACATCTGCACAAATGAAAAGTATGTTATAGTCCAAAGGGGTCTGGCACAAAAGGTGGGTCATATATCACTATATATAATATATAGTGACATGACCCACTTTTTGTGCCAGACATTAATGGTTATAGCCTGTTTCATTGTCCCCTGACTAAAAGACCATATAAGTCAGCTACATAACAGTTATGTTCATATGGGGTGGATGCTTTATCTATGCTCAATAATTAAAATTTCCTCGTATGAAATTCTTCACAGATAATTATCCATTACTTTAATATCCATCAAATGCCCCATATCTTCACAAGGAATTCATATTAACAGTGAAAAATGAATAAAAGTCATAATAGGATGGGTGGAGTTATGTATGATATTTCTTATATAACTTCTAAAATAATAAAGTAGAATAAATATATTTCATTACTTCCATAAATCACAGGTCCAAGGCTTTAATTCAACGTTAAAAATGTGTACTTTATGTTTAATACTGGCAAAAAAAAAAAAATAAGAGTTGAAAGGCCTAAAATCATAATACATGTTTGTTTTGCTGAATGTTTTTGTTTGAGATGTTTTTAATGAGATTTTATATGCATAAAATATTTCTAAGCCATGAGTCTCCCATTACATTGGAAGTCAATTTTAAAAATTGTCCCTAAAGAAAAAGCTTAGTTATGTAGGAAAGTTTTATTTAAATAGTATCCTTTTTGCAAAATCAGCGAGAAATAATTCTTTTATTACAAAAATTTGTTAGGGTTTAGGCTGTCCCAAGATTTTAACAAGGCATTAAATTTATGATTTTCCATTGTTTTCCAATTCCAATAATGTTTTTGAAACATAAAACCAATATAATGTCATTTTTCAGCCAAAATTTAATGTATTCTTATTTTGATTAAAACTGCTTTAGGCAAACATAATACATGTAGCTTTATTAGTCAGTATTTTATCAACATTAAAGTCTGCCAGTAAAACAAAACTAAAGCCAATTAAGGTAATAATTTCATGTAATCTGTTGTTTTATGGGTAATACAGCTCATTATTACATCATTGTATTCAAAGCACAGCATATGTATTGTGTAATTGTTTAAACTAAATCCAAAGGCACATAATTACATCATAAAACATTCTTTGTGAATTTCATCCCAAAAGATCTAGAAGAATGCCTATTTACGTGAAAGACTCCATGAGAAAAATCTCTCCATATTAATTTACCTTTATTAAAATTAAATTTATTTATTTTTTTCTAAGTTTTAACAAAAGTCATCAAACATCTGAAACACATTTAAAGGCCGAGACATCTGTAATTTTATGGCACAATATGTTTCAGAACACACTCCACCCACTTTTCTTAATGTATTAGTATATAGTAACCTGTTAATTCCAGGAGATCTCCCGTATTCTTTCAATTATGGACTTGGAAGTTAATTAAACCTCACTTTAGGCTTTGCCCTCATGAAATATGCGGAAAAAAAAAATGTTGTGAATTTTAAGCTAAAACATACTGGGAATTTTCAACAATGTAAGACATGTTCTATCCAGGAAATGTATATTGTGATCACCATCAGAAATGGAGTTTTGGGTAACACTGCATGTTCTCACTGCCTTCCAAGTGCATTATAGGATGTGTAAACTCTGCAGACACACTTGGGCATTGTTGATGGAGTAGAAATGACATTTATCTTGAAATAGAAACACCATGTATGGTAATCTTTACAGCAGAGTGTTATTGGCTTTTTTGTATTGTACTTAGAATTCCTCTGGCATAAACATTTAATTCTTGTCTTGTACAGTATTTTAAGATCAGAATATAAAATCAGTCATTTCTGTTCTGTATGCTACAAACGAATAAAAAATCACTTGAAGTCTGGAGCATACTGCTTTTGAATGCCAAGTGAAATGTATCTGCCAGCATAGTTACATGCAGCTAGAGAGAAAAGCTGGAACAGAAAAGGTTATTTATATATAAGAGGAATCACTCTGTCCTTTCAGTCCATCCTGTGACAATTGGGATAAATGTTATATAATAATAAGACAATGCATTGCTGTTTGGGTATGAAAACACCTTTACGGTGACCCTTCCTGTATACCACAAGATATTTTCTTTAAAAATGAAAAAAAAAATGACTTTAAATTCAGAAAACTGACTGTTGATGATGATATCTGGAAATAAATCTGGAGATCATATAACTTATGCTGTAGGTAATGTGAACTTTAAATAATATGGGAAAGTGAGGTCACTATGCATTTTAAAAGTTCTTCTACACAATAATGAAAGAAGTCATGCAATGTTTTTTCAGTTTGTATACAATTTTACATAATTCTTTTCATTTTAATGATTTTATTCACTACAAGTTCTGTTTTTTTTTGTTTTGTTTTTTTAAATTCCCCACAACTAAGTTCATATGGTCTGAGCAAAATCCAAGACAGACAATTTTTACTCCTGTGTAAGACTTGTGTTTTTTTCTAATGAACCACCTTTACTTAATACTTACTTATAGGGCTGAAACAAGTATCCGGGTACCAGCATGTTGAGTAGAAAATTGCTGGTACCCAGGTACAAATTTATACCCGTCACCTGTTTTTGGCCTTTTCTGTTATGATAGCTCATGTACTTTGATTTTTGGTAACATACGACTACCGGTATATATACACCGATAGCCAATTTGAACTGATATCCTTTTAAACAGAATTCTACACACTGTCAAGTAATTACCTTCACTTGCTTCAAGATGGAGGTGATCTGGAAGGACAAATTCAATGTTTTTGTTATTACAGAAGATAAAGTTTTTAAATGCAATGACTTCATATGTACGGGTGCCCAGGTACCCATGGGTAATAGTATAATGGGTAACCGGGTAGAATAATTGGACTCGTTTCTGCCCTACTTACTTATAAACTCTATTATTCTCTGTCATTGGCTAAATTGAAATATGTTATCTCATGAATATTCATGAAATCATTTAGTATCTTAAATTATTTTTTCTTTTCTTGGGAAGCAAAGTGTCATCACCCAAGTTTTTGTCGAGATCAAACCAATCATCAGTTATATTATGCTGCTATATTTAGCCCCAACTAGTCATGTGATGTATACATCATGTGACAGTGACATCATATCATGTATATTCATTATTTCAATCTTATCATACCTCATTATTCACCAGCAGAGAAAATGTAACATATTTTATTGGTCTGAATTTCAAGAATTATTTAATGTATTGTGTATGTTTATTTCAGGATATAAAGAAAGTCATTAAGTTGTACAGTGTAAATACATGTATATCTACGCTCTTTCAAAGATGTACATTAATTGTCATAAAAATGACAGAGATTTATATGACCTATCTAATATATCTTTGTGTTATTGATAATAAGTATCCTGACTAACACTCAAAGTTTTCAACCCCAGTGTGATATTTATTATATTCCTTTTACAAAAGGTGTGAGCAAGGTAATTAATGTTTCTTCTGGGTCAAAATCATTATAACATAGTTAAGGTTATGTCTTTTCATTGATTTCTCTATTCATGTAGTACTTTAATTCATTATTTTCTGTTCCTATTAGCTTTAAAAATCTAAAAGACATTTTTTTTTAAATTTTTGATTTGGTTTTTAGATATAGATTTAGATTATATAGATTTATGAGATCAATATTGAATCATGTAGATTTATAATCAATATTGAGATTATGTAAAGCAATCCTAGTTGCAGAATATGTTGATAAATAACAACCACAACATGAACTGATCATTATTTAATTACATTATATATTAATTAGTACTTCATATACTTACAATAAAGAATATTCTAATTTCTTCATACTCATAGTATGTGATACATTTTTGTATAACAAACATAAAACCAAACCCCACATATTGTGTTAAAATCGTTCATTTAAATACTGTTTTTAACATGCAATGAGCTGATTTGTGTGTAGGAGAAGTGTAGATGTGTGTGAGAGTGAATGAAATATATGTGTTCTCACTTAACTTAATGACATAGCACATATATAACTTCACTAGGTGATTTCAGTGTAATGAAATTATGACCTATTATGACTGACATTTTGAATATTTGGCCTAAATTTTGATAAAATGGTAGTAATTGTTGATTTAAACTCTGAAGTATTCTCAATTATTTTCATCTATTCTGAATCATGGATATTTCTACCTCACTTTGCTGAAGAGTACTGGAAATAATTAAGATTATGGTATATAATTATAGTATCCTATCTTTTTTATCAGTAATCATGACTGAAAATTATACTATTTGTCCTTATATATCCTGATTTACCTGTATATGAAAATTTACTTCTATATGTCATTTTTTTTATATATAGTATACTCCCACTCTCTCCTATTATATTGTCAATATTTGATTTGTCTGCAATTTTGACTGCATGTCCCTTTTTTTTAGCCTGTCAACCCCAACAGCATACCTTTATTGTTGTTCTTTTACATACAAAATAAGAAATATCAACATGTCTTAAAAAGGGATTAAAACAAGAAAATACTTTAAATTTAAAAGACATGAAATTACTGTCAGAAAACTTCTGCTGAAATCTTGAAAGAATTTCATTTATGTATATTTTACATGGTCAGTAATACACTAAAATAAAATATCATAGGATTGGGTAGAAAACCTATTCAAGGCCTATTTGAACCTTTGTATTGCCAATTTAAAGCAGTATTGTAATTAAGTTCTCCAAATGATATATAATGATTAAAACACACACACACACACACACATGTAATGGTACTTTCATGAAGTGACATAAAGGTCATGAACTTATTTTTGCTTTTTTTTTTTGCTGATAACATTATTTATGTATAGAAATAAAGATTAATTTTTGCGGATTTTAGGTGTGTACAGTTACAGGTATATGTCAACTGGTAGTTTAAATTAATATAAAGGCAACACACATTTTCATGAACAAATTAAATCTGCAGACGTTAATTATGTTTAAAAAAAAGAAAAACAAATTTATAAGTTTCTTTGTTATTCAGGTAATCTATCCATCATTATAATTATAAAATGCTTAAAAAAAAATTCAGTGCAGGCTCAAAGTCTATAAAGGCTTGCATATACTGTAAAATTCCCTCAATCACTTGATGGACCATGATCACAATTAAATGATTGGATAGATTACCTTTATAATGCCAATGCAATCTGTTCTATTCTATTCATTTTTATTTTCTTAACGAGAAATGTTCAAAACATAGTCCATCTTATACGCTATACATGTGTGCAGTTCGAAAGTATGATCCATTTAAGATCAAGCTGTTGAAATGTGGAATGACTGATGACTGTATAAAGTGACCCATCCATGTGTGTATCATCATCATCTACCTGTAATATCTATAGCTCATGGTCCTGTACTTTGTTCTATTGTGATTGAAATAAAAACATAACAATTTGTTAAGAAATAGTTCTGTGATTTTTTTCAACTTCCATTGACATTTCACTGCATGTAAAGTGTTGTATTATATATATAGATTGATGAAATTAAGCATGAAACCGCGGCTTATATTCAAACGATTACGGTACTGAGGAGAAAATGAAACAATATGTGTTTATAAAACAAAATGCCCCATCCACCCCTAACCCCTCTAGGTCCCACCCGGGGTGGGGGGGGGGGTGGGGTCAGAGGCAAAAAAAACTGATGTCAATTGGCTTCCTTAGTAGTTGCTGTGTTTAATGAGGGTCTGTCAACGCCTTTACAACATAGTGTGCAGACCCTAGAGTATGACTCCTTAAAGATGAATTTGATGCTGAAAAAGGTCAAATTTAAAAAAAAAAAAAAAAAAAAAAAACATAAATTATGAGGTAGTTACTTGATAAGATCAATAATTTTGAGGCCCAAAGTGGAAATGAAGTAAAATTTGGCTTATTCAGCATAAAATGTTGTCCCCCCCCCACCCCCCCCCCCACCCCCCTAATACCACATCCAAATTAACCCCCTTCTTTCACTTGAGGTATCGAACCCCTCCACCCCCTAATATCAAGCATTCATCCAAATATAAACAGTTTTGCCTGACTCAAAAATCCAATATAAAATTATAAACATTCATAGGTGTTGGAATACCATGCCGCATATCTTTCACAAATTAAAATCATTAGCCATATCACATGAGTCCAAGATAATTATGTAACTGATAAGTTTGGAAACATATATGCCCCCAAGCATAATATATATAGCTATATTAACATGCAATTTGCCTCTAAGTTGCTTCACAAAAAATTCTCAAACTTAGTGCTCTAGGTTTATTTTACTGAAATAAATGGGCTGGAGAAATATTTACACAAGTCCACAAAGGTTTAAGTGAAAGAATATTGTCAGTTATAAACAAACAAAACATTAAGACTTAGTGCTCTAGGTTTATTATAAAAAATAACAAATCAGCCTTGCTAGCCATAAGCACAAACATCCACAATAATGAAAGAAAATGATACATCATCCTTCAAATATCTCAAACTTTAAAACAAAACAACATTACAACATAAATTATGTTATCTTGATCTAAGTAATAAAAAGTCTTTTGCATAATTTCCATATAGTGGCCAAGTCATCAAACATATATACAAATGCAACTTTGTGACCTTGACCTTTGAGGTATTGACACCAAAATTGATAGGGGTCATCTACTAATCATAAGCAACAACCACATGAAGTTTGAGACTTAAAGGTCAAATAGAACTTAAGTTATCACTCGGACAAGGTCTGGTGTACCGACGGCACAACATGTGACCTTGTGACTTGACCTTTGAGGTAATGACACCAAAATCAATAGGGGTCATCTACTAAGCATGAGCAACAACCACATGAAGTTTGAGACTTAAAGGTCAAATAGAACTTAAGTTATCACTCGGACAAGGTCTGGTGTACCGACGGACCGACCGACCGACATGAGCAAAGCAATATACCCCCTCTTCTTCGAAAAAAAAAATAAAAAAACAACATGGAGAAAACGGTTCTTTGACAGGGCACTAACCTAACTACTTGCTATCTTTTTATATTTAAAGTTTCAAGTAAATCAAGCTATGCTCCAGATAAAAAAAAAAAACCCATTAAATAAAGAAAGGATCCTAATAAATTAAATTTTGTTATGAAAGGTTTTGGAGACTTAAGTGCAGACAAGAATCTGTGCAGACATTATGTGGCTAAAATAACAAAGGGCCATAACTCTGTAAACATACTGATAATATTCACAGCTTGGTTTGATATTGATCAATCCAGTGAAGTTTTGTCCATTTTTGTTAGATATGTGGACAAGAATTTGTAAGTACATCATGTTGCTTAAACAAAGGGCCATAAATTTGTGATAAAACATTGCAATTAACATGATGTGCACAACTACACTTGATATTGATCAATCCTGTGTCATCCAATCCAAATTAGTGGATTTGGAGATGGAGAGCGAGCAAAATTGTATCTACAGATGGACAGACTAGAGTTATGGTCCTTGTTACTGCACTTCCTCTGATCACCATGAATGTATATTTTAAGTTTCAGGTCAATACGTTGCATTTTTTTTAGTAATGTTCCAGAACAAACAAAAAAAGCATATAATTAAAGGGACCTAATTTAAAAAAAGATGTGTACAAAAAAAACTATGCCCCTGTG
Source organism: Solen grandis (assembly GCA_021229015.1). Lineage (NCBI taxonomy): Eukaryota > Metazoa > Mollusca > Bivalvia > Adapedonta > Solenidae > Solen > Solen grandis. Next base: position 34,496,780 of record CM037788.1, on the reverse strand, counting down.
TGAGCTTGTCAGATGTTAAATAACTGATGCCAATTGAAAGCCATTCATGAGTGGAGTAATTATGTCAAATATAAAGACTTAGTTCCATATAGAAATGGAGTAATGCTTTAGACAAAAAACAAAATCATTAAAAAAGTAAAGGGAAATTATTTGGAAAAATAACCCGATGGAGTTCTCTTCCATAATCATGACACTTCTGCTTCTCACTATCTATTTATATTTTTAAGTTTTAAATCAATGCCGCAAATGGTTGGGGAGTTGTGTACTGAACAAAAATTATATAAAATAAAGGGAACAACTCTTATTATTAAAAAAATATTAAGTAGAGTTACCATTCTCGGTTTTTGTTCTGGTCAAAAATGTATGTAAAAATAAAGGGAGATTATACTTATAATTCAAAATTTATTAAGGTAGAGTTACCTTTCTTGGTTTTTTGCCCTTCCCAATCTCACCATCTATTTATATTTTAAGTTTCAAGTCCATACCTTGAATAGTTTATGAATTATGCTCCTGACAAACAAAAATAAAAATTAAAAAGAGATATTTATAAAAATCGGACCAGGTAGAGTTATGATTCTTAGTCGCTGCACTTCTCCTGGTCGCATTTCATTCATATATTCATATATGAAGTTCCAAGTTGGTACCTTTTATAGTTTTCAAGTTTGGCCAATGTTAAAGTTGCTGACAAATCAAACAAACAGACAGGGCAAAAACAATATTCCCCACGATCACAGATCTGGGGAGCATAAAAAATGGAAGCTGACAGGTTTTTTGAATTTCTTTCCATGCATTTCACCATATCATCATCTACGAACATTATTAGCCCTCCTCTCAAAATTTCTTTTTTTTTTGTAGTAAAGTTGCATTTCCTTCAATTTGAAGTAGAGTCTAGCTCCATAAGAAAAATCAAAGTGCTGAAGGCACTGAAGTTGTGTGTGTCAGAGCTTTGATTTGTATTTATGCAGTACCTTATCTACAACAGACTCTATTTATAGATTGAAGTAATATTGCAAATTTTCTGCACAGGTCAGAGGCTCTAAACTCATTTTGGATAGTAGATATACAGGTTTCGGTCATTTTTTAGTGTGAGAAATTACCTTTGGAGATATCTGAGGTCAATAGATTGATGTGATTATTAGTATGTTACAATGATTTGTTTTGGACTTCACATGGGTTACAGACTATAGGTCAATTCATAACCAAACCAATTCGTAACCTCTTTATTTTTTGGTTGATTCGTAACCGTTTTCAGGTCAATTCGCAACCACTTCCAAAATCACTGGTCAATTTGTGACCATTTTTACCGGTCAGTTTGTGACCTCCCACAAATTATCGATGCTATATTAGGTAGGATTTTATTATATACTGTGAAAGCCAATAAATATGGTATTGAATAATAAATAACATATGTAAAGCTGTCAGAAGTATATTTCAGTTTGGTGTACAAATTAGATGATCTTGATGATCTTGATGAAACTGAGTATAATCACATAATGATCGAGCCGCTGGATTCCATTTCTTGATCGCGATTTCTTGCCATACTTCAAACTATGAAATTCACCGTATGTGAGGGGAGGGGAGGGACCACATATTAAAATATCAGATCAAACCACTATATTTTTAGATAAATTAATATCCAAATCCCAGAGGGGGGCATGTCGGGTTCGCACCCCCTGTCCCCCCCTGGATCCCCACATGGCGCGATCTATGTATGTTTTGAACTATAAAACTGTTTGAGAAGGCCCTGATCACACAGCTCCATCCAGAAGCTGGGTCTTTTAATGATGTCTATATGACGTAGGAGGTCAGTGCAGCGCTCTTGATGACACCATTTCTTATATTAAAATGTGTTATTGCAGTTTACATGGACAAGAAGTCGCTCTCGTGTTCCAATACATTCGAAACTGTCACCTGCGGTTATGGCCAAACTTGTTGTTGAGTCATTTAAGTTTGCTCATTCTCGCGAAGCAAACTTTTCGCAATCATTAATGTTCTTTTAGTAGATCTATACCAGTATATATATTGTATGGTTCACGGACACAAATGTTCGCATTTTAGAAGTATAAAATAGATCTAGACTCTATATGATTAATTTATATTCATTGTGATTTCACGGTCATTCAATCATATCATTGTTATTCTTCTAAATGAAATATGTTTTCACGAAAATTTTCTGCCGAAGACTCCTGATGACAGGCAGTCCCATTAGAAATGAAACTGGTTAGGCTTCGGGGTTGGTCCGTTTACTGATGTTTCAGCTATATAGTCACAAAGCCTCAAGGAATGTTCCCCGTACCTTGAAATATCGGGGATGACTCCCGATGTTCGGGAAAGCTCAGGGGGACCTTCTCTGATGATCGGCAAATGTGCCCGGAGCTTCACCAAATATCCCCGTAGATTAGGGGATGTATCGCTGTGTACTTGCGCATCATCATGTATGTGTGCATCGGGGAAAAATATGGTGATTATGAGAATTTGATGGTGGGATTAGAGACAAAATCAAGAGAAGACTTTGGGGTTATGAGGATGCCCCCAGCAATGTTCCTTGGCCTTTTTAACCATCTCAGTCTAAGATTGACCAAAACAACAATAAATTTCAGAATGCACTTTTCAACCCTCGCCGAAATTTTGTGAATATTCGGGGATTCAAATGTGTTGCAAAAAGGTTGCTGAATATTCGTCGAATATTTCCGCCCCCTTGATACTTCGTCTAGACATCACCGACGCTTCAGGGATTCCTCGAAGGAAAAATATTTTCATGGAAGCTCCTTGAATGCATCCCTGGAGCTTCCCCGTGACCCAAGGAAGCTTCGCTGATGTTTCCCCTGCCTATTTTCCTGATAAAACAAATCGGAAAAAAATCAATGCAAACATTTTTTTTTATTTATTTAGTTCTCCCGAGATACCAGGGAACATGTTCCCGAGGCTCATCAATTTCCACCGGGAGTACATCCCCGAGGCAAATAGCCAAGTGGGACTGATAGTTTTATCTTTAACCTTCGCAAAGCCATGTTATTGAATACCTGCTGAACAAATGTATTTTAGTATTTGACTACAGTTGTATTAACAAGCCCGACCCCCCTGGTATAAGATATTTAATAACAAAGTTGTTGTTTTTAGTGTCTAATTTTATACTTATCTATTTTTGCTATATATTATTAAACTGCATTTGTTTTGAGTAGAATAAAATCTTGGTAATTGCCTTGCCTATTTTAAGATTGCTTGGCAGACATGAAAGTCTGGTGGTACCTTTGGTATCACTCGGCAAATGTCAATCAGTGAACGTGTCATTCATACGCTTATCACGACTGCCGATTTGGAATACCTACACATTAACAGCAGGGGGCCATAAGACAATAGGAGTCTGGCTGGTCAGGTGGTTATTCGGGGGGTTCAGTATGAGGCCAACCATGGGGATTTCCTCGAGACAGCACAAGCATAATGTAATCGAGGGAATTTATAACCTAGAAAAAAAAGTATGACCAGGGCATCGGGGAGGGCAAGGGCCCCCTCCGGTGAATCCAGGCATGTGTGTTTACTTGGATATGTGCTCTAATTTTTGGACATTTTTTTTTTTTTTTTCACTTTTAAATTGATTATATCCGGGTGGGTGTCTTTTCACTTTTTTTCGGTGTAGCTGTCTGACTCACTCTTGGCCTACTTAGAGATGATGATGTTAGCTATGCACAATTGTTTGTTGAGATAACAATTAGCTGAAACATATACTTTGTTTTCACAAAATTTTGATAAACTACAGTTTCTTTGGTAACTGTAAAGTTATTTTATTAAAACGCTTCTCTTGGGTGCATATTGAAACTTGTTTCGGACCGATTGTTATATAAACAGTAACATCTACATTAATTAAAGTCTGATTGTTTCACTAAAAGGCGGAGCACTTTTTTACAATGATGTGTACAACGCCGGAAGCTTAACTGAGATTTCAAGTTGACTTCCTTGGACGAAATGCTTCTGGATAATGATTCGTACATGGTTTATAACCGTTCTACAATCTCAACGCCGCATATCTTTATAAAGATATTTACTGTTTAATCTGCTATAACTTCTATGGCTTCAATATTTGTACAGTTGCGTAAGTGGATGGACCTCTCCATTATGCAGATGACCTTGACATTGACATATGGCATTTTTTTATGAAAAAGCCACCCCCCTCCCCGGCTCGAATTCCAGCAACAATACTTAGCCTTAAGTAATACTTAATTACTTAGGGATTATTTTCATGATTTTGTTTCTTGAATAAAGTACCCAAATATTTAACACAAACTATTCAGGTATATTCAAGTATATGACTAAACTGGCATATATGACTACCTTTATAATTAATCATTTTTGCTAAGAAATGAAATGTTTGGATATTTTTTTAAGAAAATCAAAAATGGTGAAATTTGCATCTATTTTTTAAGTATTTCTCAGTGCTTAAGTACTGTAGGTTGAATTCGAGCCAGGCTTGATTTCCACCAACATTACTTAGCACTAAGTAATACTTAAACTTCTTAAACTATGTAGATACACATTCCATTATTTATATATTTTATGAAATATTAATGTGCACGACTAAGTTGGAATGAAATATAACTAATAATAAGAAATGAAACATTGGGGTATTTTTATTAGAGAAATAAGACTAATGAAATTCGTCGATTAGAATTAAAGATTTACGTAGCGCTAAGAATTGTTGTTGGAATTATGACCATGCGCGTACTAATACTGTTTCTTTTTTCATTTCAGCGGTAAATGTCCGAGCAAATTGTATACTATGACAGTATACAGTTATGCAAAATATGGAAAAATAAGTATACACACATTACACTAATTCTCATTACTCTTAGTGTCAATATCATTGTACAAGTGTACATTTTATGATAGAACAACATTTGAATAAATTATATTTTGGGAGTCCATGATTTGAATCGTGTTTTATTGTACCGTAATTAGACAGTGTTTTATTTAGGGATCCTCAATTTTTCTGGCAATTTGCCCAACCCGGACAACCTGGTTCTGTGGTACCACTCTACCACTGGCAAGAAACTGGTGCTCAAAACAAACAACGGGATCACCATTTGCATCATTTGCATAGTTTTATGGTTCCAATGACAAGGTGTTGTGGTCCATTAGTAGTGTACATGACTGCATATCCAAATTTTGATATCAAACGCCACTGGCTTAAGTACTGGTCCAATCAAGACCGTCGAGAAGGATTTATAAAAGTTGAAATAACTTTAAGGGCACCATGGTTCAGTGGCTGTGTACATAACTATGGAGCCCAAACTTTAGGGTTTGAACATCATGTTGGATCCAGCAAGGGGGTGGGCAGGAGTTAGGGGCTCATGACCCCATCCCCCACTGTGATTAGGCTATTATGTTTTTAAATATGCAAGTGTTTGACGTCAAATCAGGGCCTTGATCCCTCCTGGAATATCAAAAAATATAGAAATAAGACAAGAACCCAGGAACATGAAAAGAAGATAACTAATATTTGTTTTCACAAAGAATTACAGAGAAATAAGTTTTACAAATCAGTTTATTTAAATTTTTGAAAGAAGATGATGTCCTATCTGTTTACAGGGGTCCATCTGAGAATGGCGGGGCATTCAATATCGTGCAACCCACTAGCACCGATGCTGGACAAGGGGGCAATGCTCTTAATGGCTGAGAATTGGACCGACGTCACTTCTCATTGATCACATGTTTTTATTATCCAGTACAATTGGTTTTACTCTCCACATAGTTTTGTCATGCAAAATTTTTCAATTCACCTATACTTCATCCATAAATGTTCTGATTTTATTTTCACAGTGCTTTGATTTGTGTTTGTTAAATACTCATCCTTCTCAATGGTGCTGGGCATGGGCAAGAAATTCTAATCAGGTACAATTTTAGTCTGAAGTCTGTATATATACTACCAGTGGCCATGGTGACGTTTATTTGTTGGGTTTTATGTCCCATTGACAGTATTTCAGTTATTTGGAGACAATGTCTACTTGGACAGATATAGTGCTGCCACACTGCAGTATCATGCCGTAGACATGTGGCTTGATACCACACCCAGTCACATTATCCTGACATCGGGCCAACCACTTTTGGAACTACCCTTATATGCTGAGCGCCAAGCAAGGGAGCTATACCAGGACCATTTTTTTATGATTTTGATATGTCGCGGCCGGGGATCAAACCCACAACCTTCCACCCTGAGGTGGATGCTCTAATTACTCTGCCACCTGTGCCCTGCTTAGATAATCTGTAGGTCAGCTGAGTGTAAAGCTGCTTGAGCTTAAAATGCCTTAACCCTTTCCCTCATATAGACTCATTTTGACGCACTCAGTAGGTACCACAAAAAGCCTGATCTGCAGGAAACCACAGTTAAACCTTACCAAATTTTATTACAAAATCCTCATTTCCAGACCACTGAGGACCAGCAAACAACATAAAACTTGATCAGCCTGCGAGTTACTTCATGGTTTCCTTTATGAGGGAAAGGGTTAAATTAATACTGCTTCTCTCATGGCAGACAGGGTTGCAATGTGTTATGATGTGGTTACCAAGCTGTGACAGTATTTCAGTCATATAGCGATATCCAGCTAGTACAGTCAGAGGAAGATTTCCAAACGTAATCTGACTGAAACTACAAGTACCTGCCCCGCCAAGGTTTCCTAACCCTGTCTTTAAATGGTGTTGCGCTAAAATAAGCTCATACATTTTATTCAAAGTGTGGCAAATCAGAAAGAAAAAATTAAGACTGGGAAAACAATCAGCACACTTGACTATTTGAAATGCTTGTTGGTAAGTCAAATGAGTCCCATTTCAGATCTTGCCTTTACATACCCTGCATATAATAATAGCCAAAAAAAATATACATAATCTGATACATCTGAATATGTTTATGAAGTCTTATATCAATCCCATGCCTAGTTACTGAGACATAAGCATAATAACACTGTGCATGCACAATTTTAACCAAAATATTTAAGTTAGAAGTCTTGACTATTTGAGTTTACCTTTGCATTGACAGTTTTTCAGTCATATAGCGACATCCAGCTAATACAGGTGGAGGAAGATCCCGAATGCACGGAGGCATCCGGGTAGAACCACAGATCTACCACAAGCTAGCTGGAAGGTTTCCTCATATGAAAATCTGATTGACCCTGCTGGGATTCGAACCCACGTGATGAGGGGCTGAGTAGTGTTAAATCAGCGACTTAACCCTCTTGGCCATGGAGGCACCAAGTTAGAAGATGGCCATGATTTGTATTAATTTCAGTCCAAGTGTTATCTACCTTGGTTGTCTGAAACTAGAGATATAAGCTTGATAGTAAATTGCATGCAAAACTTTAACCAAACAGCTATTATAATGCTGACGAAGCAGCCCCCCTCCCTCAGCTGATACTTACAGCTGAATTGGTCATACAATTTTTAGGCTATATTTCAATGAAATTTTCATCATTTGGGTTAATTTTTGTGCTCTGTTGTGGAAATCCCCATCGTGTGCTTCTTGTTCCTCACCCGACCAGTCACCAGGCCCCTGCTCTTTCCGAGACCCCCTATTGATAGAGCATCCGCTTTCACATGGCAACATCACATAGTGACTATGACTGCTTTATCCCAAATCCGTCAGATGCTTAGCTTTATATAACAATTAAGCGCCTGAATGTCACAGATGTAGATTGAAGCCCGACAGGTTGTTTTAATGTTTTTACAAGGTATCTCTATTTTTTTTAATTTTTTTTTTTAAAAACTTGACACATTCTCCTTAATATGACAATAAGCACATTGTCCCACTCTCTCTCCCACAATTTTTAAGATTACATGAGTATATGTTTAAATGAAAAAATGAGCAAATTTGGATAGTTTAATCAATGTATTTTAATTTTATACAAATATAAGCCAACGGTGGTGGTGTTGTTTTTAAATAGAGCACGAAAATATAAATGTAATGCTTCATTACTGCATTGTGCCAAGGAAATAATAACCTTATCAGTTACTCTTATTTATGTGTGATATTTTTTTAACCATTCCATTACATTTATTTATTTTTATAGGTATATTGAAATGAAATTTTAATATTACTAAGTTCTCTAGCTAAAACTAGCCTTGCAGCGTACTGCATAAAATATTGTAGGTAGCACCATATAAAACATGGATGTGTTTTTATGTCCCCATCAAAAATGGGGGAGGGGGCTGTTACAACCCGTTTTGAAATAAAAACCCGTTTTGAAGTAATTACTTCAAAACGGGTTTTTATTTCAAAACGGGTTGTAACAGGGGGCATATAGTTTTGCCTTTATCCGTCCTGAAACTTTGTGAAACGCATAACTCCGATAGTATTTGTACTACAGACTTAAAACTTCATGGATATATTATTCAGGACATGAACTTGCGCACCTGGGTATTTTCATCGAACCATCATTGAAGTTGACAGAGTTATGGTTGTTTTAATAATAAGATATATTACTCAGAACATGACTTGTGCACCTGGGTGTTAGCCTTTGTTTTGGAAAATGCAATTTCATTTTTTTAAACTAAAGGTATCATTTTCAGAAATAAAAAACAAAAACAAATAATTATGTCATATCCTTTTTATGTAAAATGTTTTGCTGTTGATAATAAACTAATGATAGCATTTGGCAAACAAACCCTGATTGTTTCAACTAAAATTACTTGAAATATGTAATAAATTTTTACCATACGAAACCGGGCCACATTACATACTGGTCTAATGTTTTTTTGTTTTTGATATTTAAAACAGGCACTATTGCTAAAATCTACATAAATGAGAGAGATATTTCAAAGTTTACCCGAAATTTTCTACGAAGTAGATCTATTTCGGTTGATCTTGCCAAATTAAAAAGTCTCTTACCAAGTGGTTTTATATTTTTTAGTCCTTCAATAGGCCTATACTATATATAAAATATAATGTTGTTTTTTTTCTTTTTAAATCAAATCTGAGATTTGACAGATACATGGGTAAAAGTTTTCAGGAATTTTCCTGAATTTCAGGATTTTCAGATTGCCAAATGACTTCTTATTCTATATAAAACTAATTAAAAAAATGCTAAAATCAGGATTTTCATGTATTTTTTTAAACTTCCAACTCTAACCCATGTAGATATAATGACCAACAAGTAGAATGGAAAGAAAAAGTTTGACAACTACTGGGATTCGAACCCACAACCTCCAGTTTCAAGGCATTTGATAGTAATTTTTTGCCTATTTATGGATGTGCGTGACAACCTTAAAAAAACACAATTTTCCTCTCCCTTCAGAATGCATCCCCATTACACTAGAAACATTTTTTTCCAGGGGAGCATGCTGGACCCTCATAGTACTGACATCACAATCAGTTGAAAAATTCAGGATCCGGGCCTGATGCAGACACTAACACAAGGGTGACTGCAATAGCTCTTATTTTCTTTGAATAGTCAAGCTAAAATTGCATGATGTATCACACATAAGAAAACATTCAACCTTCTGAGAAAGATACCCAGGAAATGATGAGCACAGCAGTTATCGCAATAATTATTAACATTGAAAAGTCATTAAATTGTGTTGAATATACAGGCATTGATTTTATTATGAAAAAGAAACAGGGCAAAAATAACATCTTGACATGTTACAAGTCCATGACTTTACATGCTGACATGTGAGATGTCAGTTAAATATGTTCAGACTGATATGGGTTTAGAATGGTTTGCAGAGGTCTGTTTAAATGCAGACTTCTGTGGTTAAAGGTCAGTTTGCTTTCAGACCAATTGGTTTGGGTTTATATTTGTTGTAGAAGTTAGTTTACTTGCAGGCTGATCTGTGTAGTAACTGATTGCAGAAATCAAATATAAACAAGAACACAGCATGCGGATGCCAGTGCTCGTCTGTTTAAAGTATTTGAGTAATGGGCTACATTAAAGTTTTTGCATGATGACAACAACGAAGATGATGACAACAACCCAGCAATCAGAATAGTTTGAAATTTTCTTTGAAACAGACGAGCTAAAAACCAGATCAGTCTGCAAATTAACTGACTAGTGTGACCAGTATAAACCCAAATCAACAAGCATATAACAAATTTACTTGCTGATCTTGGTTTATACTGGTTGCATAACTGTAAGTTTACTTGCAGGCTAATCTTGGTTTGTACTGATTACATAGACATATGAGTTTACTTGTCAGTTGATCTGGGTTAATACTTATTGCATCTGCAGGTTGATCTGGATTTATAGTTAATCTCTTAATGAGGACTTAGTATACATGTATTGATATATTTTTGATAGAAACTCTCAAAAATGTTACAGACTATGGCAGGACACTTCCATATATATATTACTCAAAGTTTGCTAAGCACCAAGCGTATACTCAGCATAAACACTTTTTTTTTCAATCCTTTACTTGGAAGTATTATGTTTGTACTAAAATGGACAATTTTTGTTTTAGGTAATGAATCTTTAGAACACTTATTACAGCCTTTTACCATAGGAGCCCGGTGACTAATTTTCTTTTTTTTTTTTTTTTCTTTTTTTTTTATAATTTAATTATTTACCTACCTATTTTACCCCTCCAAAACATAAAAAGCAAAAGTAAAGTAAAAGTATTCGATATTAAGTTTCAGCATTTTGCATCCGTTTCTCGGTATTCTATTAAGGCTTAATAGAATACCGAGAAACGGATGCAAAATGCTGAAACTTAATATTGAATATTTTTACTTTACTTTTGCTTTTTATGCTTTGGAGGGGTAAAATAGGTAGGGAAATAATTAAATTATAAAAAAAAAATATATATATATAGTCACCGGGCTCCTATGCCTTTTACTTTTGTAGTTGGATCTTTTAATTAACAAGAATCAATATTGTTGAAATTAATTAACAAATGACAAGTTACAATTCCACAATAACATTTTAAGTTGAATATTAGATAATATAGAAATTTTAACAAGAGAATGTCAATTGAAAATTTTGTGAAAGATGTTATTTTTTAATAGAAAACATTTTACTTATTTTGTTGTTGTTTTGAGCATGCCCCTGGACCCCCCACATCACATTCAGATTTTGCCCCCCTCCCCCACCCCCCAACTGAAAAATTCTGGATCCGGGCCTGAATCCGACATGTGTTTTTCATCCTTATATGTTTTTTGTGTAGATGAATAGTTATTTTGAACGTTAAGATATGTATTAATATATTTTGTCCAAAAATCAAGGTTTTATGAATGTATATATAAAGCGAACAACATGATCTCTTTTCCAGATTGATACTTTCGATTTTTAAGTCAACCACTCAAAACTTCAAAACTTACAGTATTTATCAGCTGTTTAGTGACCTTCACCTTTAAGTTTTAGACTGGAAATTTAAGTGAAAACAAAACTGCCAGTGGCTGAAAAAATGTACGAGGTATTCAATTAAAACTTAAAATTTGCATATACAGAGAATAGAATGGTGACTATGAGAAGAGAAGTGACCAAGAACCATAACTCTACCTTGTCACATTTTTGGCACTTACGTTACTATGTGGGAAAAAATACTAGGATACCACAATTTAATATGTTGAAATTGAAGAGAAGAATGAATCCCTCTGCAGATCATGATAAGGATTCAGTAATACAGTCAAGGCACTGGAATAGTCAACTATGCTGTCCTCTTACACCTCTAAATGTTGCAATAAGGGACCATGCATCTGTGGATAGGTATTAATAGATGTAAAACATACGGATAGGATCTTCGTGAGGAGGTATTAAACATTTTCATTTACATATTATCATGAACCCAAGTTAACAATTTTATAGAAAAAATAATTTCATTTGAATTTCAAGGTATTTTCTCACTTATTTTCTAACGCATAATCACGCATGATATGAATATAGATATTTCGGTAACATAAAAGTATGTAACATGTTAATGAAATCATTTTAACAGATAACCAGAGACGGTGATGGCCCACCGCAACCGGAGTCCGAGGCATCGGAGGAATGACCAATCAAACCCCCCCCACCCTATCTACGATGAATCCCAGCAACTTGAGTTGGGTGTCCCAAGGCTTGTGGATGAAATTGTGAGAAAAGTTAAATTTAAAATAATATTTTAAGCGATATAACATATAAAGATGTGTGTATTAAAAAATGTACATAATAAACAATTAATGCTCTCAAATATTGTGAAATGAAAAAGTTGAAAAAAAATGTGTATATATATATACATTTATTTATTTATTTATATATTAGTTGTATGTATAAAATATAACTAAATTTCAGGAGATGACTGTGGATGATTTGGCCCCAATAGGGGGTCTACTAAAAGACGGTCTCCGGTCTTTGACGGTCTCCGCCGGTCTCCGAGACCGGAGACCGGAGACCGTCCTTTAGTAGGTAGTAGCTTAATTAGGTTGATTTGTGCAGTTTTATATCAAATTAAAATCTTTATTACGCATTTACTTTCTTTTTGTTATGTTGTTATCCATTGAAGGCTCCCTTACCCATATTTACAAAATATTGTCTTTATTTGTCTCATTCTGTCCCTATATTTCTCTAGTATTTGATGTAACGGTTTCTCAAATTATAGCCAAATAGGTTAAGGGGGACTTAATGATTTAATTTAAAATGTAAATTATTTATTTATCTTTTGATTAATTCACTAGTGTTAGCAAATAATCATTTTAAATGAAATACGCATTTAATTATTATTTGTTGTCTGTTTTGTGTTTCGTAATATTAATCAAATGATAAGTAAAAAAAATATTGTAGCAAAATGTTTTCTCTAAATCTCTCTTTCTCTCGTCCCACCTCTCCCTCTCTCTCTCCCTCCCTCTCTCTCTCTGCTCAATATGTATTTGCTTCTGTGTGTGTGTGTGTGCGTGTGTGTGTGTGAATGTGTGTATTACAGTGACTGACACATGCCATAATTGTCCACACTTAATCACGGAAGTGTGTGCCCGAGGCGGTATATCGAGTGTCCCTGCCATACTACTTCAATAGTTATCATCATCATCATCTAGAAATTAAATGATTTTATTTAGAATGTGTCCAATTGAAGAAGACAGTTGATCTTATATTTTAATGCAATGTACATGTAAATAAAACGAAAACTAAAATAGAAAATATTATTTATTTAATCATTTATTCATAAAATAATCAAACAACATTAAAAAATAAACAATTTTCAGCAATCATAAAATCAAAAAACTAAATAACATGATAAACATAAGGTAAACGTAAATACATACAGCAATCCAGTACACATACATTTTGTCAAACTCAGGATAAAATATATATCACATACATGGCAAAGCAGTGCATGAATTTTATCAAAATGAAAAGATACAATAGTTATAACAATCGTTTTAAGCTGTTTTAAATGAGGATGAATTTATACTGGTTCATATCATGTTTAGTTGAATACTTATTCAAGTTAGTTTGTTTTAGAACATGACATGCACTGCCAAGACCAGCGTCTAACACTAGATATTTTTTTACAGTTGTTTATACCAACGCATGATTGGTGATACCATTTGCGGCATTTTTTATTTTCACATTGAACCGTATTATCAGTGAATTCAGGCATTTCACATACACATGTTGTTTTAATCTTTATTGATTTATGTAGTCCTTGGAAAGATGTAGATCTGTGGATTTTAATATTTTCTTTTGGGAATGGTGACATTTTCCCATTTTCAAGACAATGAAAAAGATGTTCTCTTATATCTAAAATATTATATTGATTTTTAAAATTTAATGTCCTACCGCTAAAACAAAAATCCACTGAATGTGCGATGGCAAATAGACCACAGTCATTGTTGTTTGGTTGTTGTTGTGTTCTTGGAACTTTAATTAAAACATGACCATTCGTACTAGGATAAAGTTGGGATACTTGTATTTGATCGTTATTTTTCAAAAAATTTAAATTGTCACTTAAACTGTCAAAATAATACACCGTGTCTGGTTCCTTGGCAGATACCATGCTAACAGTCCAATGGCAAGTCCCGTCAAAATGTACTGACGGTTTGTGAATTTGACAAGAACATTTCCTACTAACATTCCATGTTTTTCGGAATTTCTGATTTAAAATTGCGTTAATTGATCAATTATGAAGACTTTAACTACAAATAATGTGAAAGGTTTTATGTAGACGGTCTCGGCCGGTTTCCTATCTGTCAGATCATATATTATCTGAGTAAACATTGCATCATTTTTTTTTTTCTAATTTCAGGTTTAAAATTGCGTTAATTGAACAATAACAAGACTTGGTTATAAATGTAGACGGTCTCAGCCGGTCTCCGATCTATCCCCCCCCCCCCCTACATACTAAACGACGGTCTCCGGTCCCGGTCTCCGGTTTTGGAGACCGGCGGAGACCGTCGATAATTTGGAGACCGGCTTTTAGTAGGCCCCCCCCCCCCCCAATAGCCAATTCTACGGTAATCAACATTGAGGAGGAGGAGAAAATAGGATAAATTAAGAAATCAAGAATTAATTGGGGAAAATGGACCGTATTTACATAACGGACAGGGATTTCAACCCCGTGATCTCCATCGTTGAGAGCTAATGATAAAATAAAAAAAGTCATCAATTCTCAATTGAATAATATATTTGTATTATTAAAAATTTAATGATAAGAACATAACAGGTAAAAAAATAAAGAAATTTGGAATTATACAGAAAATATTAAGTAATATTGGATATGATTAACTATATATTTCAGAGAATATGTGTTACCGGGTTGAGATTTATTCTTATTTTAATTAAATTACCTCCCTTTAGGTTTGACTTATTTTGTAAATAATGTTTTAGTTAAAGAGTTACCAAACATTATGGCACTACTAGAGTAGTCTGGTCTGACAAGTTTCCCGCCTTTTTGGCAATTATTTGGTCAGCTGACTTCATTTGGAAGTTTGTTTTTGAAGGGTGCAACCCTGTTGATGTTCAGTTAAAGAACCTTCATCACATTATTTGAAAGGTTAGTTTTAAAATGAAATGGTTACTTTAAGTTCATTAATTACAATATTGGCAGTATGTTTTAATTCATTTGTTTGCACATGTTATGGTAATAATTATTAATTGGGAAATAAGTACATAGCTTCTAAGTGGCAGCACAGTAATTTCTCTCTTACTGGTGATTGAATAATATGCACTTTTTATACGCCCATCTTAAGATGGGGCGTATTATGTGAACACTCACGGCGGGCGGCCGGGTGGGCGTGGAACATTTGTTGTCCGGGCTCTAACTTCAATACCGTTTGCCCAATCCTTTTCAAACTTTTCACACATGTGCATGGCCATAATATCGCGGATGAGTTCGATATCCAGCATTATCGCGTGAATGACTTAGAAGTTATGGCCCTCGACGTACACAAAATACTTGAAATTGTGATTGTCCGGAATATCGTTTGCCGATTTCTTTTCAAAGTTTTCACACATGTGCATGGCCATAAAATCGCGGATGAGTTCGATATTCAGCATTATCGCGTGAATGACTTAGAAGTTATGGCCCTTGAACACTTGAATAAGTCAAAAGAGACATTTTCCTTCAAATTAATGGAAATGTTTCAACATGATTGTTTTAATAAGTAATATTCATTAACTAATGGGATTTAGGAGACAAAAGCTTGTTTCTCTGAGCTATTTCTGAGGGTCCCCATACTGTGATGGGCGTATTTTGTGGCAGTCCTGACCCTTGTTTCTACTGTCACCACCCACTAGGAAGCCATATCGGCGATCAGCGAAGTCTATATGATATTCATATTTTAAATTGGTATTAAAGCAGTATCGTATATACTTGCCAGAAAATTGTTGTTTGTTTTTGATTTCTTCAATATAATTGTGACAGAAATGTTTACGAAACCATTGTTCTGGTTTGTTTATAATCGCTGTGAATCACCCAGAACTTGCTCAGTACTGTACAGTACAGTACTTTACATAATAATCCATTGACATGAAGCCAAATACGATATTCGCATCATTATTACTGAGACAAACCATGACTGTCATTATGATATGATTATACAATCAGCTGATTGTTTTTAGTACATTCAGATGATATTTTAGCTAGTTAGTTCCATTTTGGACAAAACTGTTCATAAAAGATAATTGTGTACTTCAAATTCCATTTGGGAAGGAACTTGCAACAAACAAGCAACATGGCGTCAACGTTTGAAGACAATTACTAAAACTATTGGCCATAATGTACAATAAAGTAACAATGCAAGCTGAATGTGGATAACAGAGGTGTGAATAATGATCATCGCATGACTGACTTTCTGAAGCAGTAGAACTTTTGTTACCAAGCCCCAAGGTTTTAAACATTTTTCATGCTCAACTCGAGTTTGTGCTCAAAGTTTAATTGTACTAGTCAGTTAATTTTTTCAAATTTTGCTATACTTTCTCTGTTAACCCCTACTACAATTTACATAAATTCACTATCAAAGTTACTCAATTTGTTTTGATATACATGAAATAAGCGAACCAAGTTGAGCTGGAAAGAAATTTATAACCTCAGGGCCTGTAGTTCAATTGAATATCCGCAAAACATCCGCTGTTAAATAATATGGCGACTCCTCGATGTACGAAAAATGAGTGCGTATTACACCCAATAAAGAACCCTTATAAAACTTGGGAATTGCCTCATTTGTTGAATAAATCCCAAAGTTACATATGAACAAATTATTTTTAGGACAGGTTATGAGGCAATGACAGAGAGCATCATAGAAGACCGGGGTGTGACATACACTATCATCGAAGGTGGCTCACAGAAGCAGAAACCAATCCTCTTTAGCAACATCAGCTATGCGTATGGCATCAAGGTAATCACCGTAAATTAAAAAAAATATATATAATAATAATATCTATATAATTTCTACGTTTTTAAACATTTATATTAAATAATATACAGTTACAATGTCATCACATTTTGCATGCACATATTTGTTTTCATTACAGCAGAAGAACAAGACATCCACTGTTTGGCAATGTAACTCCTGTAGTCACAACGTGAAGTGCCCCATGATGGTAACGTAGCAAGGGGACCACCTCCACTCTGCTGTCCCTGACAGGGAACTAAAGATGCAGATATATCAGAAGGTTATTATATGAAAATGATAAAAAATAATTTTATGATGTGAGTTGTCACCAATATAAATACATACAATAATTTAATATTAAATTTAATTAGATAAATGCATTAAAATCATCAATCATTGAAAAAAAAATCCATTTTTATTAGATAAAATAGATTATATAAATCATGGAGATATGCAAATGAAATCATTATTATACAGGTCTGACAGACTGCCAAGGAAACCACATTCCAGCCAGTATGGCAGTTGCAGAGAACGTGCTGCTCAATAACTACTGTCCGAACAGGGCTCAGTTGAAGAAAGCGCTGCTGAAGAGGACCGCATACCGGGCACGTGAGACCATTTGCCCAAAGGAGCCGGTGAATTTGGATTTTGACGTACCCGGTATGTTATAAATAATTTTTTTGCTTAATAATGAAAGAAAAAGACAACTCCAAAACTTAAAACAATGTATTTTATTGATAATTTTTGTGTATTAATACTGATTAAAAACCCTCCAAAACTTAAAACTTAACGTATACATGGAAATTGTGAATACACCTTTATTGCAAGTTGATTCCAGCTTCGACAGTGACGCATTTGTGATTGGGGACATCAGAGCCGATGGCCAGCATCATATCCTGTTTGCCATAGATCACCAGCTGTCACTACTGCGGGACGCTTAAAAGATGGTTCATGGACGGAACATTTAAGGTAAGAATTTACAAAAAGAATTATTAAATATAAAAAAAATCTACTTTATTATATTGTAATTATTTGATTTACTGCATAAATAACATGGATGATCCGTACATTAGCATAAGTATCTATAAAAAAGACATTGTGAATCTAATAATTATAATTTGAATTACTAGTCTTGTCTTAAACTGCTGTCTGTTCCTGTATAGATCGTTGGTGAGCCGTTCAGGAATGGGAGGAATGGTCAGCTGATGTCCATCCATGCCTTCATCGACAGAGATGTTCGATGTAAGCAGATGCCGTTGTTCTTCAGCCTCATGAGTAGAAGAACTACAGAGGATTACATCATGGTAAGCTTTATTACCCTTTTCTGCTATTTCTTTTTTCGTTTTGGTATATGTCCCATTTTTGGAGAGTGTAATACCAAGGTATTTGTATTGATCAACAATTTCTAGTTCTTTATTTTGCAATAAAAACTTTGTTTTGGTATTCTTTTTCTCCCTGCCCTTATAAGTATTGTATAGTTTTCTTATTTTATGATATATATTTGTATAGTTTTCTTATTTTATGATATTTATTTCTTATAAGTATTGTATAGTTTTCTTATTTCATTATATTTATTTCTAGCATGTATGCAATAACTATCACACCATTTATTTCTTTTCCTCATCTTAGTAAGGCCTTTTCTTTTTTCATATCCAAATAATTTTTCTGAGCAATTTTTGAACAGATTACTAATATCGTTAACAATGCCATTTATACTTTCCTGATTAATGTTATTGTTTTCTATCATATTGTCTATTTGTGTCTCTATTTCTGCCATTTTAATTAAGTCAAATGAACCGCACTGTACATCTGATTTCTTCCTATCCCAGATTTTTACTGTTCTTGAATGCCCTGTTATTTTCCCTGTTACATTATTATAATCGCTATCATTATCATCATCGTCAACATCATCATCATCATCAACATCATCATCGTCAACATCATCGTCAACATTATAATCATCGTCAACATTATCATAGTCAACATCATCATCGTCAACATTATCATCATCAACATCATCATCGTCAACATCATCGTCAACATTATCATCGTCAACATCATCATCGTCAACATTATCATCGTCATCATCATCATCGTCAACATCATCATCTTCAACATCATCATCGTCATCATCATCATCGTCATCATCATCATCGTCAACATTATCATCGTCAACATCATCATCGTCAACATTATCACCGTCAACATCATCATCAGCATCATCATCATCGTCAACATTATCATCATCAACATTATCATCATCGTCGTCAACATTATCATCGTCAACATCATCATGGTCAACATCATCATTGTCATCATCATCAACATTATTGTCAACATTATCATCATCAACATCATCATCATCGTCAACATCATCATTGTCATCATCATCATCATCATCAACATCATCATCATCGTCAACAACATCATCAACATCATCATCACCATTATCATCGTCATCAACATCATCATCACCATTATCATCATCATCAACATCATCATCAACATCATCATCATCAACATCATCATCAACATCATCATCGACAACATCATCATCAACATCATCATCATCAACATCATCATCAACATCATCATCATCATCATCAACATCATCATCATCAACATCAACATCATCATCAACATCATCATCGTCAACATCATCCATCAAAATCATCATTGTCAACATCATCATCATTGTCACGGTCATCGTGTGTGATTCCTAACGTAAGACAAACTGGACATCGGAATAAAGGGGTGAAAAGTCTAGTACTTCTAATGACTTCATAAATTTAAATAGCCTTGGTGAAGATAAAAAGTAATCTATAACACTTTTGTTTTTACATGTGTATTTAGGATTTGATGCGTCAGGCTCAATATGGCCATTCAAAATGAGATCATTGTTTTTACATATATCAATAAGTTTGTTTCCATATGAATTTACAATTAAATCACTACAATTTCACTCAATCGTCAAGTCTGCATCGTCAAAACTATTCTGGATGTTTTTATTATGTTCAGTGAATGTTTCTTGTTCAGGGCTTCCTGTGAAATCATTATCTGGAATGATGAAGTCTTTCGATTTACCTGTCCTAGCATTAAAATATCCTAACAATATAATATTATTGCTATCATGACAATAATTAAGTAATTTGTGTTGTAATTCTACATATAGGTCATCTTTTATGTATCTTGAGCCACTGGGAGGTACATATACAATTCCAAGCTTAATGTCATTACTATTTCCTAGAGTCCCAATAATTGATAACCAAGTAACTTCACTGGTTGTGTTATCAACTTTAACATAAGGTAACAGATCCTGTCTGATAAGTGGGACAATACCACCTGATCCACAAGTGGTTTACGGTTATTGCGATATACCACGTAGCCGGGTACATTTTTGATATCTATGTCATCGGTTTTACTCTCTTGTACACCAGTTATATGATATTTTTTAATTAAATTTACAAATTCAGGACATCTCAGTTTTGGAATTAACACACACATTGATTGAAAGCACATGCAGTAAGCTATCGTGATAGCTGTTATACATTCTGTTAATGCAGCTAGACTGTTCATCCGGGGGCTAGTCTCCCACGTGACCCTAGTCTTGACCTACTTTGCTTCGGTTGTTGTAGATAACTGGCCCATATTGCAGTTTTGCGCAGTCCATACCGTGATCCACGTGCTCGGTCTCAGTCACACACGTGCTTACTGACCTACTCACCATAGGAGTTTCACTATTTTCACTTTCGCACTCATTCAACACAGAATGACAGCTTTCAATTTCCTTTTGCTTTTTTAATTGCAAGTCCCCTTCAGCTAGTGATGTCGCCTTCGTTTTCCTCGAGTGCTCGTGGGACGGTAGTGGTGTTGTGAAAGGTGCCTCTTTTGCTAATGGCCCAAACCTGTTTGATGTAGTTATGAGACCATTTCTCTCCCTTTCCTTGACCTTTTCTGTTGATCTTTGCCATGTGCACTATTTATTTTTTCTTTTATTAGTTTTGTTTTGGTCCTTAATCATTACGATAGCTTCCTTTTATGAAGAGTTTGTCTTTATAGTTACTTTGTTACTTAGTTTTGTCATTGCTTTGCTCAGGGTACATTCTGTCTCCTATTTTTGTTTCTGGAGTGTGTATGGTCTTTACCAGATGCATTGTGCTGTTTATATTACATTTCTTATCTTTGTATTTATTTTGGCTTTAATGGTCGTGGGTTTTATATTCTATTAATGTTATGTGAATCTATAATTATGCTATTATTTCATTTGCATATAATCGTTTTAACTGTAGCAAATAGTAGGTATATTTATTCGATTGATCATATATCGGTTGTATTAGTTAGTGTGTATTGAATTACATGATATTTGTATTTATTTATTATTAGAATAATATTATAACTACATATTTTCAGCTTGTAATAGTTCAGTGTGTTTTAAAGTTTTAAACATGATAGAAATATTATTTTTATTCATTTGTGCATTAGCCTGTACCAGAGGCCATGTTGATATATTCGTTATAAGGTTACACTTGGTTTTATACACTGCATGATGTTTGTTTATTTCTTGAACTTTATTCATATTTATGAAACAAAATATGCAAAAGTATTAGAACATTAAACAAAGATATTATTAGGGCTTTCTGCCTCAAGCAGAAAGTCCTATTGGGTGGGTCTGTTATGTTTTTTTTTCTTCTTCTTCTTATTATTATTCCTCTTTTTGAATTTCAAATTAAAACAGTTTGCCGATAAATCAGCTGCATGAAATTTTAACAATAATCAGAATGTCTTTGTCGCTTTTAAATGCAACAAATTTCAATTCATATGACGTCATATGACGTCACAGTTGAAAAATGCTACCAAATTTGGTTCGCACTCTGCAGCAGTCATTTCTAGTTCGGGCGTCCTGATATTTTCACAGAAAGTGTACATTAGGATATAGAGGTGCATACTTAACTTTTCAATATTCCAAAAATCGAGATTTTATGTTGAAATCGAGATTCGAACTTTGGTTATAAAAATTTTTTTTCGCATTACAAAAGCTCTCGATGAGCTAGGAGCATGGAAATTGGACAGCCTATGTATCTTGAGATCTTCTTTATATTCCATGACAACTGACGTCGTATAACGTCATTTAACGTCGGAACGTAATAAACAATTTTGCCTTTGAAATAAGCGGTATTTTGGCCCTGCAGGCTTTATTTTTTGACCGATTTACATGTATCATTCAATTAATGTGCAACCTGGTGTCCCATCGAACATGGTGACATCTGTTTCCGGAAAATCACAAAGGTCAAGGTCATATTTCAGTTATTGTTTTTTTCTTCGGCCTTAAATATCTAAAAAAACGATAAATATTCTATCGAGACACTATGGGTATAATTTGTACAGCTTTGGAAGACCTCCCAGAACATGTTTTTGCTGATTTTTGCAGTGTTCTAGAGGTATAACTATCCATATCTTAAAAGTGATAAAAGATACATCCATATATAAAACATGTGAAATTTAGGGAATTTGAAGACCTTTCTAATGGTACCTAGGTTTTTAAATTGGATATAATGAAGAATTTAAATGAAACATTCATGCACTTTTGCAGTGGTCCTTTAGTTATCTATACCTAATAAGCCGTTACAGATAGGTGAAAATAATAAGAAAGTGAAATAATGGATATCGTAAGAGCTTTCTTACAATACCAAGTTTTATTATACGCCCTTATTATGATAAGGCGCTTGTCCATCTGTCCGTCCGTTGGCCATATCAATGTCCACTCAATAACTTGATAACTAATATTTGTGCTGTCTTCATACTTATATGAGAGGTTGACATGGATAGTGGATGATCACTATTGATTTTGAGGTCATTACGTCAAAGGTCAAGGTCACATTGACACTAAGTGTAAAATCCTTGTCTGCACAATAAATTGAGAAGGAATTAACATATACTACTCAAGTTTGCTAAGCACCATCCGCTATTTTCCCGTAGCGTTTATGCTTAGACAAGCGACTTTAAAGGCATGCTACATTAAATTTTACAATAAAACAAATCTTGCTTTTATGCAGAAGTATTGTTTATGTACCAAACTTACTACCAGTTACAAAAAATAAGCCTTTCGGATCCTCAATACTGGGAATTAATCATAATTAGAAAGTGCAACATTTTGAGAAAACACCCTAAAATTTAAAGTCAGCTAAATTCAGAACTTTGATCTTCAAATATTTCTGTTTTCTAAATGGAATTCTTTTAAGGATATTTGTGACGATTTTGGCCTATTCATGGTCATTTTTTTCTGTATTGATAATAAGATTTAACTTCAATTTATAAAATGCCATTTCTTGCAAAAAACACACTTTTGTGAAGTTGCCAACTAATGACAGGAATTGGCTTAATAGTTGTAACTCATTTTTGAGTCTCTTTTCTATCATTTTGACAAAAACTATGCATAAAAATGATGGTCAGCTAACGCTTTCCTTTCAGGTACATAGCATTACATTAAGCATGTGTTTTCATGTGACTCTATGGGAAAATAGCCGGTGGTGCTTAGCAAACTTTGAGTAGTATAGATTTTTGAAATTGGTAGGGATATTGCCCATTGTCAGTTGAAGACCCTATTGATTTTGAGGTCATTCGATCAAAAGTCAAGGTCACAGTGACATTTAATATAAAAGTCTTTGTCGGCTGAATTCCTTGAGAATGAATATTCCTAAGTTTGTGAAACTTGTTAGGGACATTGTCCATGGCCAGTTCACGATCTTTTTAGCTCACCTGAGCACAACGTGCTCATGGTGAGCTTTTGTGATCGCCTTTTGTCCGTCGTCCGTGCGTGCGTCCGTCCGTCCGTCGTCAACAATTTGCTTTATGATGCCCTCTATCAAAGTTGTACAAATTATTCAGATTGGTTAAAAAAGTAGGTCACAGGAGCTAAAAATAGATTTTAAAAATGCAAACTTTGAAAATCTTCTTCTGAAAAACTGCAAGGCCTAGAGCTTAGATATTTGGTATGTAGCATCATCTTATGGGCCATTACCAAGATTGTACAAATCATAGCCCTACAGTGATAAATGCCCCCGCACCATGGGTCACTTGTTTTACATAGAGTTATATAGGAAAATCTTTAAAAATCTTCTTCTATGAATCCATTAGGCCTAGAGCTTAGATATTTGGTATGTAGCATCATCTAATGGTTCATTACCAAGATTGTTCAAATCATAGCCCTACGGTGATAAATGCCCCCGCACCAGGGGTCACTTGTTTTACATAGAGTTATATAGGAAAATCTTTAAAAATCTTCTTCTATGAATCCATTAGGCCTAGAGCTTAGATATTCGGTATGTAGCATCATCTTATGGTTCATTACCAAGATTGTACAAATCATGACCCTATGGTGATAAATGCCCCCGCACCATGGGTCACTTGTTTTACATAGAGTTATATAGGAAAATCTTTAAAAATCTTCTTCTATGAATCCATAAGGCCTAGAGCTTAGATATTTGGTATGTAGCATCATCTTATGGTTCATTACCAAGATTGTTCAAATCATAGCCCTACAGTGATAAATGCCCCCGCACCATGGGTCACTTGTTTTACATAGAGTTATATAGGAAAATCTTTAAAAATCTTCTTCTATGAATCCATAAGGCCTAGAGATTAGATATTTGGTATGTAGCATCATCTTATGGTTCATTACCAAGATTGTACAAATCATGACCCTATGGTGATAAATGCCCCCGCACCATGGGTCACTTGTTTTACATAGAGTTATATAGGAAAATCTTTAAAAATCTTCTTCTATGAATCCATTTGGCTTAGAGCTTAGATATTTGGTATGTAGCATCATCTTATGGTTCATTACCAAGATTGTTCAAATCATGACCCTATGGTGATAAATGCCCCCGCACCAGGGGTCACTTGTTTTACATAGAGTTATATAGGAAAATCTTTAAAAATCTTCTTCTATGAATCCATTAGGCCTAGAGCTTAGATATTCGGTATGTAGCATCATCTTATGGTTCATTACCAAGATTGTACAAATCATGACCCTATGGTGATAAATGCCCCCGCACCATGGGTCACTTGTTTTACATAGAGTTATATAGGAAAATCTTTAAAAATCTTCTTCTATGAATCCATAAGGCCTAGAGCTTAGATATTTGGTATGTAGCATCATCTTATGGTTCATTACTAAGATTGTTCAAATCATAGCCCTACAGTGATAAATGCCCCCGCACCATGGGTCACTTGTTTTACATAGAGTTATATAGGAAAATCTTTAAAAATCTTCTTCTATGAATCCATAAGGCCTAGAGATTAGATATTTGGTATGTAGCATCATCTTATGGTTCATTACCAAGATTGTACAAATCATGACCCTATGGTGATAAATGCCCCCGCACCATGGGTCACTTGTTTTACAGAGAGTTATATAGGAAAATCTTTAAAAATCTTCTTCTATTAATCCATTTGGCTTAGAGCTTAGATATTTGGTATGTAGCATCATCTTATGGTTCATTACCAAGATTGTTCAAATCATGACCCTATGGTGATAAATGCCCCCGCACCAGGGGTCACTTGTTTTACATAGAGTTATATAGGAAAATCTTTAAAAAT
>CM037788.1:34459976-34471296 GCA_021229015.1 Solen grandis | reverse complement strand
AGACTGAACGACGGGGATTCATCAGCCTGTGTCACTTCATGGTTATCTTCTGGGTCTATAGTTGTGTGTGACGTAGTCACAACAATAGTACCTACATTCTGAGGGCCCAATTCTCTACATTTGAAACCGAATTACCTCTTAATTCTGTATGAATGATTGAACGATTGAAGAGTTTTACAACACAGGTTTGCTGAGATTCAGCCAAAGTGTTGAAAACTCAACTTTGAGTAAAAAATACATAGTTACGGGAAACAAGAATTGTATGTAGCATAAAAGCACATAAGAACCATTTTCCCTGTGGTGTTGCGTAACTTTCACTTAACCATGTGGTGGAGTATTGTTTCTTTCGATGCAAAGGTGGCTCGTGCCTGAATTTGGATGGTAGATGTGCAGGTTTGGATTATTTAGTGGTGTTACAATAGTCCATAAAGAATAATAGAAAGCTTGAATTTCGATACAAATCTGCATAACTTACTAATAATCACATCAAGTTATCTAAGATACATCGAGATACCTCAGGGGTTATTTGTTGCTCTATGGAATGGCTAGTCCACAATTTGTGATATCGTCCTACTTTCGATTTGGCGAAACTGCAAATCAAAGCGCTGATAGTGCTAAGAGAGCAGTATGTATTGTTGCATTTCTTTTGTTGATCAAAGTAACTTTAATCAAAGGGGGTCAAATTTTCGCGCAATGCTAATAACCCCACTTTAACGTTGCGTTAACATGGTCATTACAAGAAATTAAAGATGAATGCACCATTTTTTTCATCAGACTGTTAACAATTTCAAATCGCCACTCTTACTCTCCCTATTTCTATAGCCAACAATGAACAATCGTTTATTATTTTAATATGATTTTGATATTTTGCAAAAACTAAGTAACACTGCATATCTGCAGCTCATCAAACCCTCTTCCACTTGAGACATTCACAACTTCAGTGCCCTCAGCGCTTTGATTATGATATGGGATGTCTAGGTTTCTGGTTGTGTTCAGGCGTGTCAAGAGAGCTTTGAATATTATTGCTTCTACGTTGCATAGATTAATTAAGTTGGGACATTTGGGGCATATTGTTGTATCACAAATCAATTCCTGTGTGTAAAGCAGTCCTCAGCACTAATGAAGCTGTCCCATGGCCATTGATTCAACTAGCTAATACCTTCTATCAGGCCAGTTTGTTACCATGTTTGTTACCATATTTGTTACCATGTTATTGTTTTCTGGACTTTTTGTCAATTTAGTCTCATGACGTCGCACTGGTCCTAATTTACCGGCTGCTTTAGTTAATTTTATCCTTTTAATTGTCTCTTACTTTTTAGGAAATTAGCTTAGGATAATTATCATAGATCTTCTTTTCCGTTTGTTGTAATCATAGAGACAAGATATACTGAGGAAATATTCATGTTTCAGTTTATATCAAATATATCATGACATTCCATATTCACTCAAAACGAACAAATATCTTCTATATATCAAAAGAACGGGAAATACCAGGATGAATACGTGCAGCATGAGAATAACGAATGTAAGTGAATGCCGGTAACGACAAAAATCACGTGGGCCACGTGTATCCCGGACACCACAATATATTTCGTGAGAAACAATTTGCATGAGAAAAACAGTAGTAGAACATGCTTATCAGGGAAACATTATAATATCTTATATTTAAAACACTTTCTTAAATAACAAAAACTTCAGGAGCATATCAAATCAGGAGTACATGTTCACGTACATATTAAAAATAAGTTTAAATAAAATAACACTCGCTTATCAAAATCCGTGATAGCCTGAGGAAAATTCATTTTTAATTTATATAACGGTTAGTTTCATGCAAAACGTGTTTGTATGATTCGTGAAGATATTGTGATTTTATTGTATTGATAATTATTTAGATGTCATCAACTTCCGTTTACCTTAGTCACTAGACCTATTTATCTGACAATACCGCTAACACAGTGTTTCACACACACTTCGCTGAACCTAACTCTCAGACCATCAGTACTTGAGCCTCTTGTCACAGACCTCAACAGCACCTTACACGTAGTATACCTCTTGTACAATGGTGCGTATCTCAGTAGACAACAATATTACCACATTCAAGTATGTTTTCGGACATGTGTGGCTTGAGCAGACAATAATCTAAGACTTTGGTAGATTCTTAAGCAATGGTCTTAGTGCCTGTATCCGATGTTTCTGCAATAATCGCTGCCTGTATCCGATGTTTCTGCAATATTCGCTGCTTTGGAAGCACTTTTCCTATTTCAATACTCTCTCTCTCTCTCTCTCTCGTGTGAGTGTGTGTGTGTGTGTGTGTGCTGCAACTAAATACGAGCTGCTTTGATAGCTCAGTGGTTAAGGCATCCATATTTAGTTATTCTAAGAAGTCCATGGGCGCTGTGATCACGCAGTAACGTCCGAAGGTTGCGGCTCCGAATCCCGTTGGAGGCAAGAATTTTTCATGACATTCTTAGGCGCAAAGTCCAACCCAGGAATTGTCGAGAGAGATTAGTATACGTTATCAGAACGTGTTTCGTGATAGACGTACATAATAAATAAGTTTCAAATTTAAATCAAAAGTGACAGATTCAGATTTTTTACGAGATTTCTGTCCTTCAAAAATAATGTTTAGATATGGTATGTTATTTCATAATGGTCCTTAATGGATGAACGACGGACATTCAACGATCCTAATAGCTCATCCTGCATCATGAATACATGCGCTCAGGTGAGCTAAAATGGAATAATAAAAAAATAGAGCGTATGAAATAGATTTCATAGATTTACTATATAAGAATACAGATCAAACTTGCCCTAATCCTTTCATTTTGGCGCAGTTTGCACACGGATCTCTTTCCAAGAGCTGTCTGACCAGGGTCTCCTATGTTTGCTCATACAATATTGTATCTCTGAATCTACGCAGTGTGCCTCACCGCTGTGGGTTCGAATCCCGGTAGGGACTTCGGATTTTTCATGTGAGGAAGCCTTCCAGCTGGCTTGCGGTAGGTCGGTGGTTCTATCCGGGTACCTGTGTGTACTCGGGGTCTTCCTCCACCTGTAATTAGCTGGACGTCGCTATATGATTGAAATACTATCGCAGCGACGGTAAACCCCAATACAACAACAACAACAACAACACAGTGTGCTTGGCATAGAAAATCCATTGTTTCATAAACACATTGAGTTCATAAAATTTATATGCATTAAGTCATAAATTTGTTCTTTAATATTCATGAGGTAAAGGTTAAGCGACCTGTCCAATACATTGTGCTCCCAGTTCTCGAAAATTCTTAAGAATGCAGCCAAGATCTCTGTTATAATTAATGGCTTAAGCTTAAGCATGGTCCACACTTTCGAGAACTTGGGTCCGGCTGCATGTGGGAGGCTGCATGATTGAACGTTTAATGATGCTTTCCATGTAACACCTACACTGATGTGGGCACTTATGACTGCCTTTGCGACCAGTGCAGACCAAGATCAGCCTGCACTTTCGTTCAGTCTGATCATAGTCTGCACTGTTCACTGTTCAGTCAATAAATTTAAAGCAAGCATCCCATAAAAAGTATTGGTACAGTCCGAAATGAAGAAAGGACAAGTCCAAGTACGAAATTTAGCATGGTAAGGATTAAGAACTGTGTTCATTAATAGTATTCATTGACTCAAGTTTTTTTTTTGTTGTTTTTTTTTTTGTTGTTTTTTTTGAATTTATACTCTTTTATTCTCCCCGTAATAGGTAGCAACAGGTCGGGGAACCATCCTGCTGACCACCTTACAAATTTATTTTATTACAAGAATAAACTCATTTTTTGGTTTAACAAACTAGATATTTTGACATAAAAAATTGATTAATATTGAAAAATCATATAATTTGTATAACTGTTTAACATATTGAAATAAAAAAAAAAAAAAAAAATATTAAAAAAAAAAAAAAAAAAAAATTAAAAAAAATTTTTTAATATAATAATTTTTAGAAAAAATAATTTTTTTAAAAATTGTTTTGTATGCAAATAAATTTTTAATATATCATTTTTTATCCATTTTAAGAAGTCTCAAAAAAAGGTTCTTTTTTTTTAATTTAAATCTATGAAAGATGAAAAATTAGTCTAATTGCATGAAAAAAAAAATGAATAATGACAAGACAGAAAAGAAAAAAAGGCTTTTACAGAATAAAAACTCACATTTATCACTGAAAAAAGTACAAAACACATGTATGAAATACTTGTTCACAATTACGGTACAATAATATAAAATAAGTTACATTAATCTAGTTTTTATATTAACTTTCTAACATACATCCACCTAGATCTTTCATCTTCTGTTTTATTGTAATTTTTGTATGTGTTATATGAACATTTTATATATTCTCTAAAATTTTCAAAGGATGGTGTAATATTTTTCATTTTGGACATATAAATAAACTTTTTATACTCAAGAAGTAAAATATCTAACTTGTAGTTTCTGTTTTCAGATCCCAATAAGATTGTCTTTGCCTCTAAGCAATGTTGTAATTTAAGCTCATTAAGTGATCTTTTAATACTTAGAATGATTGGTTTTACTTTCGAACATTCACAAAAAAGATGCATTAATGTCTCTTCCGTTTCATTACAAAAAGTACATAAAGGATTATCAAGAATTTTCATTTTAAATGATAAAGATCTTGTACCTAATATCCTGTGAATAATTCTTGTTTGAAACCACTGAGCATATCGATGGCTCAACGCAACACTAGCCTAAGTCTACTTTTTGTCAAAAATGGTGTTTTACCATGTTTTGATTGATAATAATATTGTCCATTTACCCTCAATGTTTTGGCTCTGTATTCCTTTTAGAACCAAATATATTCAACATTTAAATAAATATCCTAAGTCAAATAAATTTTTTTTCAAATGCAATACTATTCCTATTTTGAGATAGGGATATTGTTGCATTTTTATTATTAATTTTTTTTTTTTTTAATTGTAGCCAAGATTCAAATTTATTATTGTTATGTAAGAAGAAGCCACAACAAAGCACCACATGCAGGTAAGAAAACAGTGATATTTTTTATTTATTTATTTGTTGACAACAGTATTTTATTGATTTTTTTTATTGAAAAATATGCCATTTACATATATAATTTTGATCCCTAAGGCCTGTTTATATGAGTCGGTGGGGTAGATATTTTTTTTTCCTTGGTAGGAAATCAGAGCAGTTACTTTATTATTCTACAATGTGATTTACAGTGTTACATTAAGTATTGGAACTATATTTTTTAACAGCTTAAAGTATCTCAATTTAATGGATTTAAGAGCCAGATTTTATTAATTAATTTATTACTAGCACTGTATACATGTCACTTAATTTACAGTACTTATACATGTATGTATATGAATAGTATATTATGTATTTATCATTTAGAAATACAATTAAATTTCATCAGTATTCAAATATACTGATTATTTTCTAAATAGTTAACATAATTAGCAAATATTCATTTATCCATACCTTCATGTCTTTTACCACTTGAAATCCAAATTCTTGATCCAACACAACTTTTTGAAATTGGCCTTCCAAGGTAACACTTTCACAAATTAAGTCCTTTAGCTATGTCAGCCAGATACTAAAAGTAAACACTGTTTTACTAGACTAAGTGTGTATTGTTTTCATGTAGATCATGGATGATGTCATTTACTGAATCAGCTGAGCCAAATGTGATATCATCACATCATATGTGTAGTATTTTTATAAAGCTATAAATAAGATACTTTAAATAAATCTAGAACTATAACCCAAATTTACAAAAAATTTCCAAGCATGCATAGAGTCCCTTATTTTTTTAGCCAATTATAGAAATATATACATAGAATATTTTTGTTTTCATTGAGGTATGAAAAGAAACAAGAGGCCCATGATGGCCCTAAATCGCTCACCTGAGATAAATAGGTTGACCCAAGGAACATCTGTACCAATTAATTTTAAAATCTGGCCAGTAGTATTGAAGAAGATGATTTTTAAAGTTTTCATTTTTTTTTCTTTTTGTTGCCATGGCAACCAGAGTTCTATATGGATCAAGTTTATTTTAGGAATTTTTGTGAAGGTTGACCCAAGGATCATTCCTGCCAAATTTAATCAAATTCTGTCCAGTGGTTTCAGAGGAAATGTTGATTAAAGTTTTCCCTATATACATATAAAGCAAATAAGCCCCGCCCCTGGCGGCCATGTTTTTTTACAGATCGGAAATTTTTTAGCAACTTTGGTAGAGGTTGACCCAAGGAACATCTGTACCAATTTATATTAAAATCTGGCCAGTAGTTATGAAGAAGATAATTTTTAAAGTTTTCATTTTTTAATTTTTTTTTGTTGCCATGGCAACCAGAGTTCTACATGGATCAACTTTATTTTAGCAACTTTTGTAGAGCCTCACCCAAGGAACATTCCTGCCAAGCTTCATTAAATTCTGTACAGCAGTTTCAGAGGAGATGTTCTTTAAAGTTTTCCCTATATACATATAAGGCAAAAAAGCCCCGCCCCTGGCGGCCATGTTTTTTTACGGATCGGAATAATTTTAGCAACTTTGGTAGAAGTTGACCCAAGGAACATCTGTACCAATTTATTTTAAAATCTGGCCAGTAGTTTTGAAGAAGATGATTTTTAAAGTTTTCAATTTTTTTTTCTTTTTGTAGCCATGGCAACCAGAGATCTTCATGGATCAACTTTATTTGAGCAATTTTTGTAGAGGCCCACTCAAGGATCATACATGCCAAGTTTTAACACATTCTGTCTAGCGGTTTCAGAGGAGATGTCTTTTAAAGCAAATTGTTGACGACGGATGACGGACGATGGACGACGACAGACGACGGACGATCCCAATAGCTCACTTTGAGCACTTCGTGCTCTGGTGAGCTAAAAACAAGAGGGCCATGATGGCCCTAAATCGCTCACCTGATTATATTTGAGCAACATATGTTGGATTTTTCATATGGACCTACTTTTTGACCCCGCATGACCCAAAATCAAACTTGTCCAAGATATTATGGAAACAGACATTCTGAAACAAGTTTCATTAAGATTGGGCCAAAAATGTGGCCTCTAGAGTAGTAACAAGGTTTTTCTAAGATTTGACCGCATTACCTACTTTTTGACCCCACATGACCCAATTTGGAACTTGTTCAAGATTTTATAGAGACAAACATTCTGACCAAGTTTCATGAAGATTGGGCCAAAAATGGGGCCTCTAGAGTGTTAACAAGGTTTTTCTAAGATTTGACCTCGTGACCTACTTTTTAACTCCACATGACCCAAAATCAGCATTGTCCATGATTTTATAGAGAAAAACATTCTGACCAAGTTTTATGAAGATTGGCCTAAAAATATGGCCTCTAAAGTGGTCACAAGTCAAATTGTTGACGACGCACGTTGCACGACAGACAAAGGGCGATCACAAAAGCTCACCTTGAGCACGTTGTGCTCAGGTGAGCTAAAAAATATACCAGGGGTCCTGAAATATTTTTTGAGTCTGTTTGACCATGGACAAGCTGGAGCCACAAATTGACTTGTCTGTACAAAAGGACCAACTGTCTGTTCTTTGAAGTTAGAAATAGAAAAGGGTCGATTGTATTTTATCAAATAAATAATAAACAAATAAACTTTAAATATGTTAAAATTCTATTTTGACTTGATTCCTGAACATATTAACTTACGACAAGTTTTGTGACTAGAACATCAACATGAACACAATGCAGATACTACTGACTTTTACATGCATCTAACACAGTCAGTAACTGACTTTGGTGACAAAAAATATCAGATTTTTCCCCCTTTATTTACAGTTGTGTCCATTTTTGATAAAAGTAAAAACAACATCTAATCATAAAAACTCACGCAATCATTGCAATGTACTAGAAATGTTACGTAAGGCATAAAAAAAAAAGTTTGTTTCTGTTACAGTCTTGAAAAAAAAGGGTCGGTAGGTAAGCTTCCCCCTCCCCCATCCTCTTTTGTTTTTTGAAGACTTAATGAGGAAAATGCAACATGCTTCATGCCAATTTAT
This sequence comes from Solen grandis, assembly GCA_021229015.1. Lineage (NCBI taxonomy): Eukaryota > Metazoa > Mollusca > Bivalvia > Adapedonta > Solenidae > Solen > Solen grandis. The sequence goes on along the minus strand of CM037788.1, from coordinate 34,463,270 downwards.
CTTTTACTGTAATCTTTCTAGTTTGTATTTAAACATCAGTCCACTGAGCTCAAATGAGAACAACTTGGTTGCCAGTACATGTATATCGCTCTACACAGGATATTACTTAAAGGAAAGCACATGCTGGGCGGTATGACTAAAACACGAAAGGAACGAAAGGGACGAAAGGAACTAACAAAAAACATGAAAGTGATTTTTTATCACTACAAAAATGTAATACTTTAGTTTTTGATCTATGAAATATGAAAAGCCATCACGTTTAATAAAATTTGATGATAAAATGTTATTTTTGCTATTATTAAAATATTGATATGCCTGCTGTATCCCTTTCGCTACGAAAGGAACTCAATATTGAACTACTGAAGAAGGCTTGTGTATTTTTTGTAACTGTTGTCGTCAAATGCGATATATGTTACTTAAACACTTATCTTATTGTAATATTTGGCAAAGTAATGAAAAAGTAAGCGTGATACATGAAAAAGATAAACGCCTAGAATAATGTACTGGAAGAAAAACACTCCTTTCGCATGCCGCATGTCTTATAAATTATATATTAGCAAAAACTGAACAATACTGGACTTAAAGTTTACGAATTTTATAAATATTATTTAGTATTTTAACAATCCACAATAAAAACATGACTATTAACAACTTTCTCTTGAAAATACCATTTTAATAAGTTCCTTTCGACCCTTTCGTTCCTTTCGTGTTTAAGTCATACCCGTTGCATAGTCCAAATGGCACCTGTACTGGCTCTCTATTTTCGTAAATGTTGTTTGTGCATTTAGCACACGAAAACATCTCAGTTCCGCTGCATGGGGACATTTTTTTCGATATATGGTTGACTAACCAGTTTTCGGGGTATGGATATGATCAAAACAAATGTCAACCATGCTCTAATATTCAAATTAAGACATCATGTGACTTCTTGTGTAAATTCTGGACAATGTTTAATATGCACGTCCATTTCATTAAAATCTTGAACTCGTATTTGATTAGCTATTTTGTAGATCAAACTAATCTGAATTATTTAAATTGACATATTTTCAAACAAAAATCCATTTATATTTTTTATTTAAGTTATTACAACTTACAGGTTTAGTATTTTGCGCAGACAGCAAACTAAATGTTATCAATTACCCGGATAATAAGTCACATGATGGCTTAATTTGAATAAAAAAATGGTGGATATTTGTTATGAATTTTAAGGGGTTGGAAAATAGCTTGTGCGAGAAGCTTTTTAAGGTGTGTAAAGTATATGTTTTGTGATGAATATGTGTAAAAATGTTTTATTTATCCATATGTGTCATCTATGGTAACTGTCATAAAGTTAAAAATGAAAAAAATGATCGTCGAAGGGGGTGGGTGTAAGGTCAGCAGTTTTCCCGGGTAAAGTTGCAACTTTTCCGACCGTGGATGCCAAACAGAAAAAAATAACCAAATAAGCATCTCAGACGAAATAAAGGCTCTATAATATCAAATCGTAACAGCATTAATTCCCTGAAATGGAATTTTGATGCATATTTAAATAACAGAGTATGTTGAGCTTAATTTGAAAATACCCCGAAAACTTGTTAGTAACTTTTTATGTCATCACCGTTGACCTACATTGGAATGAACGCTGCTCTGTTTTGATCGAGATGAATTTAAGATCGCAAATGTGTACAGGGAGTGACAAAATTTATTGTTGCACCCCTTTATTCTAATTAAATGAAAATTTTAATGATATTTGATATGAAAATATGGATCGATCTCGTAAGTACCCCGAAAACTTGTTAAACCATCATATATTTAACAGGCTAGCATTACGCAGTCTGCGTGATCGTTATCACGTTATAAAGGTGTTGAATGGATGTTTCACTTGGTACCATGCTGACTGCCAAAACATCGGAAGCTCTATGTATGACAGGCTTGGTGAGATCTCTAATCATGCTGGGATATGGAAATGCAATGCCTGTGACTACATAAACATCACTCTAAATTCACTACAAAGCCTTGAATCCTATGAAACCTCAAATCCATACGAACCTCTTAATACATCCAACATCAGCAATATGTCTTTCTCGCAAGCTCAAACCTCCACGCCAAAATCAAAACAAAATCCCACATCTAAGCAACCTCTGACAAAAGGCAAGTCCAAAAATAAGATAAAAAGATCAGTCAAAGTCCTTGTCGTAAACTGCAGATCAATTGTGGACAAAAAACATGAATATTCTAATCTTTTACATTCCACTAAACCTGACATAATAATTAGAACAGAATCTTGGTTGAAACCTAAACATTTTGACAATGAAATCTTTAATCAAGACCAAGGTTATACACCTTTTCGAAGAGACCGTATTGGGAAAGCTGGTGGTGGAGTCTTTATTGCTGTTAGAAATGACATTGTTGCCCAAGAAATGAAATCCATTCAGTCAGACTGCGAAGATGTATGGATTAAACTTGACCTTTTCGGATGCAAATCTCTCTTGATTGGAGCCTACTACAAGCCACATGAGCATGACCAGCATAGCTGGGATGAATTTTCCAAATCCCTTCAAAAAGCTAGTAAACACAATTGCAATATCTGGGTAGCTGGAGATCTGAACTTGCCAAAGATGGACTGGGACAACTTGTGTCCCTCTTCTGACTGTAAACATCCCTCCTTCTATAGAAACATCATTGAAGTACTGAATGACTTTAATCTTACCCAAACAGTTAATCTTCCAACCCGAGAGTCCAACATCCTTGATCTTTTCCTTACAACTAATCCAACTCTGGTCCAACGGGTCAGTATTGTCCCAGGTATAAGTGACCATGATATTGTCCAAGTTCAAGTTAATACCTCTGCCAGAATCCTTTACCAAAAACCACGCACTATACCTCTTTATAAGAAAGCAAACTGGGATGGGATGAAACAAGCTCAGGAAATGCTTGAAGGTGATCTGTATTCTTCTTTGAATGTCCAACAGCTATGGGATAACTTCCATACTAAGCTCTATAAAGAGCTATAACTTTTTTAACCGACTATATAACCGTAGTAAAATGTTAACAAACGTAAAAACCATCCAAATAAGAGAAGATAATTTACAAACATGAAAACTAGGAACAAATACGCTAATCTCACCAACGATACGTGGTCTAAAACTGCTTAACATATGAGATTTGGACTGACCTGAATAGCATACTTTTTCATAGGGCATTGTATGAATTACAATTTAGCTCGTCAATAAGGTTACATATAATTATCTTTATTTCTTTTTTTTTTAATCATTATTTTTTTTTTTTTTTTTTTTTTTTTTTTTTTTTTTTTTT
>CM037788.1:34409876-34459876 GCA_021229015.1 Solen grandis | reverse complement strand
ATGTCTTTGTACTTTGAAGTTCTAAAATGTATTTAAGATTCATGGCACATACCTTGAGCAGCATCTGTATCATATTCATGCTATTCTTTGTTGGCATGGTATTGTAAAGATGACGCAAGGTCTTGAGTTGCAGCTTCCTATTGATTAATTTTTCACTTTAAATGTAATATTGATTTTTGAAATTGAAAATACATTTGGGGGAAAAAAGAAATGACTGCATGTATTAACATAACATTTAAAAGCATATGCAAAATGAATAATTATGGGTACCTTCATAGCATATCTAGGTGGTTCAGGAGTTGAATTTGGGATAATTTTCTAAAGACAATTTTCCCCCATATTTTTTGTTTTGCACTGGCAAATGCAGAGAGCAACTGTATGCTGAAGATAACTCTTCTAAGAATAGCGAAGCACACTTTTTGTATTAGCATCATGAAATCTGTCTAGTAATGTGCCAGTATGCAAGCTTAAATTGGAGAGCCATACTACTCTAGTCAGCATAGGGCAGGTGTAAACATGTATATAGTACCAGTGGAAAGCTATAATTACAGCTCCATTGTGGCCCACTTGTTCTGCCATGTCCTACACAAGGTATGGATGTAACAGTGTCACTGTTCATTATCTTCATCTGCCCAGCCTTTGTGTCAGATTTAAATGTCATAGCATGTCTAATATTATTGTCATATAACATCTTTGTGTACAGAACAATATTACCCATTACTTTTTCTTCTTTTTTTTTTTTTTTTTAAGAACAGTATACCTTTTCGACAACATGATTTTTTTCTTTTATTTTCTCTGGTGTATTGTATTCTTTTAATTCTTGAAGAGGCAAAATTCTCCAGAATATAAACTTAAAATCAATATGCTGGTTTTAAATAGCATTTAAACAAAAATTCAATGACATTTTTATGAACACTATTTTTATTGTCACTCTTTTTCTTAGTTTAGGATAGGTTTCAAAAATGCCTTAAGTAATGAGTTTTATGACAACTTGATCATTTGTGCATAATACATTGATTTAAATGGGCAGATGAAAATACTGACCAGGCTAAGGTTATCAGTGTTGGCTTTTTTCCTACAATACTTGTGTAATATTGCCTAAATATGCTTCATTTGATCACCCTGTTGCACAACATATATGTTTGTCAGTACAGCATCTCTATTTCTTTATTGATCATAATTTTAATATTTATGTATATATTTTTTCAGTAATGGTTGTAAATTTGTCTTGTACTTGACCATGTTGTGTTAGTTTGGGATGTTGGAAGAACTTGATTATTTAGTTGAGATTTGTTCTCAGAAGGAGATGTGGATTGATTTGTAAACTGTGTTGATTCTCACAATGTTTGATCTGTACCTGTAATCACACAATTAACCAGATTTGTTGACCAGTTTTTTGCACCAGTAGCTTAGTCCTAGAACTGTTAGAACTAGTGTCCATCATTGTGTGCAGAGAGATTGTGATCCACTGGATAGGTGTAGGCATTAGGCAGGACTACAATTACATGTCCTTCACAGCAATGTGTACTGACACTTCTGTATTCTTTTTAATGATCATCCCCTTTCTGCAGGACAAGATAAAGATGAAGATGTACCAAAGAAACATGATATAACAAACTTTTACCTGTACCAGAGTGTCTTATCCAAACCAAATCAATATTTTACTGATAGATCTGATTTTTTGATGGGTGTCAGTATACAAAGTCATGGGATCTGATTAAAAGTCTTTTTCAAAGCATAAGTATAGATTTGATCACTTATATTTGAATTACTTCATTTACTCAAGGTGACACTTCTGTGACATGCAACAAGTTCTAAACAAGACAATTTTGCTAATTGCATGTTGTAAAATACAATATTGAACTAACTTCGTGTGTTTCAAAGATAAAACAGTTTTATGTGCAAGGTATGTTGTGCAGTACTACATGACAGTATCAGAAACAAGTAACTACATAACAAGTAACTATAAATGACAGTACCAGAAACAAGTAACTACATAACAAGTAACTATAAATGACAGTACCAGCAACAAGTAACTACATAACAAGTAACTATAAATGACAGTATCAGAAACAAGTAACTACATAACAAGTAACTATAAATGACAGTACCAGAAACAAGTAACTACAAAACAAGTAACTATAAATGACAGTATCAGAAACAAGTAACTACAAAACAAGTAACTATAAATGACAGTATCAGAAACAAGTAACTACATAACAAGTAACTATAAAGACAGTATCAGAAACAAGTAACTACATAACAAGTAACTATAAATGACAGTATCAGCAACAAGTAACTACATAACAAGTAACTATAAATGACAACATGAGACAAGCTGTGTGTTTATGCCTGTTCAGTGCCACCACACTGCCTACTGTAAGTTGATGGACCTCACTTGTAGACCAGATGTAGTCCTTATTGTTCTTTGTTCAGTACAAGTTCAGGTGTTCAAAGTGTTTTAATGGGAAGGGTTAGTTTAGAAGTGATTTTTTTTTTTTTTTTTTTTTTAAAAAATTTTGTGTTTGATAGGTTTTTTTAGGGAAATGTTTTAGACCAAAAATCAGTTTATATGTTATATATCTGTTGGGATCAAAATGATGAATAAAGTATTTATTTTCATCAGTAGCTTTAAATAAACCTTTAAAAACAATAAAGGAAAACATTTGCTTCATAACAAAGGAAATTTTTATTTTTATTTCACATTTTCATGTTTTAGTCTAAATTCTTGCTATTACCCCCATTTTTGTGAAAGACAAAATAAATAGAAGAATTTATGTGCTGTTTCAAAAGATTATAGTACTAGATGTAACTTTTATACTGCCATATTCACTATGTTTGATTTTTTTCGTTCCATTATAAGTATATGATGCGCACAATTTTTCTGATTCTGTAGAGAAGACGAAATGTAAAGACAATTACCTATATATGAACTGGTCTACTAAGTTTTAAAAGTAATTAACTATAGCAAAGTATTGCACACCTTTTGTGTTTTCTTTGTAGTTGAGATAAGCTTTAAGTTTTTGATATCATGTTGCAGTAAGTTTTCCTCTAATATGAAAGGAAAATGCCTCGTAGCATGATCAATATTAAGAAAAACTAAAGGGGAGCTAAGTTTACTGACTTTCACAACCATTTGATTGTGAAGAAACCGAATAGATAAGCAGATGTTGCTTTCAGAAATACAGGATTGTTATTTGCCTATGATGTGCTTAGACTTAGAGTATTTATATTATTTAGAAATGTTTGTTATGCCGTGTAAGATAAAGACTTCTGTGATATAGATGATGTATATAGTGAGACTGGGGTACAATACGCTGTTAGATCATGATCACACTGCAGACGGACGGACATGCGTTGTCATGGTAACACAATCACTGGTTGTAGGGATGGGTGAGGTATATGATAATGTTGTAAGCTAGTCATTTTCCTCAATGACATGTGCATACTATACCAGATATAATAATATAATCATAGTATGGGTAATACTATTAACATGGGATATCAATCATCTATTTATTATATACTTAAAAATATTCTGAAAAAAATATTTAGTACAGAGCATGGTGAAAAAATAAATAAATGAATATACTTAACCATAGCTTTGATAAACAGCAGTGACATTGTAATACACAATCTCTGTGCTCTTTTATATAATGATGAGAAAAGAGAAGGAAACACAAGTTGTTGTTCATTCAAAACATCAAGTGTTCAAGTAATGCTTTGAATTTGACACATTGTTTATGAACAAGTTAAGAGATGTCATGACATGAGCCAAAGGACCAGCTACCCTAGGGTATGGACAACCAGTGATTATGTTGGTTACATCTTGTGTCTTTCTGTGAGACTGCGACCTATATCTCTCAGCCTGGTACAAGTCCCCCTCTCTGACATAATGCTCTCGGATGTCACATAACATTGTTAATGGGTTTTCCCCTTCAATTTAGTCATGAAAACAGGCAAAAAAAATCAGTTCAGTGGTTATCAAATTGAATTATTGAAGTTATCAAAAAATTGTGAATTAAATTATTGATTTGATTCACATTGTATTTTGTGGTGTTCAAGCAAGCTGCCAGGATATGATTCAGTCTTAGGGGTGACCCTACTGAGCCCATATTGCATATAGGGTCCTCTCCCTTTTTAATATCTGCATCTTTTAAATATGAACAGAAATTAAACAGCATTGTCTGTAACAGATTTTATCATTAATGCCACTTCTGTCATACATGTAGACACATCTTATTTTTGTGTCTCCTGCTGTAAGCAGAGGTTACACTTAGGGATAACGTTTCCGTCGTCTGTCTTTCTGTCCGTCACTTTTTTCATCACACTTCAGCAGGTGGCACATGTATTCCAGAGAACACTCTTGTTATTAATGTAATGTAAGTTGATTTAAGGTTAATGTAAGGTAATTTTGATCCTTGCCCCATAAAAACATTCAGGAATACAGCCATTGTGATCACCACAAATCCTGATATGATTACAAAGTCAGGTAGACCAGGTTAAACTGAGAACCAGTTTCAGGCTGATTAGGTTCTCTTGTCGTTTATTGTGGTTTTGAACACAATATTGGGGTGGAGTAGGTGAATTTGCAGAGAGGGGGAAGTATCAGAATAATGGCTGACACTCTTGTAGATTTTAGCTTTGGATAGCTGGCTATCTAAGACATAGACATAGAAACAGGGATGTCTGCTAGATCATATATAGCTAAAACAGCTCACGTAGTTATAGTGGTATCAAATACTTGATTTTTTTGGGTGTTGTTCAATGTTAGCTGGAGGAGAAATAAAGCGAGATTTTGGTTGGTTCTACAGATCATACATGCTAATTGTTTCCATAAAAAAGTTTTAACTGAAAAGATTATCAATGAATTTGATATATTTAAAATTAGACTTGTAAGTATTTTTTAAATTTTAAATTTTTTTATAGCAAAATGAAGATTTTCTTTTTTGTTGATAGTATATTAAGAATTCTGCTAGAATAATCCAATTGTGTAATGTTATAAAGTGATCCCTTTTTCTGTTACTGATGTTTATATTGACTGTGCCAGTGTGTAGCTGGGGTTGAATGGGAATATAAAGAAACAGATATGAGGAACAACAGGGCATATAAAGAGGGGGTATAAAGGAATAGCCTGTAGTACCGAGATAGGTTATTACTAAATACCTAGTCTGGTATGGGTGTGTATGGATCACTCTGTAATGTTGGGTTGATATTTTAAGTTGTATCTGGACCATCATTTTTCAACAGATGATAGAAATTTACTAGATGAAATATACAGTGCATAGCTTGTGTCCCAGTTTACATGTATTTATTAACTTATCAAATGTAACTGTCTGAAAACTTAAATAAATAATGAAAATCCTGCCGGGTTTTAAATCCTACTCATTCACAAACTCATCAAGACGTTTTAGTGATTCTAAATAAGTGGACAGCCTTAAACGAGTTTAATTAATGAATAATGGAGAAAATAAAAGTAGAACAGCCCCACTGTTTGATGTTTTTGGACACTTGATGAATTTGGTTTAACATGTATGCTGTTTCCAAACATATACCAACACACACATGGCTGAACATTTGCACTGTCTAATATATTAACTAACATCTTACGTAACCATAAAAGATTGTCCTTATACAACTTCTAATGTTCAACCCATATTTCTTTTTGATCAAGTTGGGCCTACTTCAATTGTTAATTTTTTGATTATGTCTAAAAATTGGCAAGTTCTTTTTGTTGTGATTTCTTATTTGGTGCTACACATACCTTACTGAATTGTCACTAAGCATTCACTTTGAAAAAAGATCTTGTTACTTTTGTCTTTCATTTGGAGTTAATGATTTGCACTATTCCTTCAAATTGCTTCAATGTAACCGTAATATACTGGAGAAAATTCATAAAATGCATTTACATTGTTTAATTTGCCAGTATTGTTATAATATTATGTTTTGTTAATCTTCAAGCAGGGAAGATGATATTTATATATGCACTTGTTTTAATTACAGTTTGTGTCTGTTTATAATAACCAGTGGCCATAAAGATGTTTTCAACCCTTTACCACATTCAAACTGTCTTGTTCACCTCGCCCCATGTTCTTGAAAATACTTATGCACAATCTTAGGCTCAAATATGAGAATCCTACTATAATCCCGATTGAATCTAAGGGTCATTATTTGAGTCGGAGTATGAAAATCATACTTCTGGACCACTTTTATTTTCAAGAACAATGGGCCTGACCTCAATTCCACCAACTCTACTAAGCACTAACTAATGCTGAAATTCTTGCATTCCACTATACTTGTATCACACAGTATTTACATAAATGACTTACTGGATGCAACTATCTAACTTAACCAACAATATTTATAAAGAAATAAGATATTTTCTTCCAGGAATAATAGAGGAATATCTCTACTTATTTAAGTATTATGGTATTTCTTAGTTCTAAGTAAGGTTGGTTGGTGCAGTTTGTCAATCATATGCAGGCTGATCTGGTTTCATACTGTATCATGCTCAAAGGAACCAAACAGGATTATTTTCCATGTGATAAAGGGTTGAAGCATAAGATGGTCCATACACTTTGCAAAGAAATGGCAGGAACGTATGTTGAAAGTTGACTTGAGTATTGATACCCTAGTTGAAATTAAGATGGAATAGATTTTTTTCTCTTTATTATATATTGTTTGACAATAGTTATAGTTTGGTGTTACTTTATTTACATCTCTGTATTTATGCTGGTTCACTTTTTACAATTACAAAAATAAAGCATGATTGTTCAGAGGTGGTTGATATTTTTACTTGCTTCCACGGGGATCCATTGAATATAATTGGTCTGATAATTGATATTGGTAGGAATAGTATGTTAGAATTTCATAAGCCAAATGAGTTATTGTCAATTTTGTAACAAATAATTTAGTGACCTTTGTTTACACGTGACCCTTTTTCCTAAAGAAATATACAAAACATGATTATTTTATTTACTGGAAGGTATACCGTTCATAATAATATATACACAAACAATAGAGTAGCATTGACATAAACTATGTACAGAATAAATAAAATACATGTGAAGATCAAAACAACCAACACCCTTTATACAAGTGTTTTGATTAGACCATTTCACTTTGAAATGAGACGTAAACATGCGAGCACTTCCGAACACCTTATATACATGCTGGTGTAAAATTCCACACATTATTTAATGGGAACTGACTTCCCCTGGTGAAATAGTCTATTATATTTTCCTTTTATCAAAACCAGTTTAATCGAATTTTCTATCGGTATGTATGTTATTTGAATATTCAAAATTGTAAAGAACACTTAAAATTTTTAATTATCGTTCTAATATATCTGCATGTAGAGCATGCGCGGATCCAGCAAATTATCTCATAGGGACAATACTTTTCGTAAAGCAGCGGATTTACATGTAGGTAAGGTTGGACCCCTCGATATTTACAAAGGCTTGGCAATGGCAATAAAGTGAACCCTGGAAAAATGTGCCGTTTAAAACTAAGTATGTGGACTAAGACACGAATCGTTATCTTCATTCATCTAAAATGCGAAAAAAAATGATTGTTGAAATGTTATGCATGCTGGTTTGTGCTATGTATGATGTCTTTTTCTACAGTTAATTCAGACAGGAGTTGTTAATAAATCGTGTCCGATGCTTGCTTACGCCATGAGAATCACTGATTCCAAACTAAAATTGTTCAAAATAAAAATGATGTGCTTTGAATCTCGCTCTCACGCGTGCGTCGATAGGAATTGACTTTAGACCAACACTAAAATTTTTGTCCCTCTGAATATCATAAAAAACCTTGTCCTAGACAGGATTCGAACTCATAACATTTGGTTTGGTAGTATATGTGCTATATACTAAAACACCGAGCGCGTCACAGCCTAGCGGAACTCATTGTTAGAAAACGCGACGGTCGGCGATTTTGAATATAGACTGATTGTGAAATTCAATACAAACCCACCCATACTAGCATAGCATACCATAGACCTGTTATTCATTATCAAGTGGTCACGACAGATATGTAGAGAGGATTTTTTTTCAAGCCTTGAAAGTCAAAATTGTCCATTACTTGTTCAAGGCAAGAAGATTTGGACATATTACGTAACAGGTTTTTTTTTTTCATTAAAAAGAAGTATTATGGACAAACAAATAATATATACTGTATTCGTAGATTACTTTTAATGCAAACTTGTTTTTATAAAGGTGAGTTTTTAATTTGTTTAAAGTGCACTATCTCACCAGACTTGAGTGGGTTGTTTTTATACAACACATTAAAGTTAATGTTTTATTTACAACTCATCTTCACAGACGATGTTATATACTCTCGATTTATCATGACACAAACAACAAGACCGAGAGATGAAGATTGAACACTAAATAGTGTAGTATTGCATAATTTAAATCATCATAAAATCGTGTTTTTGATGACAGCTTAAATTCTAAATTTCTTTGACGTACATTTGCTAGACACGCTCTTACAATTTAGAATTCTCTAGACGGTCCAGGGTTGGATAACTGAATATACATGTTTGTTTGTTTGTTTGTTGGGTTTAACGTTCTACCGACAGCATTTCAGTCATTTGGAGACGGTGTCTACTTGAGACAGATATAGTGCTGCCACACTACAGTATCACACCGTAGACATGTGGTTTGATACCAAACCCAAGTAATATTATCCCGACACAGGGTCAACCAGTCCTTTAACTGCCTTTATATGCTGAGCGCCTAACAAGGGAGCTATACATGTACATTTTTTATGACTTTAGTATGTCGCGGCCGGGTATCGAACCCACGACCCCAACTCCCAAGGCGGACCGCTCTAACCAATCGGTCACCGTTTTTTTTTTTAACTGAAAAACAACAACTACAACATGCACTTAAGTAAAAAACACAAGCTCGTATAACCCCAGTGTCAAGTCAAGTTTTCAAATACCTCCTTTTCTTTTGAAGATAAGTGAAAGTAAATTGTATCTTACGACAGCACAAAATGATACCATATGTATTAAATGTACTCATTAAAATAAGTCAAGAAATGTTTTATGTAGAATAGGAAACGTGATGATAACTTTGTAAAATGTTTTTTTTTTTTTTTCTGCTACACTGGTTGAATTTAAATCGTAATATAAAATAATGTTTAAAGTAACTTAAACTTGAAGCAATCGGCGGGACGTGTACGTGATACATGTACTTCGTGCTTATCATGTTGCATGTATAGTACGTTGTGTTGGTCGGGCAGCGAATTTTTAACGCAAATGCACCCAAAGTTCATATTTTTTTTCGTTCTGAGAGGTATGACACGTTAAAAACCATTCTGTTTAACTTTTGTTCACGTTATAGCCACATTCTGCCATGTTCGCAAACCTGCTTAGCTTGATGTGGTGACCAAAGCGTGTCAACATTAGGGATTTACGTTTTAAACATGTTCATTTATAGATCAACTTTAAACCTTATTATAGCGAGATAATGTAACTATTGTATATCCAACAGAAATGGACGCTATAGCCGAAGACTGGCAATCTGGCAGAAGTTTGGCCGAAACTAACCACTACATGTTGGAGCACGGTATAGCATGTGACGTCACTCTGCTGGTAGGCGGTGCGGGGTTGGAGCAACCCGCCCACAAGTTCATCTTGATCAGTAGAAGCTGTGTGTTCTATGCAATGTTTCAAGGCCCACTGGCGGAGACTGGAGACAAAGTGTGTATCCCGGATGTTGAGCCAAACATCATGAAACTCTTCCTCAGGTAGTGATGGAATTACATGAAGTTCGCATCGTCTCTCAATAATCACATCATAAAGATATATGCAAAATCAATGCATGTTTGATGAAACATAATACGATGATGATAAAAATGCATCTTATATATTTCATTAATTTTTGATAAAAAGGAATAAGGTTATTATGCTGATAATGGTAGACAAAATGTTAATAATCTATTTTTTGTACTTTTGATATCAACAATGTCAGATTATTTCTGTGAAATCATTGATTTTCGTTGAACACTAATTTTTGTCGATTTCGTGGAGGGTTTTAACCACGAATATCAATCCCCACGAAAACATGTCTCTAATATAGACCTCACGTTTTCTAGAACATAGATCCACAAATAAATGTACCCACTAAATTCCCTTAGGTACATAATCAACGAAATTAAATGTCAACGAAAATTAATGATTTTAAGTTTAAACGAGCTATGGTTGTGGATGACGTCATCATGACACCACCCTGAGCTGGATTTACTGATTTATTGATGATGGATTGAAAAGAAGGAAAAGAAATACTGCAAGTGTATTTTTGAAAAAGGTTTAACGCCGATAGCTTAACGAAATTAAAAAAAAAATGTCTTTTGAAATAATCAACCTCTGTCTGCGCTTTATGGTATCTATTTTAACCTGTTTATAAATCGTGTATGTAATTAATTCATCACGACGGTGATTTATTTTGATGCTTTCTCCCTTTTTCTGTTGTTGTTTTTGTTGTTGTTTTTTTCGTATTATTTCCATAAAAGCCAAACTTCTTAAGTTTAATTAGCGGAATTGACAGCTTGCATCGATATACCGGTCGACAAATAAAAGACACGGTTGTATCTAACGAATGATGCTGAAATGCCTTTTTTTAATTTGGTTTTTTTAAATATAAATTAAGATTCAGATTTAACATATTGTTTAGGCTCGCAAATATATCAAAGAATCATTGTCAATTAGAAATACAGTTATTTACTTATTTCATAAGTTTTCATAATCACGTGATTGGTTATTATGTATTTCTAATAATTTATGATATTGTATATGTATGTGTCAACTGGAATGTCTGTATTGTTACGTTCTATGTGGTGAATGATGCGAATAACTGTGTAATTTGAATATTACTGACAGTGTTTCTTATGGTCCTAGGTATTTGTACACGGAAAAAGTAGACCTCTCTGCGGACACCGTGATGGCGCTTTTGTATACAGGAAAGAAATACTGCGTGCAGCCACTGGTGGATAAATGCTGCAGCTTCTTGGAGAAGAACTTTTGCCATGACAACGTGTGCACCATCCTGGAACAAGCACACGTTTTTGACGAAAAAGACTTACAAGAAAAGTGCTTCGAGACCATTTTTGCCAACAGTGCCGAGGTATTGAGCGACACCAATATGGACTTTTGCAGCCTTTGCCGAGAGTGTTTGAAGAAATTACTGGAGTCAGATAAATTGCAAATACTTGAAAAAAATGTTTATTTGGCCTGCGTATTTTGGGCTGAAGAAGAGTGTAGAAAGAAAGAGATCGATATATCTTGTGAAAATCTGCGAAAAGTTCTCGGTGATGTGTTATTTTTTATTCGGTTTCCGATCATGGATCCTGAATTTTTCACGAACCATGTTTCCACCAGGGAGCTACTAACACCGGAAGAAATAGAAGCTGTGTATCAAACATACAACATGTCGCCTAGGGAGAAAAATAGTCAAAGTAAAGTTCAGTTCTCATCAAAACCGAGAATAAGGCGAGAGATTCATAGAGCCTGCAGATTTGAGGAAATAATTGGTGGAATATTTGACTTCTGGATAAATGATAATCTTGTGGATGCTATTTCGTTCTCCTCGTCACGTGATATTACTCTCCTGGGCGTGACTGTATTTTCGCCATTTAAGGATGGGTTAATCAGGGGGCGTGTTCGAGTTTATGACGAAAGCAATTGGATACTTGCTAAGGAAGACGCACTCGAGCTGATAAACTACAATGACCAGAAAATTGTAGATGTAAAATTTAAGAAATCTGTTAAAATCAAAAAGGGAAATTGGTACACTGTGACACAGGAAATGATCGGAGCTAAATCACACCTCGGGAAAGGGGGCCAGAAACGCGTAGCGGGTAAAAATATCACGTTCACCTTTCGTCGGAGTCCAATGGATCGAAATAACACAAATGTAGACTCGGGACAAATATATGCACTTTTGTACTACTGATATCCTCGGTGGCATAAAAGGTACATAGGCGATATCATATATCGCGTTCGAGCGTGATAATTAACACCTTCGGACGCGATAGTTAACGTGTTCACACGAGATAGATTTAACGTCTATCTGCGTTCGAGCTCGATAGCTATCGCGTGCGTGTGCGCTCGCGATAGCTATTGTGTAAGAGAGTATTATTTTTAGCGTGCGTACCCGATATAAAAATCCTTTATGCCATCGTAAAGTTCTGATTTCTTCTATGAAAACTATGGGGAGAGAATCCAAAACTGGTAATTCTTACAGAAAACGACGTTTTTTGAAAACTCATCAACACTAAAATATATGTAGATGTTTGTATGAAGTAAGATGTATTATATCAGTCGATATGAGAGAACTTGCCGTATATTGCTTCATTTATTGTTTCCAGTGTATCTTTTTATCGGCCAACTTTATCTGACAGGACAGAACATGGTGCGATTTTATATCTCATTTCAATCCTTTTTGTCTGTATGATAGTAATGATTTATTATATTTTGAATAAAAATAACATGTGTATATCTAACTCTTTCATTATGTATTAATAATGTTGTTGTTGTTGTATTGGGGTTTAGTATTTCAATCATATAGCGACGTCCAGCTAATTACAGGTGGAGGAAGACCCCGAGTACACAGAACCACCGACCTACCGCAAGCCAGCTGGAAGGCTTCCTCATATGAAAAATCCGAAGTCCCTACCGGGATTCGAACCCACAGCGGTGAGGGGCTGAGCCAAAGTCTGTCTCAAGAACTGACCTATATGTCGCAGATTGTACTTTTTTTTTTTTTTTTTTTACTGTTCACTACACGCTTTTTGACAGGTCACAGTGACCGCGTGGTTAGAGCGTCCGGAATCTGGAGATCGTCGGTCCAATCCGCGGCCACGAATACCAAAGTCTTATAAAAGACACTGGTAATAGTTCTCTTGCTTGGCTCTCAGCATATATAAAGGTAGTTCCAGGACTGGTTTGTCCTGTATCTGGATAATGTGACTGGGCGACCGCGTGATACCGCAAGTAGACATTATCTCTAAATGACAACTATTTTCAGCGGGACGTTAAAGCCAATATACTCATTTTTTGATTTGTTCAATAATGTTATTAGGTTTATTTTTTAAAATATCATTATGACTTTTGATATACAATATCTCGTCCGTTATAATTTAAACAATTCGCACGTGACAAAATTAATGCCTGTGCCATGGTTCCTGCGTTGAGATATTTCATAAACGTGTAAGCGGGATACAGCACAGGCATTGCGACGTTTAGAGCACATGGTATGGCTACTTGCGATTTGTAAGTAACGATGAATTTATTTACTTGATTAAATACCTTTGCAATAGTAATACAGTGGTATAAAATAATAATTATTATAATAATAATAATAATAATAAAACAACAACAAAAAGTTTTATCATTCCACTGAAAGTCGGCGTAATCTGCATCCAGGAGGTAGCCTGTTCTCGCGTAAGGAGTTGTTGCCAGAAAAAAAAATCCTCATCTTTAAATCAGATATATCCTTGATTGCATCTCGTCTGTCGAGCGGTCTAATGATTGAAGATAAATAGGCAATCACAAAAACTCTATATCAGTAAAACTATTCTAGACAGGTGATGTTTAAGAAATAGCATATAAAATCGATGAGCATTAAATTAGTCACTAAAATCAACAACTAAGTTCATGGGACGTCGCCCTGGCATGACGTTGAACAATAGGCTTACAGCTATCGGTATGCTCAACGGTGGATCAACCGTTAACCACGTCGCACACCATTTTCAAGTGCATGAGCGGACAATTTACCACTTCCAGTCCAGGTACAGACAAACAAACAGCGTTAAAGATAGACCGCGTTCTGGAAGACCAAAGAAAACAACACAACGTGAAGACAGGTACCTGGTGACGTCGTCGCGACGTAATCGTTTTTTGACGAGCACTGAACTGGTTAGCCGCTTACATACTGCAACAGGAACTAGAGTTTCGTTCTGCACCGTTCGTAACCGTCTCAGAGCTGCAGGATTACGGTCTAGACGTCCGTTGGTTGGAGTGCCAAACCGCAACCTCATCGCTGTGCGCGTTTGAACTGGGTCAGACAACACCTCGCTTGGACAAGACAGCAATGGGCAAGGGTGGTGTTCACCAATGAATCAAGATTCAATCTGCAGGCAGATGACAGAAGACTGCTATTATGGAGGCGAAAAGGTGAACGTTTTGACGTCTCAAACATTGTACAGCGAGATCGGTATGGAGGAGGAAGCGTGATGGTATGGGGTGGTATATCATGCTCAGGGACTACACAGCTGGTAACAGTCAATGGTAACCTGACTGTTTTTGGATACCGTGGCCAGTGATTTTTGCCATATCTACGTCAGGGCAACGCTGACGTCCTGCAGCATGATAACGCCAGGCCACACATCGCTCGGGTAACACGGGACTTCCTGAGGCAGAACAATGTCCGGGTGCTCGACTGGCCGGCCAAAGCACCCGGATTTTAATCTCCAATAGAGAAACCTGTGATCGGACACTTCTAATTGTCCCGGTCATAAGGTACGTGACTCAACCCGAATTGCCCCGTCCAAAAAACACCTTGAGGGTGAAATTAACGTCATGAAACGTACATGCACTTTGTTGAGATAGTAATAACATTTACATGATACATGTTTTAAGTTCACTGCATTAAAAAGTGGATGTAGTGCTACTCGATCTTATTTGGATTTATGAATCGGCAAAATAATTCTAATAAACATGGTCCTTGGCATTTCGAAAAACCGGGATTCAACAACATGTTTCGCCTACGATGATATAAAAAGAAAATAGAAATAGTTTTGCCGTCCAGCTGTTCATAAATTTGGAGCTATTAAGCTTGCATGATAAGCAAATGTTAAATTTTCTCTGTATATTAATTAAGCTCTTGCTATAAGAAATAGTACACTTAATACTACTGTCGGTAATCTAAATATGATGCAAATTACTACTTTCATACATTCATTCTTTTTGCCTGCTTTTGTATGTATAACGTTTAATGTATGTAATGCATGTGACTTTTTTTCTATTATGTGTCAAGACAATGTACATTGCACAAATCTGAATAAAACAAATTATGTTCTATAACAAACTTGAATCTCCCCTAAATTCTACAGAAGTGGAGTTTGATATACCAAGGTTTCTTTTAAGTTGAGTCTACTTTAATGTTCCTTCAAGGGAAGGAAAACTTCGCTACCTGGCTGATTTTGTAACCACTACCGGTAGTTCAGAGTTGATAGCAAAACAAACCATGATTACCAAAACATGATTTGAATTAATACTGCATCTAAATCTGTGAAATTAGGCTTTTAAAATGATCAGAATTGTATATAACCAGCCCAAAAACAAAACAGGAGTTCCCAGACATGGTGCTAACCACTGTCTTTAAATCATCAATATAACAAGAGCTGTCAGAGGACAGCACGTTTGACTATTCAAAATGCTTGTTGGTAAATCAAATGAAATCTATTTCAATTCTTGCCCTTCATATACCCTGTACATAATAATAGTCAAAAATGATATACAGTCGACTCTCGTTATCTCGATATCGTCGGGACTGTCAAAATTAAGTCGACATATCAGTTTGTCGAGATATCAGTAGCTGGGATACTTTTGGGTATTTTGTTATTTACCTAAACATTCAGCAATAGGGTTGTTCCTTGTTTCTTTTCTTCTCATCGTTGATTTAAAAAAAACTGACATTGAACTTAGTATTTATATATTTCCAGCTGTTTGTTCCTTGTGAGTTGTATTAGTTTTCTGGCAGTAAATACTTCATTTTTCATATTTCATGTCGTTGTTGGGCTTTTAGGCACACTTAATTCAAAGGGGAGTTACTCTGCTTATTAGAGCACCGGAAAATTTTCACTTCGTGAGAATTGCAAATGGTTGCAAACAACTGAGATTGTTGAAGACAGTTTTGTTTTATGTTTTTATTTCAATATGAACATGAAACGAAAAACAAGCAAAACATTACAACATTACATACATAAATTCACAAACAATTATAGATATAAGCTACATTATAAAACAGGTAATATACAGGGTCAAATAAAAGCACATGGTTTAAAATAATAAAGCACATCAATTT
This sequence comes from Solen grandis, assembly GCA_021229015.1. Classification (NCBI taxonomy): domain Eukaryota; kingdom Metazoa; phylum Mollusca; class Bivalvia; order Adapedonta; family Solenidae; genus Solen; species Solen grandis. The sequence continues at coordinate 34,443,779 of CM037788.1, read as the reverse complement.
AAGCACTTTTTTTAAATTTTGATTGAGCACTATGCTATGTCCGAGTGATGTCTACTTTCGCACAAAGAATGACATAATCGACGTCTGCTTCCCGCACCTCGCAGCCAAATGTTTCCTGGTGATGAACCGCTCGACGTCGTCGAACTTCGCCATGATGTCCTCTGCCCGTCCATGGTCTCGATGAACGCCCGTAGGGTCTCGCACGCCTCGCTCGCATGTTGGGTCGATACTTCGGCGTTTCCCTGACGACGCATTCGTCGGGAACAGCTTCCTCGTCGGAGGAGACAGTGTCTGCTGACCGAGCCATGATCAAGTCAGACAGGATGTCACAGTCTGACATAGGCTCCGTTGCCTGGAGCTCGGCGTCAATGTTGATGTAATCATCCATTGGCACACTTGTGCCAATGATACGAGCCAGATGAACTAATGGAATGTCATCATCAGCATCATCATCAGACACGTCTGTTGGTTTTCCAGTCGTAAAGCCAGCGTGGCGATAACAATTCTGGATGGTGGTGCTTGTCACCTGCGACCATGCTTTGCGCATCATGCGCATGGCGTCTAGAACGCTGACGTGAATATTGTCGATGGCCTTTATCTTTCATGCCACGACTTGTTTCCTGTAATGGACTTTGAGGTTTTTGATAACACCCTGCTCCATTGGCTGGGTCACACTAGTGGTGTTCTTTGGAAGGAACACCAGCTCGGTACATTTCAGATGCTTAATGTCTTTTTGGTGGGCCGGGCACACGACAAGAGCGATCTTACGACCCATCCTGTTCATTTTGTCGCCTAATTCCCTCACCCAAGACTTGAAGAATTTGGCTGTCATCCAAGCCCTTTTATTACTTTTGTATTGAGTGGGTAGGGTTTTGACATTTTTTAAGCATCTCGGCTTCTCTGATTTACCGAGAACGAGCAGTGGCAGCTTTTCTGTGCCGCTCATGTTAGCGCACACCATAACTGTAAGGCGTTCTTTACTAGCTTTACCGCCATGGCATGCCTTTGACTTAAATTCGAGCGTCTTGTCTGGTAAAGCTCGATAGAAAATTGCAGTTTCATCTGCGTTGAACACATTCTCTGGGGAGTATTTAGCCAGTATTGTTGGGAGTCTAGACTGCCAATTTTCGAATTCGTCGTCAGTTTTATCAACAGAATTCGATTCCCCGCTTATTTTCTTTAAGACGATTCCGTTTCTAGACTTGAATCGCTCCACCCAACCACTTGAGCACTCAAACTCACTAGGCGAAATTCCCAGCTTATCCGCGAATTCGCGCGCCTTAGCTTGAAGCGTGGGACCGTCAACAGAAACATTCTGTGATCTGGCATTGTTGAACCACTTTAACAATGCGGTTTCAACTTCTGGGAATTTGGCCAATCTCGCCTTTTTCCTATCAGGTTCTACACCTCCTGATACACATTTGGACTTGATGTCTTCTTTATTTTTGAGCCATGTTGACAGAGTATTGGAGGGTACGCCATACTCGTTCGCTATTTGCTTTCTGGATTATTTCCCTTCTTCTACTTCAAGGATCGCACGGTACTTTTCTGTGTAAGACTTTGTATTCAGCTTACGCTTGGTTCCCTTACACCCTGATGCCGATAGTCTAGATATCCCCCCGGATTGGGTACCAGGTCCTTCTCTAGATTTCTCAGCAAATGAAATCTATTTCAATTCTTGCCCTTCATATACCCTGTACATAATAATAGTCAAAAATGATATACATGTATCTTGATAGTCTGATACCCCTTAATATTTTTATGATGTCTAAAATCAATCCCATGCCTAGTTACTGAGACATAAGCACAATAACACTGTGCATGCAAAACTTTAACCAAAAATCCAAGTTAGAAAAGGGCCATAATTGGCATAAAATTCAGTCCAAAAGTTATCCTCCTTAGTTTTCTGATGCCCCTGAAGACACTCCTTAACATTCTAGTCAACGCCACAGCAATTTCTGAGATATAAGCTGGATAGTAGCTTGAATGCAAAAATTTAACCAAAATTCTAAGTTAAAAGGGGGTCATAATTTTTAATATATTCCATCAAGTGTTATCTTTCTTTATAGTATGATACCCCTAAACATATTAAAGATGTTTCAAATCAATCCCATGCCTGGACCCTGAGATATAAGCATAATAGTACCTTGCATGCAAAACTTTAACCAAAACTTCTAAGTTAAAAAGGGGCAATAATTTGTGTAACATATTCTATCAATAGTTATCTACCATGAAAGTATGATACCCCTAAACATATTCATAAACTTTCAAGTCAATACCATGAATGGTTATTGAGATACAAACTAGATAGTAGCTTGCACGCAAAACTTTAACCAAATTTTCTATTGCATGCAAAACTTTAACCAAAATTTCTAAGTTAAAAATGGGCCATAATTCATATAAAATTTAGTCAAGAGTTATTTACCTTGGTTGTCTGATGCCCCTGAACATATTTATAAACTTTCAAGTCAATACCATAAATGGTTATTGAGATATAAGGTTGATAGTAACTTGCACGCAAAACTTTAACCAAAAGCTGCAACGCCAATGCCGACGCCAGGGCGACTACTATAGCTCTCATATTCTTGGAATAGTCGAGCTAAAAATGTGAACATGATAAGGCTTTAAATGAACTGAATTGTAAACCAGCCTTGAAATTATGCAGTATTATCCAATCAAAAGCAAAAAACTAGAGTCATAAAATGGATAACACAATTGGTTCTGGTTAACACTAATTCATTAGTCAATCTGTCAATCATCTGCAATTAGCTGGACGTCGCTATATGACTGAAATACTGTCGAAGCGATGGTAAACTCAAATAGTCAAGTCAGTCTGTCAATATTTCAATAAGTTTGTGGAATTGTCAATATTGTGTCTATCAAGTTTTCGTCACCCTCCAATTTAAACATGTTAATCTGTCTACTAAGAAATGGTTGAACATTCCGAAAAACCACTATCTCAGTTTTTGGTGACCTTTACTGTGACATTCATGCAATTAACCAAACCAGTAAATTATGACTGTCAAAGAAAAGGCAATTTGGTATTATTTACCTTTTTCCATTCCATCTTTTTTTAATGGAGAAAATGCTGAGAACTAAGAAATGAAAAGCTCAGAAAATGTCATCAGTCATTTAATTTGTTCAGTTGTGTCTAAATTTATCCTGTTTACATAAACTCTGTATTTTTAACAATCTGTGCATTTGTGCTGGCTTATTCTCAATTTCATCAACTGAAAGAAAATCTTACTCCTAATTAACCCTCTTCCACATGAATATTCATGAAAAAATATATAACTTGTGGAATGTAAATTGAATTATCTTTAAATGGTTTATCAAATAATGTTGTTGTTTTTTTGCCACAGATGAATGTATAGAAACTGAGCTACAATATTGTATGGGCACACAGATGAGACCTTGATCAGATAGAAGTAGAAGTAAAGGTTTGACGATAATTATATAACTCAGACCATTTGTGAGAAAACACATTTTGTTACATTATTAACAGTAAACTACTTAAGGAGGAAATTATAAGTAGTTACTGAAATAGTCCAGTTCATCCGTTATTTCTTTCTACTTAAGTATTGGGGCAAAATTTATTCGAGTGAAGTTATATTTTCATAGGTTTTGTTTTGGGACTTCATACGTAGTTAGTGAAATAGTCCAGTTCACCCTATATTTCTTACTACTTATGACTTTGGGAAAATTTATTTGAGTGAAATTATATTCAAATAGGTTTTGTTTTTGGTTCCAAAATTTAAAATTCTGATAGGTTAACCTTTGTTTGGGGACTTCATACGGAGTTACTGAAATAGTCCAGTTCATACCCTATTTCTATCTACTGATGAAGTGGGGCAAATTTTATTCAAGTGATGTTATACTTTCATAGGTTTTGGGTCTTCATACGTAGTTACTAAATAGTCCAGCGCACCCTCTATTTTTAGTTATTGATGAAGTGGGGCAAAATTTGTTCGAGTAAGATTTTCTTACATTTTGGGTATTCTTTCGTAGTTACTGAAATAGTCGAGATCACCCCTTTTTCTTACAACTTATTAAGTGGATAAAATTTTCATACTAGTTATGAAATAGTCCAGTTCACCCCCTATTTCTAACTACTGATGAAGTGGGGCAAGTTCTTCAAGTAGTTATATTTTCATAAATTTTGGATAGTCCAGTTCACCCCCTATTTCTTTCTACTTAAGAAGTGGGGTAAAATTTATTCGATTGAAGTTATATTTTCATAGGTTTTTTTTGGGACTTCATACTATGTAGTTTCTTAAAAAATCTGGCTAACACCCTATTTCTTACTACTTTTAAAGTGGGGCAAAATTTGTTTGAGTGAAATTATTTTCTGATAAGTTAACCTTTGTTTTGGGACTTCATATGGAGTTACTGAAAAAGTCCAATTCACCCCCTATTTCTTTCTACTTAAAAAGTGGGGCAAAATTTATTCGAGTTAAGTTATATTTTCATAGGTTTTGAATCTTCATACGTAGTTTCAGAAATAGTCTAGCTAATACCATATTTCTTACTTCTTTTAAGGTGGGGCAAAATTTGTTCGAGTGAAATTATATTCTGATAGGTTAACCTTTGTTTTGGGACTTCATACGTAGTTACTGAAATAGTCCAGCGCACCCTCTATTTTTAGTTATTGATGAAGTGGGGCAAAATTTGTTCGAGTAAGATTTTCTTACATTTTGGGTATTCTTTCGTAGTTACTGAAATAGTCGAGATCACCCCTTTTTCTTACAACTTATAAAGTGGATCAAAATTTGTTCGAGTGAAATTATATTCTGATTGGTTAAAATTTGTTTTGGTACTTCATACGTAGTTACTGAAATAGTCCAGTTCATCCCCTATTTCTAACTACTGATGAAGTGGGGCAAGATTCTTCAAGTGATGTTATATTTTCATAAATTTTGGGTCTTCATGCGTAGTTACTTAAATAGTCTAGTTCACCCCCTATTTCTTTCTACTTAAAAAGTGGGGCAAAATTTATTCGAGTTAAGTTATATTTTCATAGGTTTTGTTTTGGGACTTCATACGTAGTTTCTGAAATAGTCTAGTTCACCCCATATTTCTTACTACTTATGACTTTGGGAAAATTTATTTGAGTGAAATTATATTCTAATAGGTTTTGTTTTTGGTCTTCATCCGTAGTTACTGAAATAGTCCAGCGCACCCCCTTTTTTAACTACTGATGAAGTAGGGCAAAATTTGTTTGAGTTGAGTTATATTTTCATACATTTCGAATCTTCATACGTAGTTTCAGAAATAGTCCAGCTAACACCATATTTCTTACTACTTTTAAGGTGGGGCAAAATTTGTTTGAGTGAAATTATATTCTGATAGGTTAACCTTTGTTTGGGACTTCATACGGAGTTACTGAAATAGTCCAGTTCACCCCCTATTTCTAACTACTGATGAAGTGGGGCAAATTTTATTCAAGTGAAATTATATTCAAATAGGTTTTGTTTTTGGTCTTAAGTTTTGGGTCTTCATACGTAGTTACTTAAATAGTCCAGTTCATCCCCTATTTTTTTCTACTTATAAAGTGGGGCAAATTTTATTCAAGTGAAATTATATTCAAATAAGTTTTGTTTTTGGTCTTAAGTTTTGGGTCTTCATACGTAGTTACTTAAATAGTCCAGTTCATCCCCTATTTTTTTTCTACTTAAGAAGTGGGGTAAAATTTATTCGATTGAAGTTATATTTTCATAGGTTTTGTTTTGGGACTTCATACGTAGTTAGTGAAATAGTCCAGCGCACCCGCTATTTTTAGTTACTGATGAAGTGGGGCAAAATTTGTTCGAGTTAAGTTATATTTTCATACGTTTCGGATCTTCATATGTAGTTTCTTAAAAAATCTGGCTAACACCCTATTTCTTACTACTTTTAAAGTGGGGCAAAATTTGTTTGAGTGAAATTATTTTCTGATAAGTTAACCTTTGTTTTGGGACTTCATATGGAGTTACTGAAAAAGTCCAATTCACCCCCTATTTCTTATTACTTATGAAGTTTTTCAAAATTTATATTTAAGTGAAGTTATATTTTCATAAATTTTGGGTCTTAATACGTAGTTACTGAAATAGTCCAGCGCACCCTCTATTTTTAGTTATTGATGAAGTGGGGCAAAATTTTTCGAGTAATTTTCTTAATTTTGGGTTTCTCGTAGTTACAAATCGAGTGAAATTATATTCTGATTGGTTAAAATTTGTTTTGGTACTTCATACGTAGTTACTGAAATAGTCCAGTTCATCCCCTATTTCTAACTACTGATGAAGTTGGGCAAAATTTATTCAAGTGAAATTATATTTTTTTACATTTTGGGTATTCTTTCTTAGTACTGAAATAGTCCAACTCATCTCTAATTCTTACTATTTATGAAGTGGAGCAAAATTTATTCGATTGAGGTTATATTCTCATAGGTTTTGAGTCTTCATACGTAGATACTGAAATAGTCCAGCACACCCCTTCTGTGTCAGGGATCGTTTTGTAATTATTGTAGCCCTTCTGTGTCAGGGATCGTTTTGTAATTATTGTAGTCCTTCTGTGTCAGAGATCGTTTTGTAATTATTGTGGCCCTTCTGTGTCAGAGATCGTTTTGTAATTATTGTAGCCCTTCTGTGTCAAGGCAGTGTGCGGGTGTACACCTTCATTGAAAGTTGTTGATTTGTATACATGTACACTCATTTTGTACGTTACTTCAGAATATGTACAGTACTTGCAGACATTATCATTGTTTGTTTTGTGTACTTATATGTATTATTATCATGACAATATTGTTTAAATTTGAACAAAAACTTCTTTATTTTATTGATGCCTTTTTGTATTGTGTTACCTGCTTAGCATTGGAAACATACAGGGATCATTTTGTCTGTCATTCTCGTTGTTGTCATCAGGAGTTGCTTGTTTGATCTCCAAGAAAGAAAACAGATAATCATGAAACTTAGATATCACATTAATGGTGACATTTCAATCTTGCAAAGCCAGAGTGATATAATGATATGCATCTGAACTTGAAACTGGTTAAATTCACAACAAAACACACAGACATTGATACTTACTTACTTAAAACAGCTTGTTCACAGATGATCTGTAGAAATGTTAGAAAACGTTGTTTTTTTTACTCTCCCTCATAAATGTTAGTGAAGTCTTTAGTATCCTGATAAATAAACTTGGAAAGTGTAGGTCACATTGCACAGGAAAACGCTAGTTTCATAAATGCAACTTTGACGAAGTAGGCTAAATATCTTTTGTGCGCCTGTAAAATTGATTTCTCAAAACTGGGCCAATCTTTACAGTAAATACCTGCAACATGTTTGAACAGGTAATATTTTCTCCTCAAAACCTGACCCCTTTTTAGTGTAGGAACCCTAAAAACATAACCGCAAAATTGATGTTTTTTATTTGAATAGTTTTATTAAAGTGACTTAAAATGTAATAAAATCACTTTAATGGAGATTAAATGTTTATTTAAGGATTCCTATCGATTGTCAGTATATAGATCATCAGTATATACTATCTATACTAATTGATTATATAGATTTTCTTTTAAGATTATTGATCATTATTGATGGTCTCATTTTATGCTACATGTGTTTCAATATTAAACTGATTAAATTCTTTACTGAACTACACACCTGTAACGTTGAAAAAAGTATGTTTTACCATTTAATATCAATGTTAATCTTTTTATGTTATACCAAGAAATTTCCTATCCGCAAGTGTTATAGCCTTTACATAGGTTTTCATACACTTCAGTCTTTCATCTGTGCCCACAAATGAAGATTAATATGTTCAGTGTTAAAAACCAGCGACAACCATAAAAACGTTTTTGGGGTCAATTTTAACATATAACTTATTTTCCCCTAAAAATACGTCAAATTTTGTGTCCGGTTTAAAGCTTGCAAAAAAGGCACCAGTCTCATAACACTTCATAAGTCTCTGTAAAGATTGGCTCGTTTTTAACGCAATGATTTTTTTGCTCGTTTCAATACACTACAGGCATTAGCTGTAGATTGATTGATCCGGTGTGCAAAGGATATACCATAGAATACGGTTTCCCCGAAGCAGGTGCTTGCAGTACCATAATGAGTCTTGACCAGTTCAGGGTACTGATTTCGTATGTTCAGCTTATGAAGTTAACGCATGCACGAAAAGTGAATGTGGTCAGCAAAGAGACTGCAAATGAAAATAGAAAATCTAAATATGGGTTATTTAATGTTAAAAAAAATTTCAATTCTGTCTGTGATAGTAATGCCTGTGATGGGGAAACCCCCATTATTTTACGATCACGGTTGCGTTGGGTGACATTACGTTTGTAGATGGGTATTGACAGACGTAATGCACAGATATAATTATGAAGATCAAATTCGTAGTCATTGACCATCTGTGAACAAGTGCTTTTAGAAGCTTTTCCCCTACATTCTATACAAACAGAGTTGTGATTCATGTTAGAATGAAAAATAACTGACACTGAAGTCCCAAGATGACAACTTATGTCCAAGATGAAGAGTGAAGGGTAGCACTGTGGCGTAACACATCACATCTAACTACAATGACCGCCATCCAATATTGGACCAGTGAGTCACCAGGACCAGAATTTACAGGTCTTTCCTAGTAATTTGAGGGCAGACTGCAAAGCAGTTTTATCTCCTTCCATTTCTGTATGTACATATAATAATTTTGCAATCAATCCTTGAATTGCAACACTGGTATTTGTTACTTTGATTTGTGTTGTTTAAATACTATACATAAAAATTCTGGTGTTGTGGAATTTACCATGATTGACAAAATGGTCTGAAACCCCCTCGTAGAAAACAAAGAATCGAAGAAAAAATAAGTTGATCATCATGTTTATTTCAGTACATAACATAAACAGATAATAAATAAGTTTTTTTCTGTTTGCACAATCGGAAAGTCCACCACATACGAACGATGAAAATACATTATGTTCATATACAAGAAATTACACGCACAAAGAATAAAACTAACCTCTTCTACATTGATATACATATAGTAGGCACATTGTCATCTACAGTTGAACACACACTTTAAACACATTCCTTACTAAGCTTCAGAATCTCTTGCTTATCAATAATGGGCAAAAATATTTAAATATTGAACAACATGCTTGTGCAAGGAACTATTTTTTTAGTGTGTATTTCCTTTTGTATCAGAAAAGGGGAGGCTAAAGCTGGATAAACTGATACTTGTTAATTATCTTGCTCATGATTTTAATTGGTACTAATTGATGAATTCCTTGGTGTTTTAGTACTAATTGATGAATTCCTTGGTGTTTTAGTGTGTATTTCTGAATATGTAACCAATAAAGGTAATCCATCAGTCATTAAATTGTGATCATGGTCCATCAAGTGATCATGGGAATTTTGTAATAATGCAAGCCTTTATAGACTTTGAGCAAAAGAGCAAAACTCCAAGTCAATGGATGCTTGCATCTGCACTTAAGTCTTCATAAGCATTTGAAGGATCATGATCATAACTTAATGATGGATGGATTACCTTTATCTTTGAGAATCAGAAATCCAAAGTACTTGCACATGTACAAGACATGTACAAAAAAACAAAACAAAAAAAACAACAAAAAAAAAACATACAAGACTGAATCAAATTCTCATTCAACAGATAAAAGGTTAAGTTCATATTTTCCCCAAGACTCTACAACTACCTGATATACACACTAGGTGTGTCATTTATTAATTAAGGACAAGCATTGAATCTTCTTAAGAAACAAACATGTACCCCTATTGCTTTCAACATGATCATTAATTTTTCTCCTTACATATAGAGATTTCAACTATAGTACACACACCTGCTGTATAGTGCCAACCTTGGCAGTCTGAGATACTTTTAAATATAATAATTCATTGTATGTGGATGTCTTGTACTTAAATGACGATGACCTGCTCCACAAAACAATCCCTTGCTTCAACTTAGATTTGGTATAACATTCCTGTTATTTCAGCATCTTGATAGAATATATCAACAAATTATTATACAAAGAACGACAGTAACTATCTTCAAAGATATTTGAAGCAATAAGTGGGTTCCTGAACATCATGTTAACAAGCAATCTCACAAATTTCATGATAACATTTACTTAAGCAGTTGTCTGCAATAGATACATGTATTGCTACCACCACCAATTGTAATCCCTACCATAAGTGTAAAAAAACAATGGTAAGTTGATCTTTACTCTTTCATTAAAATAAAAAAAATGATTATTTTAAAGGGGTATTTTGCTTAACCATTACTAAATCCTCATAAATGTCCCTTCCATCTGGTTAATTAACTATTTGGTTTGAGAATTTAATATTTCAGAAATTTTGGATTTGTACATATATCTAAAAATGTCTCGTGAAGAAGCACCAAGGACTGCTGTTTCAATAGCTGAATACAACTGAATGACTGACTATTGGGGGGAAGAGCAACTTGATTCAAATTTCAGATTTTATTTTAATATCTTCAGAAGATCTGCTAAAAACTACAAATGTCATTAAACTTGATAAATATCACCACACAGTGTTTTCATGTAATGTTAGTGAGGCACCTGACAGGACCTAATATGACAAGCTCGATTCCTGCATAGACCCTACTTACGTTAATTTTGTGACATTACAGAATTTCACATATATATGAAGATAAATGTGAAATAAACTATAGGGTTTTAGCCAAAATATTTTATTACAACTACAGTATTTAGTTGAAGTATTTAGTTGAACAGAACCACTACTGCTGATATTGTGTTGTAAATATAAATCAATTTCAAGTTGTGGTCTTATGTACATAAGCAAGTCTGGCTTTAGAGGGATGATAATGAGCCTTTCTAGAAGTACAGTACAATGGATGTTTTCTTTGTCATTTAAATGCTTGCTAATTGCAAAAAAAAAAAAACATACAGAAGTATGTACAAAATGTAAGGAAAATGAAACACAAAATGCACTAACAAAGATATAAATGCTGCTGAAATAACTTAACATGATTTTCATGATTGAGAAAATAAATTAAATTTTCTATATGTTAGATTATGTCTTCCAGATGTTAGACTAGGTCTTTTCCATGTGTATTGTAAAATCATTTATTTTTGTTGACATAAAATTTCATGGAATCTTTGATTAAATACATTTCATTGGTACATATATTCATGGAACCATGTTCTAGAAAACATTAAGTCTATGAAATAAACAGTTTTCGTGGGGACAATTATTTGTGGATAAAGCCATCCACCAAACCAACGAAAATTTGTCCCCCACGAAAATTCATGATTCTACAGTATCAACTTACAAAAATAAAATGTTTAACATCATTGTTAGAAAACGGACGTTCCCTCAATACGCTTTGCTTCTTAATCGACCATGGGATATTTGGTAAACAAAACTTTGTACTCATGAATTATTAATGCGGCATTTTATTGATCCGTAGCAAAGCACAGTAAAAGCCAGTAAAACGACGCAAAATTTTGATAGATAACTTTGTCCAACATGTAGATGTGATGTCATTCTCCTTAGTCAAGCCTAGCAGTTTTACCTTTCGGATATAATAAATGAGCTTTTGCTTTTGACACTTAAATGAAAAGTATTCTAAATACTACTTGTGACTTCATTGGCCAATAACTAATTAATATTCATGAAAACAAAATTTGCCAGTGGAAAATCCCACGTTATATGCGATAAATTAACATAGGAACTGTTCACATTTTGTAGATATAAATATTTATATAAAGATAGAATATTTTTCTTGACATCTTTATTTCACGTTGTCCTCAAGCTATACAGTAACAAAATATACAGATTATGGCATCTATTCATTGAAATTATCATGATTATTAGTGCTACATGTATCGAAAAATATCAATAGGAACATAAATTCTTAACAAGAGCACTGCATGCGGGTGACAACGCTCGTCTGTTTTTGCCAACTTTACATATTTTTTTAAACATTTAAAAAAGTTGACCTTGAAAATCACAACTAAAACTGTAAGCCTTTAAATGCTAAGTTGAAGTACCATACCCTTTAAATTTGACCTTTGACCTTGAAGGATGACCTTGATCTATGCATAGAATAGAATAGAACACAAAGACGTAAATATGTAAATAAAAAATCACAATTGCTAATCCATTGAGTTTTTGATAATCAACACAAAACTGTTAAATTTAAAGACATTTAAAAAAAATGCTCTTTTTTATATGCTAAAAATCATAACAAAAATCACACCTGCACAGCTTCATATGATGACAAACCATTATACAAAGTGTTTTTTTTAAAAAATTGAAAATAGACAAAGAAACATCTATTTTAAAACTTGTCTAGAGTTATGGCAAATAAGTTTGAAGGTCAAGATCGATAGATATAATATTGAGGTATATCTGAATAACCTTTGTCAAGATCAATACGCATACCAAAAATAAAAGTTGTATGTCAAATAGTAAAGAAATTACGGCCAACTTTAAAGTTTTTTGTAAACATTTCAAAAATAGGTCAAAGTTAAAAGGTCAAGGTCAAAAGTCTAGCATTGATGGAAAGGTCTTGTCAAGATGAATAGGCATACCAAAAATGAAAGTTGTATATGGAATAGTAGAGAAGTTATGGCCAACGTTAAAAGATTCCAGACCACAACAACGATGACGCCTGACGACGACAACGTGGATGCCGGAGTTATGACAATAGCTTGTATTTTTTCTTCGAAAAACAGACGAGATAAAAAGCAATAATCAAGTTTACTGAAGCAATTATTTCTACATGCTGATTTCCCAGAAAACGCTTGGGAAAGTACTGCTGTCATATTATTTTTTTTTCTTCATAAAACAGTCTCACTATATCACAGGATTTTCCATACTAATTATGAATATCCATGAAGTCTAAAACTAGAATACATGTATTTCCATTCTATTTCCATTCTTAAAATGAACTGATCACATCTTCCACAAGGTTAACAAAGTGTCCGTATCACTGGATAACTTGCATGTCCCACCCCCTATAACTGCTGCGTAGAGTTGCCGTTGTATGTTGTCATATCGTCGTCGTCATCCCGCATGTCTGTCATACGCCGCATGTTCCCTGGTGTTCTCCGTTGGTAAGCTCTGCAATATATTCACAATGACATTGACCTAATATGAACTTTGTCAGTATTTTTTGACAAATTTATGTTCTGACATGAAAGAGAAGATACAGTGTATGTTAAATCTGTAATTTTCATTGACATTAAATTTTGTTGATTATGTACCTAAGGAAATTTTGACGGTACATTTATTTGTGGATTTAAGTTTTAAAAAATGTGAGGTGTATATAAGTGACAGGTTTTTGTTGGGATTAATATTCGTGGAAAAAAAAACTCCACAAAATTGATAAAAATTATTGTCCCACAAAAATTAATGATTTCACAATATGTTAAATTTAAATTTGTTTCTTTGATGACATTTGGGAAAGAAAATGGTGCTTACTTATATAAATGAGTAAAATTGAAAATCAACAAAAGAATATTCAATGCACTTAATGAGTATGTATGAGTCATGAGTTGATAAATTTGAAGTGTTTGCGGGGTTTAATGTTCCACAAACAGTATTTCAGTCATTTAGAGACTACCCTAAATGCTCATATATTGTGTACACTCATGTATAGTGCGCATCCAGAGTTTGAGGTTCAAAACCTTGGTAAAGATGTATTTCCATTCTATAACAGACTTATTCCTCGTACATCAAGGAGGATGCCATTTGTTTAACAGAATGTGTTTTGCGGATATTGGATTTAACTACAGGTAACATAAGTTCTACTGCTTCCACAAGTCAGTCATGATTATATTCATACCTCTAGTATCTACATTCAGCTTGCATTGTTATGTTGATGTTCATTATTGACAACAGTTTGGTAATAGTCTTCAAATGATGACACCTTGTTAAGTTTGTTGTTAGTCCCTTTCCAATTGGAATTTGGAAGTACATGTACACAATTATTTTAAACTGAACAGTTCTGTCCAAAATGGAACTACCTAGATAGAATATCGTCTGAATGTACTAAAATAAAACAAGTAACTGGTGCTACAGGCAACACATGCGTCCCCTACCGGTGAGGTACATAATTTTCCCATTATCAAAGCAACCAGAATTTTGGTCAGAAGAAAAATATAAGAACACTGCATGTGGGGTTAATGTTTGTTGGTAAAGGGCAACCAGTGTCATTATTACTTTAAAGGGGGCATAACTTCTGAAAGTATCACTTTCAGGATAATGTCCCTTGTCTTATGAAGAAGTATCTCCATACAGTCATCTATCCATAGTTTCATAAACAAGAGGGCCATGATGGCCCTGAATCGCTCACCTGAGTACCATTGCTTCAACTGATGTCAAGGTTTTTAAACAGACAAGGATTCTGATATAACTCAATCTAAAACATTTTACCCCTGACAATACTACACACCAAATATCTAAGCAATGGGCCATATGGTTTCAGAGAAGACTTGGGCGCAGGGTCATTTATCACCGTAGGGCCAAGACTTTGAAAATCTTTGTAATGAACCATTAGATGCTACTACATACCAAAAATCTTAGCTCTAGGCCTTATTGATTCATAGAAGAAGATTTTTTAAGATTTTCCTATTTAACTCTATGTAAAACAAGTGACCCCTGGTGTGGGGTCATTTATCACCATAGGGCTATGATTTGTACAATCTTGGTAGTGGCCCATAAGATGATGCTACATACCAAATATCTAAGCTCTAGGCCTTATGGATTCATAGAAGAAGATTTTTTAAGATTTTCCTATATAACTCTATGTAAAACAAGTGACCCCTGGTGGGGGTCATTTATCACCATAGGGCTATGATTTGTACAATCTTGGTAGTGGCCCATAAGATGATGCTTCATACCAAGTATCTAAGCTCTAGGCCTTATGGATTCATAGAAGAAGATTTTTTAAGATTTTCCTATTAACTCTATGTAAAACAAGTGACCCCTGGTGCGGGGTCATTTATCACCATAAGCTATGATTTGTACAATCTTGGTAGTGGCCCATAAGATGATGCTACATACCAAATATCTAAGCTCTAGGCCTTATGGATTCATAGAAGAAGATTTTTTAAGATTTTCCTATATAACTCTATGTAAAACAAGTGACCCCTGGTGCGGGGTCATTTATCACCATAGGGCTATGATTTGTACAATTTTGGTAGTGGCCCATAAGATGATGCTTCATACCAAATATCTAAGCTCTAGGCCTTATGCATTCATGGAAGAAGATTTTTTAAGATTTTCCTATATAACTCTATGTAAAACAAGTGACCCCTGGTGCGGGGTCATTTATCACCATAGGGCTATGATTTGTACAATCTTGGTAGTGGCCCATAAAATGATGCTACATACCAAAAATCTAAAGGCTAGGCCTTGTGGTTTCGGAGAAGAAGATTTTTTCAAGTTTTTTCCTATATTAGCCTATGTGAAATCAAGTGACCCCTGGGGCGGGGCCAATTTTGACCCCAGGGTCATAATTTGTACAATCCTGGTAGACAGTCATAAGATCATGCTACATACCAAAAATCAAAAGGCTAGGCCTTGTGGTTTCAGAGAAGAAGATTTTTTAAATTTTCATTTTTAAAATCTATTTTTAGCTCCTGTGACCTAATTATGCGATGGACCAGAACCATTTATACAACTTTAGTAGAGCTTCATCCAAGGAACATTCCTGCAAAATATTTTTCAAATTGGCCAAGCCGTTTAGGAGGAGATGTTGTTTGAAGCAATTGTTGACGCCGGACGCACGCACGGACGGACGGACGCACGCACGGACGCCGGACGCCGGACAAAAGGCGATCAGAAAAGCTCACCTTGAGCACGTTGTGCTCATGTGAGCTAAAAAAAAAGGCTCAGTACTTTTTGAGTTATCACAATATATTGCTTTATTTGTCATATTTTAAGTCCATTTGTTGTCATAGCAACCAGATTTTTCAACCTAGGAAGAAATAAAAAAGACGTGCATAATCTCCATACAGCCATCTACCCATATTTCAAGTTTCATAACAATATCTTCAGTACTTTTTGAGTTATCATGGGATCCAGTTTTTGCAGACGGACCGACTGACTGATGGATGGATTCACGGTAAGTCAACTTCAGACAGATATAGTGCTACCACACTGCAGTATCATGCTGCATGATACCATAACCTTGCACATTATCCTGACACTGCGTCAATCAGTCCTAAATGCTGAGCGCCAAGCAAAGGATCAATACTGATACCAAATTTTACGTCCTTGGCATGTTTTGGCTCGGGATCGAATCCACAACCTCCTGATTCTGTGGCAGATGCTCTAACTACACGGGCACGGGAACCAATGTATAGTGTTAATACTAAAAACTTGTATTCCCAGATATTTTACTCCTTGAAATTTGTAAAGTATTCATACAGAATGTAAATTATAAACAGGGCATTTTCAAGGCCATTGTAAGTAGATTTAGGGATACAAATCAAAGTTTTTATTAAATGCCATTTTATCTTTCAGTTGAGTATAAAGCTTTTCAGAATCAATTTCTAATTTTTTTTTTAGAAATTTTATTTAGCAAACTTATGCCATCTATCTTTTAATATTATGTTAATACCCATATATAAATCTATAAAGCCAGGACTGTATATTTGGTATGGAATAACATGAGGGTCACATTTAGTATTATAGAAAGACTTCAATTATTTCAAGGCCACCATTTACTATAAAATTTGTTTGTATTTCGTGGGCATAAAATTCTGTGGATTCGGTGAAAGAGAGTACAGTGGTCACGCGATTCCTCGGGGTCGGACGGGATCTGCAAAAAAACTCGAAGAATCCCCGTATTCGAGGAATCATTTTTGTGTCAAAATTCAATACATTTACATTTGTTGATAACTTAACGTCGTATTTTCATTAATTATTTTGTAACGTTTAGTCTTTAATAATACTTTATAAACATAATATATGTTTAAAAATACAAAAATAACACGATCATAGCTTTCATTATGAGAATTAAGTCAGATATAAGTTCTTTTTTTTTACCGATTATATTACTGAAACCCTTTGTTTTAGTTTGTGTATATGGTGGCATTGCGTATTTTTTACATTCTTGTAATTAACACTTATACCGTGGTTCTTCAAATCAATGATTACAGAGAAAAAGAACAACACAAAAACAAACACAATCGGTTTCTTTAATGACAAATGATTCATCATGAAGACCCATCACAGTTTGTTACATGATCAGTAGGTGCGAAAATACTTTCTACATGGCCGTGTTGATATAACGATTCACCAATGTACTCTAATGAGGTTTGACAATGTGTGAAAAGAAAAAGAAACCATCTCGACCAAGGTGTTAATTACAGGTGGTCATAGGGCCGGAGTTTGGTTGTCAAGGAGATAAAGGTAGGTTTTGATATCGACTTCGAGGAATTGCATAGAAATAATATAGGATATACTATCTAGGGACAACGGACGGAGCTCGAGGAATCCAAAATCGCATGTTTGAAGAATCGCCCATAAATATATATAGAATAAGAAGGGCTAAATCAAGGGACTGGACTTGTAGCTCAAGCCATCGCCGGTATTCAATGAATCGCCACATTGAGGAATCGTGTGACCACTGTAGTAAATTCCTGATATTTTCTGAATAAATCTGTATGAACAATGTTGTTGGAAAATGGGGAAAAAAAAAACACCTAGTGTCAGGATAATAAAATAGGAAGTGTTACTTTAACTGTATACGATAATTTTCTGTGGCTGCACTATGAGAATGACTTACGTAGAGGGTCTGGCTGGCCTTGTGTCTGTGCGTGTGTCTGCCTGTGTCTGACTGCTGGGCTGACTAGACTGTGGGGCTGGGGTGTCCCCTCCCCTGCCCAGCAGGTACATGATGAAGTTCCAGATCAGAGAGAACGGGTACAGGAGCATGGACATCAGCCCGCCTGACACAACAGCTGAGGAACCTGTCACACCGGACGACCTGGACCCTGTCTCCTAGGTAACATATACACAGAGTGTCATCACTGAAGAAAATACAGCATTCAGTCAAATTACAGAAATTCAGCGATCACTTGGATTGACAAACTTTAACTAACTTCTTTTGCCTTTCTCAGTCATTTTCTTATGCATTTTAGGGTGAGAAAGTCTAAAATGAACTCAAGAAAATGCAGTCTGACAGTCAATGTTTCATTTGGTCCCATCAAATCTTATCTACATAATGGTGGACATATTTTCATGTGCAATGAGGCTGATTTAACTATATTGATAACTGAATAAATTGAAGATGTTAATGATATTTGTTAATTTTAATCTTAAAAGCTGAAATAAGGTAATGCTCTTTATTTTCAAGTTCAAATTTTATAATTCGTTAAGATGCATTAAAAGTTGTTTGAGCATTTTCAACACTGATGCCCAATCACACGTCAAGTCTTGAAGATGTCCTCAGATGATGATTTATTTCGAATTTTCAGGCTCACAGCCATAAGACTTGTGGTTACTTGTCTGTACTTGAATTCTTGCTTTGCTCGATTATTACAGAATTTCAGTCATTTGAAGTTTTTGTCAACATGCGACATGTTAAGCGTGCCTCACTGGGTAAATTCTGCAAGTTTGGTTTCCTGATGGAACTTGTGTATCCTGTACCTATAGTGAACGTTTCTTGAGATATTGAATTTAAAGCAAAGACGGACCATAGATCTTGAAAAACTTTAGAGAGAGATGAACTTTATACCAGTGATTGACATTCTGCCAATGAGTAATTGTGCAAGCTTTTTTCACCTTACCTCATCAAAGGCTTCTCAAGATACTGAACTTTTTGTTAAATGGAAAAGGACTACCAGTATGATTCTTATAATTCTTCCAATTATCTGTGAAGACATAAATACATGTAACAAAATTCAACAGTTAAGTGAGACAGACAGCCAGACAGAAGAAGGGGAACTCACAGGCAGGGCAATAACAACAGCAGTGGGGGCAAGTTCCAGGTCTGCAAAAGAACTGGACATATCATCGTGTGTGAAACGTCGCCGTGGAAACGTTGTGGACAGGTTCACATTGCATCCCATTTTCTGGAAAAATACCATAATACTGCTAATATAGTACTGATCAATTACAATGTTGTACTTGCAAATCAAACCTAGATGCACATTATCTTTAGCCATACAGAACCTATGTAACATTAAATAAGAGGGCCATGATGGCCCTATTCGCTCACCTGAGTACCACGGCTCTAAAGGCAACCTTAAGTATTATGGACCATAACTCCCATACAAGGAATAATAGTCCTTGGTTTATTAACATTATGTATACATCTGATCAAGATTGCTTCATAAATGTGGATGTTAGAATGTAAACTATGTTAAATAGGACATATTTTATACTTCAAGGGCCATAATTGGAGATAGGGGTCCAATACCAAGTCAGACTTGGCAAAATAATAGTCATAAATATTACCATCAGGTTTGTGTAAGTTTACTTTCTAAATAATTCCTAGGAAGCTGGGTTTTCAAGGGATCAACTTTGTTTAAGTAGTTTTCGTAGAGGGTAATGATGTGATCATTTCTGTTAAATGAAATTTATTTCTTACTAACATATTTAGAGAAGAAGATTTAATCACACAAAATCTGGTAATATTCATTTGGTTGTCATGGCAACCAAAGTTCTACATGAATCAAGTTTATTTTAGCAACATTTGTAGAATGTAACCCGAGGAACACCTTTGCCAAAGAATTCTGAAATTTGGCCTGCAGTTTTGGAGAACAACTTTCTAAAGTTTTCACTATATACATATAAATGAGCTGTGCACTTTTAGATATTAACAAGTTACAGGACTGGTTATGGCACAATGAAACTATGAAAACTTTACATTCAAACTTGATGTTCAATATCAAAAAGACATGAAGGAAATATAAGCATCAAGTATTCATGTAAAGTTGTAATGGTTTTTTTTTTATTACACTAAAAAATCTATGATACTTCATTTTATCACAAAAAATAATAACACAACCTCATCTCACATTACAAACATTCCTTTTCACCAAAGAAGCATAAAAAGCTGAATCTCATCTGAAACCTTAAGAGAGACTCCTGTTGAGATATAACCACACCCCTCTCTCATCAACTGGATAATATATAGTTTAATGCATCTAAACAGAGTGTGCTAGCATGACCATTGCCTCAACATCATATTTTGCCTATCTTCTAAAAAGAAAGTTTGAAAGTGAGGAAAAAGTCATTAGATAATGAACAGTTCCACAATTTGAATTGTAACTTCTCCCTCTATTGGTATTTTGACAGTTTCTATTCATACTTAGCTCAAGACTTAACTAGACTATTTGAGTTTATCGTCGCCTCGACAGTATTTCAGTCATATCGTGACGTCCAGCTAATTACAGGTGGAGGAAAACCTCGAATGCGCGGAGGCATCCGGTTAGAACCACTGACCTACCGCAAGCCAGCTGGGACACTTCATCACATGAAATCCGAATGACCCTGCCGGGATTCGAACCCACGTGGTGAGGGGCTGAGTGAGTGTTAAAGTCAGCAACTTTACCCCCTCGGCCACGGAGGCCTCCCTAGGTCAACTGCTCACAAACAAAAAGTAGGTTTTCTTCTAAATAGTAAAGTAAATCAATCATTCACTTTGTGCTTTACACTTATACTGGTTGGTTAGGCCAGGTTGTGTAAACATACTTTACAGTTCAGGAACTATCCATTGTGTCAGTTTGAAAACTTGCAGAGACCTGCTAGAAGCCGTCTTGTTCTGGTAACATACTTAAACTGACACTTGAGCATTGTTTCTGACATGTAGTTATCTCCCCATTGTCAATGTAACCAAATGAACTCTTGCCTTCTTACCTGTGACACAAAGTTGTATAAAGACTGGAGGGGTTCAGTTGAAGGAAAACTCTGACTGACCGAGGATCCATCGGGCAGCCGCACCTGGATTCTGGCTGTCTCACTGCAAACATACAAACACGCTCACATGACTCATTAACACGTGAAATAGTTATATTTACTTTAAGTTTAGTGCATAAAATTGTCAAATCTATGTAAACTAATATTCTGTAGAATATTATTTTTTATTGACACTATATTGTAATTAAGGCAATCCATCAATTTTTAAATCATAATCATGGTCCTTAAAATGCTTTAAGAAGACTTCAGATCAGATCATGCAAGCATCCACTGACTTTGAGTTATAGTCTCTTTTGCTCAAAATCTGTAAAAGCTTACATTTACTATATTCCCATGATCACATGATGGACCATGATCATAATTTAATGATGGATGGATTACCTTAAGGAAAATTCATGGGTAGAAGTCTTGTATGTTATATGGTACAATACTATCAAGGGCCGAATTATTTTCTTTATCATATTAAAAAAATGTTGACATGAGAAAAACACTTATGTTTATCACCAACATTGTTTGCTGATATATCTATTTACTTTTGAACGTTTTAGATTATAGAGTGCAAAATCCAGCCTTCATGCACATTAACATTTACAGGCAAGTATTGCTGTTAAGTTTGAACAAAATCCCTCCAGTAGTGTAGGAGGAGTTGTGTTCACAAGGTTTTGCTTATAAAACTGCATACAGGAAAAACTGAGAAGGGGCTATAACTCATGTAAGTTGCATGTGAGAGCAAAATCCAGCCTTCATGCACATCTACATATAAGGGCAAGTATTGTTGGTAAGTTTGAACCAAATCCCTCCAGTAGTGTAGGAGGAGTTGCATTCACAAGGTTTTGCCTATAAAACTGCAAACAGGTAAAAATAAGAAGGGGCCATAACTCTTGAGAGTTGCTTGTGAAAGTAAATTCAGCTTTAATGCAAATCTACATATAAAGGCAAGTATTGTTGTTAAGTTTGAACCAAATCCCTCCAGTAGTGAAGGAGAAGTTGCGGAGTTGCTTTCATGAGGTTCTGCTATCAGACGGACGGACAGACAGATGACTGAGGGTATAACATAATACGACCCTTTGGGCATTTTTTTAAAAAAAAATATGAGGTATTTTTTATCAAACTAAAATATTATAATGCATTTCAACTGTAACTTTTAATATTTTCAATACTTGCTGGGAAATCTACAACAGATTTAAACAAGAGGGCCATGATGGCCCTGAATCGCTCACCTGAGAAACATTGCCCTCAATGCCAATTATTGTATTACAAGTCATAGTGTATACATAATCTATGCAGAAGTACAGCAAGATCATCTAAATTCAACACAAAAACTGAACCTGCCATCCAAACTTTGAAGGTCATTGCTCTAATAAGTCTATATAAAATCAAGTGACCCCTAGGACGGAGCCAATTTTGACCCAAGGGCCATGATTTTATCAAAATTGGTAGATGTTCACTAGGCCATGTTACTCACCAAATATCTAAACTGTAGGCCATGAGGTTTCTGATAAGAAGATATTTCTAGATTTTTCCTAAATAAGTCATTTTTTTCCTAAACAAGTCTATGTAAAATTAAAGTGACCCCTGGGGCGTGGCAAATTTGACCCCAGGGGCATGGTTTGAACAATCTTGATTGCAGTCTACTAGGTCATGAAAAATACAACCAGCCCAAAAATATTTCTAATAAGTCAAAATCAGACCCAGGCCTGTATGTGTTCTCATGACAATAAGAAAAGAAATTTTTCTAGTTTTTCTTATACAAGTCATTGTAAACTCAAGTGTACCCTGGGTGGGGCAAATTTTGACCCAAGGGAACAAACTTGGAAATGGCCCATAAGACAATGCCACACACCAATTATCTAAACTCCAGGCCTTGTGGTTTCTGACAAGAAGATTTTTCTAGTTTTTCTTATATAAGTCATTGTTATTCTCATTATTATTCATTGTCATTGAAATCTATTTTTAGCTCCTGTGACCCAGATATGCAATAGACCGGAACCATTTGATCAACTTTGGTAGAGCTTCATGCAAGGAACATCACAGGCAATTTTCATCAAATTTGGCCCAGTGGTTTCGGAGTAGATGTCATTTGAAATAATTGCGGAAGATGGTTGACGGACGGACGCCAGACAGCCAATGATCCTAAAAGCACACATGAGCACTACGTTCCCAGGTGAGCTAAAAAATAAGCACCCTTAACAAGAGTACTTAAATCTTACATAACAATAATAAATCTAGGATTCTACAGAGAAAGCATCTGCAAGTTATTGACCAGTGTTCCCACTTAGATTTGAAAGTGGGAGTAAAATGTGTGCTTTTCTTGAACTTTTGTACTCTCTCTGTAAGAGATTTGTAGCAAACCTCTTAAAACTGGGGGTAGTGAAAATACAAATACCCCCATATGGGAGTATCTGAGGACACTGATGACATCTGTTTCAGTTTCAGGTACAAACCTGCGCTGGGCCTCCTGCTGCGCCGCTAGTCTCTGCTGTTCTTGCAGTTTGGCCCGTTTGCTCTCCTCCATAGCTGCCTCTCGCTCTTCCTTTTCCTTCTGGAACTTTGCCTGCCTCTCCTCTCTTCAAAAGGATATTTAAAATCATAATAAGACAAGAGGGCCATGATAGCCCTGGGTTGCTCACCTGAGAACCAGGTATTAGTGGGAGGAAAAGAAACAGCAAATATCTTATGATATTGTGGAAGATGGGCTCTGCCCTCTGCCAACCATAAATCGAGTGAGTACTTTAGGACAAGAAAATATTTCAAATTTTACTATATACATATAAGGAAAACGGGCTCAGCCCCTGGAAACCATGTTTTTCAATGGATCAAAATAATTTGAACAATCTTGGTAGAGAGTACCCTAAGGAACATCTGTGCCAAATAACTTTGAAATCCAACCAGTACTTTTGGCCAAGAAGATATATGAATTTATTACTATATACATATAAGGAAAACGGGCTCAGCCCTTTGGCAGAGATGTTTTTCAACGGATCAAAATAAACTGAACAATTTGGTAGAGAGTGACCCAAGAAACATCTATGCCAAATAACTTTAAAATCCAGCCAGTACTTTTGGAGGAGACAATATTTGAAGTTTTACTATACATATAAGGAAAAGAGGCTCTGCCCATGTTTTTACACGGATCAAAATAATTTAAACAATTATAGTAGAGAGTGACCCAAAGAACATCTTTGCTACATGACTTTGAAATCTTACCAGTAGTTTTAGAGGAGAAGATTTTCAAAATGTTCATATTTTTTTCTTTCCATTGCCATGGCAACCAGAGTTCTGTATAGAATCAAATTCTTTGAACAACTATGAAATAACTTCACCCAAGGAACATTCCTGTGAAGTTTCTTTAAAATTGGCCCAGTGGTTTAGGAGGAGATGTCGTTTTAAGTTAAATGTTGACGACGAACGCCTGACACCGGACATTTATCTGTCACAATAGCTCACCTTGAGCACAATGTGCTCAGGTGAGCTAAAAAAGGGTTAATTTACAATTGTATCCTTATCCTTATCTTTGTCAGTTATGCTTCTTTTTGATGATATCAAACACACCCAGATCACACTTGATATCATTGTGTTGTTACAGGTTATTTATAATGATTTTCTTAACTCAAGCATGCAAACTCAAGCATGCAAATACTTTCGCAGTGTCCTTAACTCTTGCATGAAAAATAAACAGTCTCAATATTTGAATAATATTGAGTATACATTATACAGTTGGATCTCGCTTATTTGAAGTCATTGGGACTGACGTTTCACTTTGAATAAAGCATCTGTTTGAATAATCCATAATGGTCAAATGTTACACTTTTATGTTTCTATTGAGTGGTATGTTGTGAAGATAGGTGTTTTAATTTTTGTTTATTTATAACAAATACTGATTATGACAGTAAATATTAATTCTTGTCCGTAATATATAAAACAAGAGGGCCAAGATGGCCCTAGATCGCTCACCTGAGAATAGTATCATTCATTGCCTATACAAAACAGATTGCTTTAGAATTAAGATGATGAGGTGAAACAATGTTCAGGAATTTTCTGACCCCATCCACAAAAGATATCATCATGACAAACATTCTGCCAAAGTTTGAGGATGATTGGACCAAAATTGTAGCCTCTAGTGTGTAAACAAGATTTTTCTAAGATTTGACCTACTGACCTACTTTTTGATCCAACCTGACCCATTTTCAAAAGGGTTTAAGATATCATCAAGACAAACATTCTGACCAAGTTTGAGGAAGATTGGATCAAAATTGTGGCCTCTAGTGTGTAAACAATATTTTTCTAAGATTTGACCTACTGACCTACTTTTTGATCCAACCTGACCCATTTTCGAAAGGGTTCAAGATATCATCAAGACAAACATTCTGACCAAGTTTGAGGAAGATTGGATCAAAATTGTGGCCTCTAGTGTGTAAACAAGATTTTTCTAAGATTTGACCTACTGACCTACTTTTTGATCCAACCTGACCCATTTTCAAAAGGGTTCAAGATATCATCAAGACAAACATTCTGACCAAGTTTGAGGAAGATTGGATCAAAATTGTGGCCAGTGTGTAAACAAGATTTTTCTAAGATTTGACCTACTGACCTACTTTTTGATCCAACCTGACCCATTTTCGAAAGGGTTCAAGATATCGATTGGATCAAAATTGTGGCCTCTAGTGTGAAAACAAGATTTTTCTAAGGTTTGACCTACTGACCTACTTTTTGATCCAACCTAACCCATTTTTGAAAGGGTTCAAGATATCATCAAGACAAACATTCTGACCAAGTTTGAGGAAGATTGATAAAATTGTGGCCGTGTAAACAAAATTGTGGCCTCTAGTGTGTAAACAAGATTTTTCTAAGATTTGACCTACAGACCTACTTTTTGATCCGACCTGACCCATTTTCGAAAGGGTTCAAGATATCATCAAGACAAACATTCTGACCAAGTTTGAGGAAGATTGGATCAAAATTGTGGCCTCTAGTGTGTAAACATCAAAATTGTTGACAGAAGACAAGATTTTTCTAAGATTTGACCTACTGACCTACTTTTTGATCCAACCTGACCCATTTTCGAAAGGGTTCAAGATATCATCAAGACAAACATTCTGACCAAGTTTGAGGAAGATTGGATCAAAATTGTGGCCTCTAGTGTATAAACATCAAATTGTTGACGGACGACGGACGACGGCCGACGGACAATCAAGTATCCTAAAAGCTCACCCTGAGCTATGCTCAGGTGAGCTAAAAAAAGGTTTTTAACAAATAGGCTTTTATTGTTATATTATGTACCTTACGTGTCAGCCATTTTGTTCCTGTTTCTCTACATTGATTGCTATAATTTCATTCCAAGTGAAATATATAATGAAAATGATATTGGAGCTTATTTGGATATTCACCCTTGGGCCCCCAATGTTCGCTTAGATATCGCCTGCTTCAGTCCTTGAAACCATTCTTGAAAGTATATGACTGTGATAAAATCAGTCCACATTTATATCCATCCTGCTGTAAATTTGCTTTATCAGTAAGACACAATGCATACTCCTCCTTAATTTCTTTAATTAGCACATTCTTCCATTAGTTTTACTGTAAATCACTTATAATCAATTTATAGGGTCCTTTACTTGCAATCAAAATTAATTTCAAATCAAGGTTGGCTGTGCTGAAGACATTATAGTGATCTTCCCTTCACAGTTTGACAGGTAAAGTGTAAAACACATAGCAGATAGGTTCAGATAATAGATGTGAACAGGTGATTATACTGTATACTAGGAGCCCAACTTTACTTTGGATAAAGGGTTATGTTTGAATAAACAAAACAAATAAAGGGTTGTATTTCATATGAACTTATATATAAGGAAAAAACTGAGAACGAAGGTTAGGTTCGGATAAAGGTTAGGCTTTGGATAACGCATGTTTGGATAACCGAGATCTGACTGTATTTGAATAAGTCTGTCTGGTAGCTGTATTAGGTCAAACAATTGAACAATTTGTAGGTTTTGATGATGATGTTTTTTATATTTTTTATCTCCTCCTTGCCAATATGACCCTACAAAAGCTAAACCAATGCCCAGATCTGTTGACACTCATACTTCCAAACCAATGTTTTATCCCAGCCTTTTATCCCTAATATCCTAGATCCTCAACCAGCCCTGACTGAAGTCCTACCCTTGCCCCACCCACCATAGCCCACCTGTCCTTGGCTATCTGGGCCCGGATCTTCTCCCGGGCCTTCCTCTCCTCCTCTTTGTCTTTCCTCAGCTGGTCCTGAACCTCCTTGAACTCCACCTCCTGCTGAGACTTCTTCAGCTGACTCAAACCATGGCCCAGTTTTCGTCTCTTCACTTCCTCCTCTTTCTGTTTCTGTCAACAATTTGTTTCCTCATTTTAAAATCCTCACAACAGTATTCCAAGCATTTGTGAACACAGTCTGGATGAGACACGATATGATACATGAGAAAGCACCTACTCTCTGGATAAGTACCTACTCTCTGGATAAGTACCCACCTACTCTCTGGATAAGCACCTACTCTCTGGATAAGCACCTACTCTCTGGTTAAGTACCTACTCTCTGGATAAGCACCTACTCTCTGGATAAGTACCCACATACTCTCTGGATAAGCACCTACTCTCTGGATAAGCACCTACTCTCTGGATAAGTACCCACCTACTCTCTGGATAAGTACCCACCTACTCTCTGGATAAGTACCTACTCTCTGGATAAGTACCCACCTACTCTCTGGATAAGCACCTACTCTCTGGATAAGTACCCACCTACTCTCTGGATAAGCACCTACTCTCTGGATAAGCACCTACTCTCTGGATAAGTACCCACCTACTCTCTGGATAAGTACCCACCTACTCTCTGGATAAGTACCCACCTACTCTCTGGATAAGTACCCACCTACTCTCTGGATAAGTACCTACTCTCTGGATAAGCACCTACTCTCTGGATAAGCACCTACTCTCTGGATAAGCACCTACTCTCTGGATAAGTACCCACCTACTCTCTGGATAAGTACCCACCTACTCTCTGGATAAGCACCTACTCTCTGGATAAGCACCTACTCTCTGGATAAGCACCTACTCTCTGGATAAGTACCCACCTACTCTCTGGATAAGCACCTACTCTCTGGATAAGTACCTACTCTCTGGATACTCTCTGGATAAGTACCCACCTACTCTCTGGATAAGCACCTACTCTCTGGATAAGTACCCACCTACTCTCTGGATAAGCACCTACTCTCTGGATAAGTACCTACTCTCTGGATAAGCACCTACTCTCTGGATAAGCACCTACTCTCTGGATAAGTACCCACCTACTCTCTGGATAAGTACCTACTCTCTGGATAAGTACCTACTCTCTGGATAAGTACCTACTCTCTGGATAAGCACCTACTCTCTGGATAAGCACCTACTCTCTGGATAAGTACCTACTCTCTGGATAAGTACCTACTCTCTGGATAAGTACCCACCTACTCTCTGGATAAGTACCTACTCTCTGGATAAGTATACACCTACTCTCTGGATAAGTACCTACTCTCTGGATAAGCACCTACTCTCTGGATAAGTACCACCTACTCTCTGGATAAGCACCTACTCTCTGGATAAGCACCTACTCTCTGGATAAGTACCCACCTACTCTCTGGATAAGTACCCACCTACTCTCTGGATAAGTACCTACTCTCTGGATAAGCACCTACTCTCTGGATAAGTACCTACTCTCTGGATAAG
Organism: Solen grandis; assembly: GCA_021229015.1. NCBI lineage: Eukaryota > Metazoa > Mollusca > Bivalvia > Adapedonta > Solenidae > Solen > Solen grandis. The sequence goes on along the minus strand of CM037788.1, from coordinate 34,415,145 downwards.
CACCTACTCTCTGGATAAGCACCTACTCTCTGGATAAGTACCCACCTACTCTCTGGATAAGCACCTACTCTCTGGATAAGTACCTACTCTCTGGATAAGCACCTACTCTCTGGATAAGCACCTACTCTCTGGATAAGTACCCACCTACTCTCTGGATAAGTACCCACCTACTCTCTGGATAAGTACCCACCTACTCTCTGGATAAGCACCTACTCTCTGGATAAGTACCCACCTACTCTCTGGATAAGTACCCACCTACTCTCTGGATAAGCACCTACTCTCTGGATAAGTACCTACTCTCTGGATAAGCACCTACTCTCTGGATAAGTACCCACCTACTCTCTGGATAAGCACCTACTCTCTGGATAAGTATCCACCTACTCTCTGGATAAGTACCTACTCTCTGGATAAGCACCTACTCTCTGGATAAGCACCTACTCTCTGGATAAGCACCTACTCTCTGGATAAGTACCCACCTACTCTCTGGATAAGCACCTACTCTCTGGATAAGCACCTACTCTCTGGATAAGCACCTACTCTCTGGATAAGCACCTACTCTCTGGATAAGTACCCACCTACTCTCTGGATAAGTACCTTCTCTCTGGATAAGTACCTTCTCTCTGGATAAGCACCCACCTACTCTCTGGATAAGCACACTATAGACAAGTGACATAATACTGAATTAAGTCTGGTAGTTCTTACACTGGGTCAAAGGTATTTGACACTAACTACTATAAAGATCAATTTAGGCTATATATATATACTATACCTTATTAGACAAATAAAGCCTACATAAACATATAATTGTGCCAAATACCTGTGCATTGCGTCACCTAGTCCTGGAACTATCCTTACAAGCTGAGTTCCAAACAATGGGACTATCCTATAGTCATTTCTAATCATTTCTAATGACTATGGTATGTCACACTGAACCCTTGACCCCCCCTTTCTCTAACCAAATAGCTACCAGAATCGGTATCTGTCAAAACTTTCTCATTAAAAGGTTGTTGTTTTTTTTAGAACATTAAATATCCTGTCTAAGGACAAATATCCTGTCTAAGGACATATATCCTGTCTCAGGACAAATATCCTGTCTCAGGACAAATATTCTGTCTATGGACAAATATCCTGTCTCAGGACAAATATCCTGTCTAAGGACATATATCCTGTCTAAGGACAAATATCCTGTCTAAGGACAAATATCCTGTCTAAGGACAAATATCTAAGGACAAATATCCTGTCTAAGGACAAATATCCTAAGGATAAATAACTATGGACAAATATCCTGTCTAAGGACAAATATCTAAGGACAAATATCCTGTCTAAGGACAAATATCCTGTCTAAGGACATATATCCTGTCTAAGGACAAATATCCTGTCTAAGGACAAATAACTAAGGACAAATGAGACAAATATCCTAAGGATAAATAACTAAGGACAAATATCCTGTCTAAGGACAAATAACTAAGGACAAATATCCTGTCTAAGGAAAATATCCTGTCTAAGGACATATATCCTGTCTCTGCGGTAGGTCAAGTGGTTCTAACCGGTACCTCTGTGTACTCGGGGTCTTCCTCCACCTGTAATTAGCTGGACGTGGCTATATGATTGAAACACTATCGCAGCGACGGTAAACCCCAATACAATACAATACAATATCCTGTCTCAGGATAAATATCCTGTTTAAGGACAAATATCCTGTCTAAGGACAAATATCTAAGGACAAATATCCTAAGGACAAATATCCTGTCTAAGAACAAATATCCTGTCTAAGGACATATATCCTGTCTCAGGACAAATATCCTAAGGACATATATCCTGTCTCAGGACAAATATCCTAAGGACAAATATCCTGTCTAAAGACAAATATCCTGTCTAAGGACAAATATCTAAGGACAAATATCCTAAGGACAAATATCCTGTCTAAGGACAAATGTCCTGTCTAAGGACAAATGTCCTGTCTAAGGACATACATCCTGCCGAAGGACATATGCCAAGTGGTTTATCAGCCCTTTATCCCTTTACCTCATGAAGATTTATGTATAAAATTTATGACAATGAAAAATTATTTACTGAACTTTAAATGGTGTATACAACAATGGATATCAAAATATGAATGGGAAGTAGCTGTCCATCAAAACTTATCTAAATTAGGTAAAAGGTTGTAATTAATGCAATGACAACTTCCCAGTCTGTGTTTGTCTCCTTACAACTGCTAAAACAGGTCTAGTTGTACATACTTTTAAATATATAAGACAAGATCTTCTAAATAGATCTTCAAATTATTACTTTTTCTCCTGAATCTAAGAAAAATAATTTGAAGGAAAAAAAAACATACTATGGTGTCCAGAAAAACAACAACAAGGTATTACCAAACTATGCTGCCCTGTCAAGAGATATGACAACTATAAAAAAATCAAATTTTACTTGTATCTCTCTTTAATATGCTTACCTCAAATTCCGCCTTCTCTTTTTCAATTTTCTTTTGCTCCAATAATTCCTTTGCTCTGTAGAAAAAAATAACATTAATTGTCCACTGACAATTCTCAAATGAAATGTAATGGGTATACCATCCACATCAAATTATGTATTATATAAACCATCTACTGAATTACTCATTAGTTTAGTGCCACTAAAACAAATTGGTTGCACGGGTCATATTCCTGATCACGGGCATTCAGCAAGATGTCTGGTCACTACAATCCCCCCAGAATCTTTGTTTTATTGAACTGGATTGTAGAGAAAGGGGATGGAAGTGTAATGACCAGATGTGCAGAGCGCCTGTGTTCCAAGTAGCCTCTGTTAATGTAAGAGTTCAACACTAAATAATGATGGCCTGAGTCTGACAATTGTCAAACTCCTTCTTATCCTTTGCACACCAGGCCAATATTTACAGCAAATGCCTGTAGCGTATTGAAACGGGTAAAAAATTTGTTGCCTTGGAAATAGGCCAATCTTTACAGTGATTCCCTGCAATGTTTTTTTTTTTGGCTGTCACAGTTTTTCAGCACTAAACATATGAACACTTATTTGTGGACACAATTATATGAAATATAACAAAAATTAAAATTAAAAAAATGGTAAAATAATACAATAAAAAATTCAAAGATAATCAATATAATCAATTAGTTTTAAAAGTTTATTCTAATGATCTATCAGTTGGTAACCCACAGCAATTATACAAATAAACATCCAAACTCGCTTTAAGTGATTTTATTCAATTTCGGGAAATTTGAATTTTTGATCAAACTTTACGTTTTTATTGATTTTTTTCCTAATCAAATTCAATATATCCTTTATCTAAAAAAAAAATGAAACTTAAACAAATGGAAATGCTTATATAACCCGAATATCAAATTACATCTTAAGTCATTTTAATAAACTTTTTAAATGAAATATATCAATTTGGTGATTAATTTTTTTTTAATTAATTATTTTCCTACGCAAAAATGGGGTCAGGTTTTGAGGAGAGGAAAATTTTACCTGTTAAAATACATTTCAGGCATTCAATGTAAAGACTGGCCTGTTTCTGAGGCAACATATTTTTTACTCATTTCAATACAGTGGTCATGCGATTCCTCAATGTGACGATTCATTGAATACCGGTGAGCTACAAGCCCTGTTCCTTGATTTAGCCCTTCTTATTCTTTAAAAATTTATGGGCGATTCTTCAAAAATGCGATTTTGGATTCCTCGAGCTCCGTCCTTGGTCCCTAGATAGTATATCCTATATTTATTCTATGCGATTCCTCGAAGTTGATATCAAAACCTACCTATATCTCCTTGACAACCAAACTCCGGCCCTATGACCACCTATTCGTAACACCTTGGTCGAGATGGTTTTCTTTTTGTTTTCACACATTGTCAAACCTCCTTAGAGTATATTGGTGAATTGTTATATCAACACAGCCAAATAGAAAGTATTTTCGCACCTACTGATCATGTAACAAACAGTGATGGGTCTGCATGATTAATCATTTGTCAGTAAAGGAGCCGATTTTGTTTGTTTGTATGTTGTTCTTTTCCTCTGTAATCATGAATTTGAAGAACCACGGTATAAGTGTTTATTACAAAAATGTAAAAAATACGCAAGGCCGCTATATACACAAACTAAAACAAAGGGTTTCAATCATATTTTCGGTAAAGAGAGAACTTATTTCTGACTTAATTATCACAATGAAAGCTATGATCATGCTATTTTTGTATTTTTAAACATATATAATGTTTATAAAGTATTATTAAAGGCTAAACGTAGCAAAATAATGAATGAAAAGACGACGTTAAGGTATCAACAAATGTAAATGTCTTGAATTTTGACACATAAATGATTCCTCGAATACTGCGATTCTTCGGGTTTTTTTGAAGATCCTGTCCGACCTCAAAGAATCGCGTGACCACTGTATTCTACAGGTATTCACTGTAAAGATTGGCCTGTTTCTGAGGCAATGATTTTATTACCTGTTTCACAACGTTACAGGTGTGCTAAGGATAAACAATTTTTGTGTCACCTGCTGTAAGCAGAGGTGACACATCGGGATCTTTCCCCTAAGCCATTTCTTTCTTACTTATGACAAAACTTGGAGCACTTTAATTTATATTAAAACAAGCTTCATTCTATAAAAAGTACTGAACGCCATGCCTTATCCTCTTTAATCTATCTGGAAAGCTTCGTTGCATGAAAGATTTAAGCAACCCTACTATTCACATGACCCGGACACCTGGTGTTCTCTTATATGCTGAACACTAAGTATGCTGTAGGTGGGAAATGAACCCATGTCCAAGAAACAATAAAGTAATGCCCAACTAAGCTACGGACTCATTTAATTCGAAATATAAATCATAATCGTGTGTGTGTGTGTGTTAATATATTTATAAGTTAAAGAAGACTGACTTCTGCATTCTGACTTCAAGTGGTAAGGCAGCAGTAGCTCCCTCTGGTGCATCATCCTCAGGAGGCCCGCCTTCTGTCACTTCCATAATTTGCTCTCCTGTTTGCTGAGTAGGATTTACTTCCCCTGGCGGCTGGCTGGGCTGGCTAGGGGAGGTAACTGGTGGGGTCTCTGGCTGAGAGGAGGATGCAGCCACAGGAGTTGTCTCCCTTCCCTGGGATGCTGAAGCTGCACCTTCTTTTCGTGTTGCATGTAGCTAGAAAAATAGAATATCTTAAAAATCAAAAATCTTGCTAATCAACAAACTGGCAAACTGTCTGGCAATTCTAATCCAGCATGTCAATATCTACACATCATTCCAAAGCAAGAATGCAATCCTT
>CM037788.1:34368945-34409776 GCA_021229015.1 Solen grandis | reverse complement strand
GTACTGTATGTAGCAGCAATATTTCAAACATGATCTGCATGCTCTTTTAATTATACAATGCAATTGATGTTTGTTTGTTTTCTGCCTATATGTTGGAGCCAAAACTTCCCAATTGAAAATAGGCCAAAGTCAAAGTCAAAGTCAAAATGTTTTATTGGCATAAACAAACAAATTGTTCAACGCCAACTACACCGTGGCGGTACAGGTATATAAACATCTGAAAAGTACAATTTTGAACAAAACAGAACATATTATACATATAAGAATATCGACAATATATACAATTAAATTCATACACAAAGCGTTTAATGTTGTGTGGAAAAAAAAAATAGAATTTGAACAAATTCAAATATTAAACATTAATAAATATCTAAACTATAAAAATTCATAACTTAATGTAAATTTACTTATGTCTTAGTCGGAATGACAGAAAGAGAGAAAATAAGTTAAATTTGGCGCTTCACGGTGTGTGAACTTACGTAACCGGCTATTGTAAAGGGAAATTACTCTGAAGTGAATGCGAGGAGAAAAAAAAATTAAATTAAAGATTTTGAAATTTGAACAATTGAAGTACACTGGAAAAATATGATAATAGCAAGGTGTAGAATAAATAGTATGCCACTGATTGTCATGTATCATTTACGATGACAACATTGTCATATAATTTAATCAACCTTAATTTCATCGATGATCGAGTCAAGATTAGCCACACTTCTTCAACTACAAGAAGGAAACTTCAGCACTTGTACTGTAAGTTACAAAAAATATTCTGTCAACTATATAAATGTTAAATTAAATACTTATAAACATATTTTTCATTTATTATTATATTAATACTTATGAGATCATAATGTTAAATTAAATACTTATAAACATATTTTTCATTTATTATTATATTAATACTTATGAGATCATAAACACAGTATGAATGATGTGTAACAAAAATGCCATATTTAAATGAACATCTTGCCGAAACGAAACGCAAGAAATTCTACATGGAGTGTTACAGTCTTAGTGTATAATGCCGGTGTATATGAGAGTTAAGGAGCATGCAGTAATGTATCTCTATGAGTGATTGTGTGTGTATGTGTGTGTTAGTGGGGTTGGTGTGTATAGACAGAGATGCATGTAAACATGCAATACAATATGTACTATCATTATAAATAAATATTGATTTATGGTATGAGATTCAATCTTATATTGAAGAAATATAAAACAAAACAAAAAAAAATAGGCCAAATTGGCACAATAAAGGTTCAAATGAAGTTTCTTTTGTTTGTTATCTAATTTTGTTTATGAAAGAAAATTCCCTGTTTAACAATATGTTAGATAAATTAAGTTGCTTTTCTGCTTTTTAAAATTTTTCCATTTAGATGAAATATTGGTATGTCGATAAGTTTTCCTTATTGGGGGCTAGAGCCCATTTCATAAAATAAGCAGAAAAGACCCTGACTGAATGCACTGGGTGTTCTTCCATGAAAGGACCTGTACTAAGTGTCTATTATAACAGTGAAGGAATCTAGCCCCAAGTTTGGCTCAAACCCACAAACTCTTAACCCTAATGAGCTTTGATGTAACAAGGACATCATATATATCATTATTTTAAGAAAATATTAGAAGGTAACAAAAAAAAGCTGACACTTACTTGGTACAATGATAAAAAGCAACAAACAAAAAATGTGGCCCCAGTCTGGTAATGATCACTGTCAAATGTCTGAAATAGACAGAAATGTTAGTATGTACCAAAAGATACAAGAAAATATGATATGAAACAATGCTGAATGTGTGTCATTTAAAATCTTCTCTAAGAGACTTTTACAGACATCCTATGGGGCTTCTTTAAGTCAGAGACATAACTAGGCTCCTACAAGTTCTGGGCTCAAATCCAAGCAGGTCACTTGGATTTTTCACCAGAGGTAGCCTTCCACCTAGCTTGTGGTAGGTCTGTGGATTTACCAGGCTGCCTCTGTACACTTAATTTCTTCATCCACCTGTTTTTTTTTGGCTGGATATCTTTAAATGACTGAATACTGTCACAGCTAAGGTAAACTCCAATACAGTAACAAACGCAATGAACTGAGACAGTCATTAGATTTTATGTAGGACACTTGAAATAATGACAAATTACCTGCCATTTTAGCAATCTATCTGAAAGGGGTCCATGATTTGTACTCAAGTCTTGATACATGTAATTTTATCTTTGAAATGTACATCAGGCCCGTAGTTCTCAAAAATAATAACTGTTTTTAAGTATGATTTTCGTGCCTAAGCACAAAGTATCCAGTTAGATTTAAGAGGGATTTGAGTATGATATTTGTTTCTGAGATGGTACTTAAGTTATTTTTGAGAACATGGGGCCTGAACCATGGAGAAATATATTTTAGCAGGGTCTACTGTAACTGTAAATGCTGTTTTCTACAATGAAAGTGTAAAGATATGTATCCATTCAGTAGTAAATACTTAAACCCTTTACCTTATGAATATTCATGTACAAATTTATGACTTGAATATTGTTTGTTTGTAGCTTTTTACAACTTTGGTATGTTGTGGCCAGGGATCGAACCCACTATCTCCCGTTCCTGAGACAGATGCTCTAACCACTCAGCCACCAGGGAAGGTTAATTAAATATTATATTACTGGAACTTTAAATGGTGTACATAACAATGAAATTGTTCTTACTGTGTAGAATCTAAGCTACAATGGTGTGTGAGCAAACTTCCTCCCATGAGCTAAATTAACACTTACAGCATCTATGTGACCGTGAGTTTCATTGATGACATGCAAGCCTCTTGTGAAATTCAGGAAGGCACAGAAAAAGTTCAGCGCTAGTGATATCAGGCCCCACACGTGGAAGGGTATGTAGCGGTCAGTTGAAGTGGCTGAAATGAAAGCAATTCTGTTTAAAAAATTACTGCTTTTGGCAGGTGAAGTCATCATCATATAAAAGAAATATTAAATGTGTAAGGACATAACTAAACTCTATATTACAAAACAACACTAGTTAAAAATGATATATCAACAATGGGATTAATCAAATAATTCACAATTTTGCATAATTGCTCTTATGTATGATATCATATGTTAGAAAACCAAAAATGCAAACAAGTGGTGAGGCTTCAAAATATGGTATCAAAGTAAGAGAATAAAACAAAAAGTCCTTGACTAAGAAAAATATCAAATGTAACTAAACTTGAAGGCGTAAAAGGAGGAATGATGAATTCTACAAACATATTTGAATATTCCCAAAGAATTTATTCTCCACCCACCCCCACCCAAAAAATAAATAATATACCACTAAAGTGGGAATCCATTGTTTATCATGAAATCATTGATTTAAATGGAATACTTATTTTCATGGATTTCAAGGAGAGTTTTATCCATGAATTATTAATTGTCCATCAAATAGACCTCACATTCAAACAAAATTTAGTGTCAACACAAATTAACAATTTTAAAGTATTTCTAAAATATTACACTGCAGTTCATGTGGATGTAAATCTATTTAGACATCAATCATAGTTCTCACTAGGCTTTTGAAACCTTGAATCCTGATAAAGATCAGCCATAGAAGTTAGGGTCCTTCTGTATAGTTATATAGGGGACTCAGGAAATAGGGATTCCCTTTTCCCTTCCCAAAAATTAGAGTCCAGGACACCAAAATGAGAATTAGTAAGAAGCTTGTCATCATATGAAATTTAATACACACACATCATTTATAAATTCAAATTCTGGATAAGCAAATCTGATTCCTTATGTATCTTTATCATGTAACATAAGATTTTAAACAACAACCAGTATGTAAATTACTAACTCTAGCAAGTATGACAGACATCTGAGATAGTTTCAAGATTGAGAGCTTGTGCAAATTTCAACCACTAAGAGGCACATGATACAGAGGTAAGTTCACATAACATAGCTGACTGTGGGTTCAAAGCCTGTGGGTTTAAAATCTGTTGGGGAAAATTTTTCATGAACTAAGGTACAAAGGACTGGTCCAAATCTGAAACCTGTAAACAAATTCCAATCACTGATGCATTACATCAAACATATGGATAATTTCCTCACCTATGGTAGACTTCACCTGACTTGTATTATTGGTCTGCCCGTAATTTGGGCGCAGTTCCTCATCACACAGGGTGTAGGGAGGCCGCAGCTGTAGCTCCATGCTAAGATCCTGGAGATTCACCTTTGTGCTCAGTGTCCGCGGGTTGTTGTACCTCTGTTTAAGCTTCTGAAGCTGCAAGTCTAGAATCAGAAACATACAAAGGTAGGGTATTAATTGTATTTTTCTACTGAAACAAATATAACTATGTGAGTTTATGATCACTTACTTCCATTTGAAAGCAATAAGGCAAATTGAGCTACCGTATGTAACCAGTATCAAATCTGTTTGTTTGTTTATTGGATTTAATGACCCACAAGCAGTTTTTCAGTTATTTGGAAACAATGTCTTCTTGAGACAGACATAGTGATGCCACAATGTAATATTGCACCAAGCAAGGGAGCTAATGTATACCAGTACCATTTTTCACAAAGTATCAAATCTGATCAGGTTTTTATTTAAAACTAATCATGCTTTTCAATGCTTCTTTTTTTTTTGGAACAAAAATGTGATGTATCAGTATCTGCATAGTTCATATACAACAATACATTGTATATTCAAATGAGGATTACCTTGTGCTCAGTAAACCTCTTAAACAAGCGTTAAGGTTAAAACTTTATTTATTTTACAATTAGAAAGAAAGCAACATCGTTTATGAAAATCTCCTCGTTGGAACTGCTGGTGGCGTTCTCATAGTTTTTGGTGAGGGAAGAAACCAGAGTATCTGGTGAAAACAAATGTGTCCAAATGGGCGGCGCAAACTCTCACAAACAACATCAGACCAACCTGAGATTAATCACTATGCCATCCGGACACCCAAGAAGCTGCATCCCTGACCAACTTCTAATGTACTTACCAAATTCAATAAAGGCATAGGGTCTCTGAACAGCCATGATCTTCTTCTTGTCATAATACTGTATGAATTCTTTCTGTAGGTCCGACAGAAAGGAGAAAGCAAGGACTTGTGGGTAGGTAAAGTCACATAAAACAAAGAACGTCAGATCCAGGGCTGTGATGAAACTGGAAAAAAACAATCATTCTACAGCTGCTAACAGTATTACAAAAACTTAAAACAATAACTCTGGAAAAAGCTTGTTAAGTTTTAAGATTTGGTTTAATTCCTTAACCCTTTCCCTCATAGAGGATACCATGAAAAGACCTATGCAAACAGCATAAAACCAGATCAGCCTGCGAGTAACTCGCAGGCTGATCAGGTTTTATGCTGTTCGCTGCTCCTCAGTGGTCTGGTAATGAGGATTTTACAATTAAATTTGGTAAGGTTTGAGTTTGGCTTTCTGCAGATCAGGCTTTATGTGGTACCTATTGAGTGCGTCAAAATGAGTCTATATGAGGAAAAGGGTTAAGATATATATATATCAGTATACCTCATATAAACTATGCATTACAGATTTGTGTTACCATGTATTATTTTGTAATGATCAGTATTGCATTACTTAATTTGAATAAATATACCTGGGTGTTCTTATTTAATGATACCATTGAGTTGAGCAGTGAAACCTATTCAGAGTGAGAACTGCTTCCGTCTAATCCATCCAGTGGTTAAACTTTATGAGAAATTATATTAAGATTTCATACTGACATTGATTAAGTAGAAGGTGACTCTTACTACAGTAATAAGATAAGGATAAACTGTTGCTGAAATACTTACTGGACTGCATAAGAATGACCAGGCAGAGTACATCTGTCTGGGAACCTTGCTGATATTCGAGACAGCATCTTCATCTTCCTGTGCATGTCATCCAACGCCCCATCACTGGACACAGGTGGACTGTCTGAGTTGGCTGTCAGAGCCAGTCCATCTGTACTGCGACTCACAATAGCAAAATGAATCATGATGTCCACTTCATATTACTCTTCTGCAAAAATAACGAAAATAATTCTGAAACTTGTACAAAAACGGCTTTTAAATTAATAAAATATCAATGTCGGATGTTACATGTAACCATTCAAAACATTAAATTTGTCAAAAATAACATCTTGTGCCTTATATTACTATGAGTGTTTGACTAGTTTTGTGCAACAAATTTGTAACTTGCAGATATTGCAGCTTCTTTTCATGCTAATTGAGATGATTTTTTCTACAGTGCAGTAGGTGCAGTACAGTTATATTTGCAACTGCACCATACATTGTTCCACACTCAGTGGTGTAAAATTCTACTTGCCCGCTCAACATGGTGAATGATCATTAGTGCAGGACTATATTGTATATAGGTAACCTGAGGTGAGAAAAATGTGCAGTCAGACTGGGACTCCAACCAGAGAACCCTTGCTTGCATCTGGCGACTACTCTACTGACTGAGCTATGGAACCGCTTACACATATCTTTCCCCAATTAGGGTTACTTATAGGCAAGTATTTAACTTGCACTAATATGGATGCTTCTTAAAAAACTTAAGAAGCCATTTAGTCCTATATTGTAAGCCGTTGATTTGTGACATTTTCTTTCTGGGGCAAAGAGACATCATATAGAAAAGCCTCAAAAACACAATAAAGGGTCTTAATTTTTTATTGATAGACTAAAACCTTGCATTTTTTTATCCCTTATGGGCTTCTTAAGCTAATTTCAATATTCAATAAACTTTTGTTTTGGTTTCATATTTCTTTCTTTAATTTTTCTGACACAGTAGTGTTTCTGAGGCTTATGTTTTCTAACTAAATGACAGAAAATGTCACCATGCAGTCTAGACACAGACGGACAAAAACAAGATTCTTGCTAAAACAAGGTACGGGAATTTCTAAAACAAAACTGAATACTAAAACACACATATATAAGTTTATCGATCCCAACCTACCTTTTACTTATTTGTCAGCTGTTGCTGTTTGTCTTTTTTTTATATTCTCACAGGAATTATGGCACGAACATACACACATAGCTGGTATATAACTTAACAATTAATAACTTCAGAACCCTTAATAATAAATTACATGTACGAAAATAGATAAAAATTAATGAAGCATATGCTTTTAAAACAATATGTGGCTGTTTCCGGAAGCAATATTAGATAATACAAACAATCACAATTTCAGTTTGTTTCAGACCATACTCTGTGTAATTCCGGCACATTTAAAATGCCTCAAGATAGAGGATCTAAATTTATAGGTTAACTAACACATTGTCCATGTATTTGAACTATACATGAGTGCTTCAAGAAAATTTCGGATGATTTTCAAAGACCTTCTTATAACTAAAAATAATTGGTGTGATTATTTCGAGAAAAAAAGACAACGCTAATGATCTTGTTTAATTTTTAACATCAAATAGCTACACTACTACAATCCAATAGGCATTTTGTTGTTATTTTGTATTAAGTATTCACATATCGGAAAATATACTTAGACTATAGCCCCTTTTGTTAATTGCCAACAACTTTTAAAATCCTTGTGAAAAACATTACACAATGAAATCTAATGAAGCGTTTGGAACAGTGTGATTTAACACTCAAGACAGTATGTCAACTCAAAGAATATCATTTTGATACAAACATTATACCAGGGTCTCTTAATTAAAATACTAAATACTATATATATACAGACCTGACCTAACCCTGATTTAATATAACATATATTTATATACTTCATGATCCAAAAGATAGGACCATTTTCATAAGTATAAACAGAAAACATTATACCTTTAAAAAGCTTTAGACTCTACAAAAGTATTTTAAAATATTTGTTCTATTTACAGAATAGTCAAATTATCTCGAAGATACATTAGATTTAGGTAATGTAAAATTTCTATTTTGTACCTAAGCACAAGATATCTTCTCAATAAATCTCTTGCGACAAATCTGTAATGTAAGTCTCTGACCTTATAGTTACTGATGTGTTGCCCTTCGGATATCGCCGAAGTTTATTGAGAGAGCATTAAAATCAACAGAAACAACCAATATTAAATCGCAAAGCGCATGCAAGATATTCTGGAGGATAAATTTCTATTTTCCAAAGCTGCTTATCCCTCTAGTTAATTCAAATCTCTGGACTACAGAAGCCATAACCTATAAGTTTGTTGGGGTTTTTTTGGAAAAAAATGGTCCTATATTAATGGTCATAAACATAAGGGCTTTTTTCTTCTTGAACAAACTGAATGATTTGTGACATATTCTCATCATTCTAATTCAAAACCCACATGACCTGAATCATCTCTACTTAAAATATCTAAACTTCAGGAAGAAATGAGACACAGTGGGAAGTCGCGAAAAGTGATTACACTTGGTAAATACCGAAATCAACCATTAAAATCACTTTGCAATATATTTCAATGCAATAAATGTAAACAATTCTTATTGATTTATTGCAAAACTTACCAAATGGTTATCTTTGTTTCAAGAAATTTGAATAAATACGTTTGGTGATGTGTCCAGCTGTCAAATTATTAACGACATTTCAAATCTTGTTCCAATAATGGATAGATTTATATAAATGACTTGATTTGCATTAATTCGAAGGAAACACATGAACAAAACTAACTTTCCATCTTCGATATATAAATTCTTAATCAGATAATGTCTGAATGAAAAGAAAACCAAAAAAAAAAAACATATTTTACGACATTAGGGAAACCGGCGGTGCATGGGTAAAATCTTTCCCGGGTGCAAAGTGCCAATGTTCTATTTTAGAAACTTTCTTCGGTTTTCTTCAGTAAAGACATTGACAGGTCTTTGTAAGTGTGAAATATCTAAGACAGGCATTCTTTTGGAATTTTTATTTCTGTTTTTGCATTTGAAGAAAATTAATTTCTAATTATCTAAATTTAAATGGTCCACAGAGGCTAAAATTTGGGCAGTTTTTCAATTAAAGTGCATATCATATGTATAAATGTCTCAGATTAGTAGATATGTCAAGGTGTACGAAGGTCATTCAATAAAAAGCGAGAGTTGATTAATTAAAAATAATGAACATACAATATTTCTTTATACATTCCTTCAATATAATCTCATGTGGTGGCTTTGAATCTGATTGTATAGATTCACATTAATCTCTACTCAGATCAGCTCTGGTTATTTTTGATTTTTTTTAAATAACCAGAGCAGATCTCAATAGATATTAGATTCACATCTCGTTGGCAACAATCGAACACCTGTTGCTAAGCAGCCTTTGTTGAACACTAACATGGCTATGTCACGGTGGTATAAAGTTCATTTAAGTCATTATAAAAAATTCCTCTCAATGGTTCCTTTAATTTTGGAAATAGATAATTGTCTGGGGAACTATGAGGTCTGGCCAATAAGTAGTCCCATCAATGAGCCTCTCAGTGCGACATGCTATTTTTGGTACCAGTTGTCACGCCTCTGTAGGGGATATCGCCAATCGAAAGTAGAACGATATCACAAATTATGGGTACACAAATGTGGACTAAGCGAATAAGGTGAATGGTTTAGCACTTAAAATTCCACTGATACCTCTCGAAGACGGCCTCTGTAATGGCCGCATTATGTGGCATCACATTGTTATGCATTGTTAGTGGCGTCACCTGTAGTAGCTCAGGCCGCTTGAAGTGAATCACTAGACAAAGAATCTTTCCAAAAGTTTTCTACATGTCGCTCTTTTTCAGTTTTTGAGAGCAAGCTAATGTGGCACCTATCGTGCTGCTATCCTTTCGCATGTGTAAACGTGTCAATATAGTGTGAAATCACCCTACACTTACCCCAGTTTCATGAGCTATCTCTGCACAAGAAATTTGTCTATCAGAGCTAAGAAGTCTAGACATAAGATTACGATATGACCGCTATATACAGGTTGCGGCTAATACAGTTTCAGCTGTATTCCTATCAGAAAAGCAGCTTACATACTAGATACCTGTTTCACATAATCTCATACCAAAAGAAATTCCTTAAAGTGACAAATAATATAAATCTAATTAATTCTATTATTATTTTTTTTTTCTTTTTTTTTTTTTTTTAAATGTTTAAAGTTTGTGTATTGCAGTCTGTCAACTTTCTTAAAGCTTTGTTATGCAAAAAAGAAATCAGTAAGACAGTATATAGGTCAATATATATGTTTATGACTTAAGATCAAATATGTTCATATGAAGTAAAGTGTCACCTGAACAGATAAATCCTGGGCACAGGACACTAAATAATCAAATCATCCTGACAGTTACCAACTCTTCTATTATATATTATTCAATAAACAAACTTTTTTTTCCTTGTGTGAAAAGAAATTTTTTGCAACGTAATATGAATAGACTAATGCTAGCCTTGTTCATTTGTAAATGAGGTAATTTTGAAATTGACAGTTGTTCGAAGCCACTGCAAAAGCACAACAACATATTTGAGAAACATGAAGGTTCGTTTGGTCCCCGCCCTGGAAGACAAT
The DNA here is from genome assembly GCA_021229015.1 of Solen grandis. NCBI lineage: Eukaryota > Metazoa > Mollusca > Bivalvia > Adapedonta > Solenidae > Solen > Solen grandis. The sequence goes on along the minus strand of CM037788.1, from coordinate 34,399,337 downwards.
TACATGTACCTGTTGATAGATGAGACAACAAAACAGTGTGCTGTGGTTGACCCTGTAGAACCCAAGAAGGTAACCTGCTTTTTTTTTTTTGTTTTGTTTTTGTTTTTGTTTTTAAAAAGGATCTTGCAGTGAATCTGTATTTTGAAAAAGCTTTACCAGTATTTTGAAGCATTGCAAATTTCGCCTTGGGGGCTGAGTGGTCAAACTTAGGAAGGGGAAGGTTGTGGGTTGGATCCCCATTTACAACATACCAAAGTCATTAAAAATGGAACTGGTAGCTCCCTGCTTGGCGCTAACCATAAATACAGGGTAGATCCAAGACCGTTTGGCCCGGTTTCTGGATTTGGGGTCTGTGTGTTGTGCCACATGTCTACAATGTAATACTTGATCATACTGTAGTATGGCAGCACTATATTGGTCTCATGTAGACAGTCTTAGAATGACTGACATTAAACATAACAAACAAAATAGCAGTCTTATTAATAACAAACATGGCAGATATATTCTACTAGACACGAAATCCTTCTTGAACATAAAGGATGGAAGAAGCCCACTGAAGAAAGCTAGCTTGGTACTAGGCCTTGATGGAGGACTGCCACTCCACGGGATGGAGGAAGAGGTGACATCACTTTGCCTGTTAAACTAGGACACAGAGGGTTCACAGCTAGGTCAACCTGTGTGGAAGGTCCTCAGCATCTTAGGCATCACAGGAGCTTTTCTCAACTGTAGCCAATGTATTAGAGTAATGTACTGTGTTACTAGAATAAAACTACTCAGCATCCAAGTAATACCAGTACTCAAGTTGAGCAGGTTTTATAATGTTTGGCACTTATTTGTACAACTGTGATTGTAACAATATTATGGTCACGTCTTCATGTGCTCCAGGTGGTGGCTGCCCTTGAGGAAGAGAACGTTGAGTTGTCATGTGTGTTGACCACCCACCATCACTGGGATCACGCCGGGGGCAACGAGGAGTTTGTCAAAATGCAAAAAAAGAATATCCTTGTTTATGGTGGAGATGACCGCATTGGGGCTTTGACTAACAAAGTGGCTGATAATGATCAATTCAAGGTTGGCATGTTTTATATATTGGGCGATGAGAGCTAAAGTAGGCATAGTGCTTACATATTTATATGCACTTAGCCTAGTTTTGTTCTCACCCCTCAATATAAGTTTTTACAGTTGGTATTTTATGAAAGGGAAATCCCAGATATGGTTCACATTTGGATAGAAATATTTGAAGAAATATTATTTTCTACTTTTACTTAAGTCATTTCATGGTTGTGTAAGCAAAATATTTTTTTTAAAGACTGCCACATCTTTTAAAATTATGGTCTGAAATCAGAACTGCTTTAGTGTTATGTACTTTTTTTATGGCAAAGAGAACTGGAAATCATTGATTTTGCATACCGGTATTTCAGATGTTTTTTGTTGTTGTTGTTTTTTTGTGGGTTTTTTTTTTTTTTTGAGAATTTAGATGACCTTCAACTGACTTTTTCATGGATTTTGAGTGGTTATATTTACCAAAATGATAACACTTTATTAAGAATTGATTCAAGTGTTTATATTTACCAAAATGATAACACTTACTGTATTAAGAATTGTTACCAAAATGATAACACTTACTATATTAAGAATTGTTACCAAAATGATAACACTTACTGTATTAAGAATTGTTTCCAAAATGATAACACTTACTTTTTTAAGAATTGTTACCAAAATGATAACACTTACTTTTTTAAGAATTGTTACCAAAATGATAACACTTACTGTATTAAGAATTGTTACCAAAATGATAACACTTACTATATTAAGAATTGTTACCAAAATGATAACACTTACTGTATTAAGAATTGTTACCAAAATGATAACACTTACTATATTAAGAATTGTTACCAAAATGATAACACTTACTGTATTAAGAATTGTTACCAAAATGATAACACTTACTGTATTAAGAATTGTTTCCAAAATGATAACACTTACTTATTAAGAATTGTTCCAAAATATAACACTTACTTATTAAGAATTGTTACCAAAATGATAACACTTACTTATTAAGAATTGTTACCAAAATGATAACACTTACTTATTAAGAATTGTTACCAAAATGATAACACTTACTTATTAAGAATTGTTACCAAAATGATAACACTTACTGTATTAAGAATTGTTACCAAAATGATAACACTTACTGTATTAAGAATTGTTACCAAAATGATAACACTTACTGTATTAAGAATTGTTACCAAAATGATAACACTTACTATATTAAGAATTGTTACCAAAATGATAACACTTACTATATTAAGAATTGTTACCAAAATGATAACACTTACTGTATTAAGAATTGTTACCAAAATGATAACACTTACTATATTAAGAATTGTTACCAAAATGATAACACTTACTGTATTAAGAATTGTTACCAAAATGATAACACTTACTGTATTAAGAATTGTTACCAAAATGATAACACTTACTGTATTAAGAATTGTTACCAAAATGATAACACTTACTGTATTAAGAATTGTTACCAAAATGATAACACTTACTTTATTAAGAATTGTTACCAAAATGATAACACTTACTTTATTAAGAATTGTTACCAAAATGATAACACTTACTTTATTAAGAATTGTTACCAAAATGATAACACTTACTATATTAAGAATTGTTTCCAAAATGATAACACTTACTTTATTAAGAATTGTTACCAAAATGATAACACTTACTTTATTAAGAATTGTTACCAAAATGATAACACTTACTGTATTAAGAATTGTTTCCAAAATAATAACACTTACTATATTAAGAATTGTTTCCAAAATGATAACACTTACTTTATTAAGAATTGTTACCAAAATGATAACACTTACTTTATTAAGAATTGTTTCCAAAATAATAACACTTACTATATTAAGAATTGTTTCCAAAATGATAACACTTACTTTATTAAGAATTGTTACCAAAATGATAACACTTACTGTATTAAGAATTGTTTCCAAAATGATAACACTTACTTTATTAAGAATTGTTTCCAAAATGATAACACTTACTATATTAAGAATTGTTACCAAAATGATAACACTTACTGTATTAAGAATTGTTACCAAAATGGTAACACTTACTTTATTAAGAATTGTTACCAAAATGATAACACTTACTATATTATATTAAGAATTGTTACCAAAATGATAACACTTACTTATTAAGAATTGTTTCCAAATGATAACACTTACTATATTAGAGAATTGTTACCAAAATGATAACACTTACTGTATTAAGAATTGTTACCAAAATGGTAACACTTACTTTATTAAGAATTGTTACCAAAATGATAACACTTACTATATTAAGAATTGTTACCAAAATGATAACACTTACTATATTAAGAATTGTTACCAAAATGATAACACTTACTTTATTAAGAATTGTTACCAAAATGATAACACTTACTATATTAAGAATTGTTACCAAAATGATAACACTTACTATATTAAGAATTGTTACCAAAATTTTAAGAATTGTTACCAAAATGATAACACTTACTTATTAAGAATTGTTACCAAAATGATAACACTTACTTATTAAGAATTGTTACCAAAATGATAACACTTACTTATTAAGAATTGTTTCCAAAATGATAACACTTACTATATTTAGAATTGTTACCAAAATGATAACACTTACTGTATTAAGAATTGTTACCAAAATGATAACACTTACTATATTTAGAATTGTTACCAAAATGATAACACTTACTGTATTAAGAATTGTTACCAAAATGATAACACTTACTGTATTAAGAATTGTTACCAAAATGATAACACTTACTGTATTAAGAATTGTTACCAAAATGATAACACTTACTGTATTAAGAATTGTTACCAAAATGATAACACTTACTGTATTAAACCAAAATGATAACACTTACTGTATTAAGAATTGTTTCCAAAATGATAACACTTACTGTATTAAGAATTGTTACCAAAATGATAACACTTACTGTATTAAGAATTGTTTCCAAAATGATAACACTTACTGTATTAAGAATTGTTTCCAAAATGATAACACTTACTTTATTAAGAATTGTTACCAAAATGATAACACTTACTTTATTAAGAATTGTTTCCAAAATGATAACACTTACTGTATTAAGAATTGTTTCCAAAATGATAACACTTACTTTATTAAGAATTGTTTCCAAAATGATAACACTTACTTTATTAAGAATTGTTTCCAAAATGATAACACTTACTGTATTTAGAATTTTGATTCCAAATACTATCTAATTTTACCCTTCTAAATTGTCAGAGGGCATTCATGGCAATCATTCTTTGAAATTAAGGAAAAGACATTTTAAATTAGTTTAAATTAACTTATTCATTTTACATTGATTGTGAAACAAGTTCTTGCAACTTATACTAATCTCTCTTGATGGTTCCTGGATTGGACCAGTATTTTGCACCAGGGAAGGTCATGAAAAATCCTTGCCCCCAACAGGGTTCGAACCCACAACCTTTGGATCTGCAGTTGGATATGTTACCACTGGACCACGGCACCCTTGACATTTTCCCCACAAAGGTATGGTAAACCCCAAATACACAGCACTTTCCTAGGACTCACACCTGTCTGTTACCTATGACAGGTGGGTAAGCTGAATGTGAAGTGCCTGTTCACCCCATGCCACACCTCGGGCCACATCTGCTTCTATGTGACAGAGGAGGGGGCTGATCCAGCAGTCTTCACAGGTACAGTCCAACCTGCCTTAACCCTTTCCCCCATAGAGACACCATGAAAAGACCTATGCGAACAGCATAAAACCAGATCAGCCTGCGTGTAACTCGCAGGCTGATCAGGTTTTATGCTGTTCGCTGCTCCTCAGTGGTCTGGAAATGAGGACTTTATAATTAAATTTGGTAAGGTTTAACTGTGGTTTTCTGCAGATCAGGCTTTATGTGGTACCTATTGAGTGCGTCAAAATGAGTCTATATGAGGTAAAGGTTTAAAAGTCTTTACTCTGAGTCACAGCAGTTCATATCACATTAACCCATTACTTCGTAGGAACGCATTTTGTCGCATTGACAATCAGACTAGACCCAGATCAGACTGCTCCAAGTCTTCTCTGTTGGCCCATACATATTGTAGATCACATTCTACACAGTCTGCATGACAAAGAAAGATCAATTAATATTCATGAAGTCATAAATATGTACATGAATATTCATGAGATAAAGGGTTAAACTACAAAAATGCTGGATCAAACATAAATCTAGTCTCTGTAAGAACAGCTTTTATAGTGTTCCAGTTTTGTCATTGACATGTATGTTGTCAGATGAAATTGATTCTCCTGTGAGGTATAGTTGTATGTGAATGTGCTACACATACTTATATCATTTACCAAGAAATGTTGCTATATCTAATCACAGTTTAATATAATACTGTTCATGTCTATTTATATCATACATTATATCTCTCATCTTATATTGATTGACTGATTAGCCTGTTTGTTAGTTACATGTGTATGTGTTACATGCATTGATTTCATTGACAATGAAATGGTGCTATAATAGACTGTTTATGTCTATTTATATCATACCTTTATTAAATCTGCCTTCTTATATTGATTTTAAGGGAAAATAAAAATAAAAATTTTTTTTTAACCCCCCTTTAGTGTCGGCTGCAGAAATTGATTCGATGGGACTCCTCAGATGTACAAAGCGCTTATAGAAATCCTGGCTAAGCTTCCTGGCAATACAGTAAGATTAGAACTTTATCTTTATCAAATATGTCTGGCACAGCTTTTGCTTAACAAATATAACCTCTTGCATTCTAGACATTCAGAACCTACTCTGAATTTGTTCAGGATATTTGTTTCATGGTAAATACATGTAAACTTTCATTAACTTAGAAAATAATCTCTAAGAGTGCTTTAACAATACGTAGGGTATTTGCATGTGTGAACTGCTGTCAAATTGCTTGTTTTGTTCATTAGATTCCAGTTCAGTCCATTATTGCCATCCGACTTGGGAGCGAGAGGTCGTGAGTTCGATCCCCGGCCAGCGACATACCAAAGTCATAAAAAATGGTACTGTTATAGCTCCCTTGTTTGGCGCTCAGCATATAAGGGTAGTTGCAGGACTGGTTGGCCCGGTGTCAGGATAATGTGACTGGGTGTGGTATCGGCGTGATACTGCAGTGTGGCAGCACTATATCTGTCTCAAGTAGACATCGTCTCCAAATGACTGAAATACTGTCGGTGGGACGTTAAACCCAACAAACAAACCATTATTGCCAGTATGTATGATTTTAAAAAGAATTCCAGTATGTACAGTGATTATGTAAACACCCATGTTACATGTATATTGTGCACTCATGTTTAGTGATCACCCTGAGTTTGAGGTTCAAAATCATGAAAAAAGTCTACATGTATTTTCTTTCTATAATGCACATCTCTTCTTCATAGTTTCTGGAGGCTTAATTTGCTGCAGGTGTATTTTCAAATCTTTCATGGTGAAAACAGTCTATAATTATATATCATAATGTGATACGATGATGACATAATTTGATGATTACTGTTAGGGCTGGGACGAGTACTTGAGTACCCAGGTATCACGTTGGGTAACACTTCTACCTGGGTACTAAATCATTACCTAGGTACACGACTATTATAAAGTAAAGCTATATAGATAAGATAAATAAAAACCAGTTTGATCTCTCTAATAAATAATTGAACTGCCATGTCAACATTTCCCGGAATTTCCATCAAACGCCACCTGATTTTGTTCACTCATAACATTCAAAATAATGATAGAGATGTCCGTTAAAACTTTCAAAATGTATTGTTTTATTTGCTTTGTCGCAAGAATAAGACCAATTTAAGTATAAATTGGCAATATTCTACATAAGAAAGTTTCTGTAAAAACTAACGTTCAGTTTAAATGACGAAAATGTCGGGTTCACATTTTGTTTACATCTGAGTACTGATATGCATGAAAATAGTTTCAATAATATTGTTAAATTATTATTTTCTCAGTTTTATTGTAATTTAAAGAATATTTACTCCTAATTTCCAGGATTCTGCTCATGAATGACTACTGAAATGTTACAGTATATACGTTTTACTCTGCTTTGACATGATTCTTGTCATTCTTTGCGGGGCACGAACGAAAACTGTCTTAATATAAGGTTGTATCACTTATCACCCATGAAATACAGCGGCAATATAAGATATAATTGATAATTTTAATAACTACAACTAACCGAGTTAAAGTAAGTGTAATATTTTCTTCAGAATATTGCGCCGGCTTTAATTGTTTGTTCTTTCATAAAAACAGGTGGTAATTAAATTAAAACAAACATGTGTACTGCCATGTCATGTTTGGTTTATTTACGGAAGCGATTCTACGACAGATTCCGTAGCTTTATGGGGTGTTCAAATTCAAGATGTTTTTTCATAGATGAAGTACAACCCCACGGTAACTTCTTTCAAGGTCACAAATGTTGCATTTTGTCTTCTGTTTGTTTTGCAGAAGACTTAAAAACTTCTAAACTTGACTTTTTGAAGAAATTTGGTTCGTGACCATGTTTATGCAAGTGCCAGGATGCAAAAAGAGAGACAACTTTTCAAGTTGAAATTAATAACATCGGATACCCGGCTACCCACAAGTAATACAGCCGTAGGTACCCGGGTACAAAATTTCTGCCTGTGCCAGCTCTGATTACTATGTGTATATAACTACAGAAAGTGTTTTGCGGCCATGAGTACACCGTGGCCAACCTGAAGTATGCCCTTCATGTGGAACCGGACAACAAGGATATTTCCAATAAGATGGCCTGGGCCCAGGTGAGAGGGGTAGAATTAAGGGGTGGGGCAGGGTGTGGGAGAGAGTAAGGAGATGGTGTGAATTGGGCAGGGTAGGTTATTAGGGTAAGGGAGGGGACTGAGGGACAGGGTTAGGAGGTGTGAGGGGGTGGGACCTTGTTAATAACAGCCTTCTTTTCTCCAGATTATACATAACACAAGAGCTTACAGAAATTACCATAGTGAAAAACAGGTTTATAAGTAATGAAGGAATACTGCAGAGGCTGTGCTTATGATGGCCGATTTTTCACCATATTTAATCATTTTCTGCAGCTAAATTAAGACATCACAAAAAGACTTATGTGGTGAAAACATAAAAGTTTTTGCCAGTTTTGGAAATATATTAAAATCATGATTTAAAACTGAATGATTGCCATATTATCTAATATGAATTTTTAGCAACTATGCCATTTTGAGTTTGATGTTTAGATTGGTCTTTCATGTCCCCTGTCAGGCTGTACAGGTTTTATATACCACATGCATTTATTAGTATCTACATCATCTTGCTTACTGTGGACACAAGCTTCCTATGAATTGACAATTTCTAGATAAACCAATCTAGTAGCATTTATACAAGATATCACTTCTCTTTTAAAATGTTATAATGTTTATCATAATGATATAATTTAAGCACTTTTGAATATATGTTTATAAATATATGATAAAAGTGCTATCTAAATGTGGTATAATAATGATAATAGTATGTGTGATTCAAGCATATTCACAGATAATGCAAATAGGAAAAGTAGAATCCACATGTTGATAGTCCCAACATGCCAAACACTGATTGTTCTTACCTGTTTCAGGACCTGAGGAGCAAACAGTTACCAACTATTCCATCAACATCAGTGAAGAACTCAAAATCAACCCTTTCATGAGAGTCAGGTATGAGGTCTTCCTTTTCTTACTTACAACCTAGATGTTGACTTGCACTTGTATTTGCAATCACACTGTAGAATATACCATCTACCTAATATGCTTAGGGACTACAGTGTATTTCCATGCAGGACTAAAATCTCTAGACAGTCTAGCACTTGTCAATAAGTTTTTTATCAGTTTCTTCAGTGATCTTGTTTGTATCTTGTAAATCTACTAAATGTTTAGTATTTCCTGAACCCCTGGTTGATGTCAAATAAAAAGAAAAGAAACCCTCTGGCAACAAGTGATTGCTCTTTCATTGGTTATCCTCAACAACAAGATCTAAATAAATACACACACCAGTAATACTTTACAATATACATTTGAACTACAGTGAATTTTCACCATTTCAAGTATTTTCTGTCTGCTGTGTATCCCCTGAACATCTGATTGGATTTTAGTAAAACTACTTATGTGTCAGTCATGGTGAGACAAGGCAACAGGGGTCACACTGAGAAGCAAAGGTTATGTGGTTCTATTTCCTGTCAAAGTTTTTTTTAAGAAATGATAGAGAGGAGACATCTTCAATGTATTTCAAAGGAAATCAATCATCTAGTTTTCTTTGTTTCTACTTAGAATTTCTGTATCCATATTTTCAAAGTCCTATAGGGAGAGTGGATAGAGCATTAACCTTATAACCATGAGGTTGTGGGATCTTTCCCTGGCTATCCCTGGCTGACCAAATATTGTTCTGGTAGATCTCTCTTACTTGGGACTCTGCCTATAAGAATAGTGTCAGGACTGGTTGGCCCGGTGTCAAGGTAATTTGACTGAATTTGGTATCAGGATTCTTATCTACAGCATGATAGTAGTGGCATCATTTGAGAGTACAGCAGTGTTGTTGTTTTTTTGTCAAAATATTTAGAGAATATAGGAGGCATTCCCCCCTCCTATGGGCCTGGACCCCTTTCCCCCCAAAATGAAAAAAAACACTATACAGGTTTGTTCTAAATGTTTCATTGTCGTTATCTATAAGATTATGACAGATAGCAATATGAGAGAGATATTACAACTGATTTCAGCTGCCCTGATGTTCAGAAGCACACGGGCAAGAAAGATCCAGTGGAGGTTATGGGAAGCCTCAGGAAAGAGAAAGATTCCTTTAAACCCAAGAATTGAAGATTGAAATTTCAAAAATTACATTGCTCAGAAATTTGTCTAATTTTCCTTCCCTTATTATATTTTCATGCATTTGTATGGTATAATAGTCGGGTTAAGGAAATGCACTGCAATAAATTGCTTCTGATGAATCCAGAGTAATTTTTAACTAGGTCACTTTTTCCCGGAAAGATTTCTCTTCTTGCTTAGATTCTATTTTATATCTATATCTGTATGGTTTATGGGAATGTCATTATACATTGTTATTCTGCTCTGTAACATGGCAGTCATATGATCATGGTTGTTGTTAATGATTCAGGGAAAAAAAAAAAATTATCGTATACAAGCATGATAAATTTTAAAATTGGAAACCAATGAAGATTTTTTATTAAGGGGTAAATGTCATTTTATTTACTTCGATATTTCACATCTTTCTTTTTATTCACAGGTAGACCCCTCCTTCAAAATCATATCTTTTTGTGATAAAATAAAAGTAGGGCATAAAATATGCACCAATCTATCGCTGAAATATGCTCATTATATTTTTTAATAAGCTAAAATCCTTTGAAAAACACCAAATTAGATATATAAGCGTTTATAAAGTCCTTCAGTATATTTCAATATTACCATGCTTTTCAGAATGAATTGCTACGAGACCTTGGATTACATGTAACAGTGATATTTTTTATTGTAACAAGTATATCTTTGTCATAAGTCATTTACATGTCTTGCTTTTTTATCCTGTTACACAGTTTTTTTACTAATAAATATTTTGGCAGATGATGTTGACTTTTTTTTTCATCACCTTTTATGGAGTTCAAATGAGTTCAAGCTAAAACAACAGGGCTGTGTGTTTTATAAGTTTGGCACATGCTTTAAAAGATGGTGTTAAAAATACAAGAAATAATCAAAGGTCATTATATTTTAATTGGGTAAATACATTACAGGGTTATTACACTTGTACAGGTAAAGTCCCCTGAACAGAATGATATAAATAATGAACAGTTCAATGTATAAACAATACTAAAAAAAAGATAAACATATAAATGTGACCATTATAATTTAATAGTAAAGCTCTCATGACAAGAATTCCTCTCATTCTAACTTGATTTAAACTAGAAATGTGTCCAGAGGACACAGATGCCTCACCTGTCGCATTTTCCAAAACAAAGGCCAACACCCAGGAGCGCAAGTCATGTCCTGAGTAATATATACATGAAGTTTAAAGACTGATGCACAAATACAACATTACCTGTGTCACAGTTTTGGGATGGATGGACGGACATAGGCAAATCTATATGCCTCACTTTTTGATGGGGAGAGGGGGGATAAAAATACCTAGGTGCACAAGTTCATGTCCTGAATAATATATTCATGAAGTTTCAAGTCTGTATTATGAATACTTTCAGAGTTTCGTGCGTCACAATTATAATTGTTTTTAAAAAACAAAGGCCCATAACTCTTTCAACTTTCAACTAAGGTTCCATAAAAATACCCAGGTGCAAAATTTCATGTCATGAACAATATATCCATGTAGTATCAAGTCATCAGTACAAATACTTTCAGAGTTCCGTGCATCACAAGCATAAAATCCCATATTTTTCAAAAACAAAGCCCCATAACTCTGTCAACTTCAACAGCAGTTTGATGAAAATACCGTGGTTTCGGGATGGACGTACAGACAAAGGCAAACCTGTATGCACCCCCCCCCCCCATTTTTGGTGGGGGCATAAAAATCTAATGAAATTTTTCAAGGGTAAAAACCTTGTAAAATTGTTGTGTTTCGATTTTAATTATTTACAGTGAACAAAAGTCATGTTGAATCTAAACATTCCATCTGTGGTACACAAATAAAGATACCTCATCATTAAAATGGTGTCTAAAAAAAGAGTACATCTGACATCAAATAAAGTACTAAAATCAAATAGTACTTAAACATTCAAATAATAGTGTATTATGCTACCTTTAACTTCAAAACATGTATTGCTATGTATATATAATAGATGAATGAATGGGGTCCATAAAGCTTGTTGACAGTGGCTTTGGATTAACATTATCATTATTAATAAATAAAAGGGGGCAAAAAGTTATCTCAAAATAGCTCAGAGAAACAAGCTACTGTCCATAAATAAGCAAAATAATTCCAAAATCCCATTAGTTAATGATGTTAATCATAAAAAAAAAATGCTGATACATTTCTATTAATTAACTGCAAGATCTGACAACACCTCATAGGGTCTAAGGACTAGGGACAAGCAAATTTTCAAGTATGTTGTGTACATCAAGGGCCATAACTTCAAAGTCATTCACATGAGAATGCTGGATATCGAACTCAGCCAAGATATTATGGTAATGCACATGTGTGGAAAGTTTGAAGAGGATTGGGCAAACAATATTGAAGTTAGAGCCCAGACAATCACAATATCAAGTATTTTATGTACATCAAGGGCCATAACTTCTAAGTCATTCACGCAATAATGCTGAATATCGAACTCATCCGCGATTTTATGGCCATGCACATGTGTGGAAAGTTTGAAAAGGATTGGTCTAACGGTATTGAAGTTAGAGCCCAGACAATCACAATTTCAAGTATTTTGTGTACGTCAAGGGCCATAACTTTTAAGTCTTTCACGCGATAATGCTGAATATCGAACTCATCCGTGATATTATGGCCATGCACATGTGTGAAAAGTTTGAAAAGGATTGGACTAACTGTATTGAAGTTAGAGCCCGGACAATCACAATTTCAAGTATTTTGTGTACGTCAAGGGCCATAACTTCTAAGTCATTCACGCGATAATGCTGGATATCGAACTCATCTGAGATATTATGGCCATGCACATGTGTGAAAAGTTTGAAAAGGATTGGACTAACTGTATTCACAATTTCAAGTATTTTGTGTACGTCAAGGGCCATAACTTCTAAGTCATTCACGCGATAATGCTGGATATCGAACTCAGCCAAGATATTATGGCAATGCACATGTGTGGAAAGTTTGAAGAGGATTGGGCAAACAATATTGAAGTTAGAGCCCAGACAATCACAATATCAAGTATGTTGTGTACATCAAGGGCCATAACTTCAAAGTCATTCACATGAGAATGCTGGATATCGAACTCAGCCAAGATATTATGGTAATGCACATGTGTGGAAAGTTTGAAGAGGATTGGGCAAACAATATTGAAGTTAGAGCCCAGACAATCACAATATCAAGTATTTTGTGTACATCAAGGGCCATAACTTCAAGTCATTCACAAATGCTGATATCGAACTCATCCGATTTTATGGCCATGCACATGTGTGGAAAGTTTGAAAAGGATTGGTCTAACGGTATTGAAGTTAGAGCCTGGACAATCACAATTTCAAGTATTTTGTGTACGTCAAGGGCCATAACTTCTAAGTCATTCACGCGATAATGCTGGATATCGAACTCATCCGAGATATTATGGCCATGCACATGTGTGGAAAGTTTGAAAAGGATTGGGCCAACGGTATTGAAGTTAGAGCCCGGACAATCACAATTTCAAGTATTTTGTGTACGTCAAGGGCCATAACTTCTAAGTCATTCACGCGTTAATGCTGAATATCGAACTCATCCGAGATATTATGGCCATGCACATGTGTGGAAAGTTTGAAAAGGATTGGGCAAACAGTATTGAAGTTAGAGCCCGGACAACAAATGTTCCACGCCCACCCACCCACCCGCCCGCCGTGAGTGTTCACATAATACGCCCCTACTTAAGATGGGCGTATAAAAATGGTTATGCAGTATCAACATCAAATATAATATGTGGATCGGATTACAATTTAACCATTCATATGATATGCACTAGGCTTGTATATCTGTTGTTAAGCTTACATACCCTAGTCAAAGTGAAAGGCAGTCCAAAGGCAGTTTTTTAACCTTCACAGTGAATTTTATGTGGCAGTTCTATAGCAGTTCTTACCCAGTCTTTAAGCAGTTATTATTGCAGATCTAGGCTCTAAGAAACACTTTCAACTGATCATATAATTTGGAGATATTTACTTTTTTATCTATAAACTGGTACAGTACGATTCAAAATATACAAATATCACCAAATACAATTTTACAATCAATGCAGGCCCTGATGGTAACAGATGTAAAGTTCTTACACTAAAGCTTTCAAACCATCATTACTACTGAAAAATAAATACACCACGGTCATTTTTTGTTTCCTTAACATCTGATGATGACAGGAATGCTCTGCAATAAAAGAACTGCATATATGCCAGACTTGCACTAGAACAAAGATCTAATTATTTTCAAGAAGTGAGAAGTCTTAAATATATTGCAAGACTGCTTCTGGGTAAGTTTTACTAACATTTTATTGACTACTGAAACAAAAAATTGATATAGTTTTCAAATACTAGTATCCTTTTCTGAATGGAGATCATGTTTTTATATAATGACAATCACAGTGTCCGAGCAAAAACACAGGTATCACAAGAGATATTGTAACCCATAGATTTCTGCTGTCTAAATAATCTGGCTCGAATTCCACCAACAATACTTAGCGTTAAGTATTACGTAAATTCTTAAACTTAGTAGATACACATTCCACCATTACTATTCTATGAAATATTCAAGTACATGGCTAAGCTAAAATGAATTAATACCTTAATAATAACAACAAGAGGGCCAAGATCGCTCACCTGAGAAAAGTATCATTCATTGCCTGTACAAAACAGATTGCTTAAGGATAAAGATGATGAGGTGAAACAATGTTCAGGAATTTTCTGACCCCATCCACAAAAGATATCATCATGACAAACATTCTGCCAAAGTTTGAGGATGATTGGACCAAAAATGTTGCCCTCAGAGTATAAACAAGATTTTTCTAAGATTTGACCTACTGACCTACTTTTCTGTCCAGCCCCACCCATTTTCAGTCTGGTTCGAGATATCATCATGACAAACAATCTGACCAAGTTTGAGGAAGATTGGATCAAAATTGTGGCCTTTAGTGTGTAAACAAGATTTTTCTAAGATTTGACCTACTGACCTACTTTTCTGATCCAGCCCCACCCATTTTCGAATGGGTTCGAGATATCATCAAGACAAAATCTGACCAAGTTTGAGGAAGATTGGATCAAAATTGTGGCCTCCAGTGTGTAAACAAGATTGTTCTAAGATTTTGACCTACTGACCTACTTTTTGATCCAACCTGACCCATTTTCGAAAGGGTTCAAGATATTATCAAGTCAAACATTCTGACCAAGTTTGAGGAAGATTGGAACAAAATTGTGGCCTCTAGTATGTAAACAAGATTTTTCTAAGATTTGACCTACTGACCTACTTTTTGATCCAACCTGACCCATTTTCGAAAGGGTTTAAGATATTATCAAGACAAACATTCTGACCAAGTTTAAGGAAGATTGGATCAAAATTTTGGCCTCTAGTGTGTAAACATCAAAATTGTTGACGGACGACGGACAATCAAGTATCCCAAAAGCTCACCCTGAGCTATGCTCAGGTGAGCTAAAAATTGTTAAGAAATGAAATATTTGTTGTTTTTTTTTAGAGAAACAAGGTTAATGAATTTCACCCTTAAGTATTTAAGTATAGCTTTACGCTAAGAATTGTTAGTGAAATTCGACCTTGAAACACAATTACTATAGCCTCTAACACCAGCCCATGCCACTGATCTCGACTGAAAAAAAATTATCCAGTTCTGTTAAGATTTCTTTAGAAAAGAAAGTACCAGGCAAAAAAAGCCTAAGTAATATAAAACAGAGAGAGATAAGAGCCTTTGCTGGACTTACAGGACCCAGTTTATTGGGGGAAAAAAATGTTAGTGTATCACCAACAGCAACCAATCGGACACCAGTTAGTCCCAGAAAGAATCCAGTGTCACCAGAGAAAGAAGAAACTGTTTTACCCACACAGTTTTCTTCATTAAAGAGAGTGGTGTCGAGTGAGACAGACTTTAATGTTGATGATAAAGAAACTGGCAAGTGTAGTAGGTCTTTGGCTAGTTCACTGGAAGAAACAACCAGTAGTCTGTCACCAACAGAAATTACTCAGCCACCAACAACTCCCAGAAAAGAGCAAGTACCACCAGCAGAGGAAGGTGCGAATGAGAAAATTGTGTCTACAGAGAAGGAATTTACTGTTAACACTGTAGAAACTGGCCAAAGTAGTCAATCACTGACACAAACAAGTCAGAATGGTGGATCGCAGGGTATGCCAAATGCTGTTCGATCTGGAATGCTGTCACTCTTAAACAATGAGCTAAGTGATAGCCATTTGTCATCCATAATTGAGGTAATTTTTGATGTAAAATTATGTGTGTGTGTTTTGTGGCTTAATGTGTGCTTAATATAAGTTTCCCATTCTAGCATAAAGGCAGAAAGATTTGTTTGCCTTTAAGGCAGAGTAACTATAGTGGTTCCGCAAATTCTTGGACCACTAACTTCTTATGAAGAAAACCAAGGAACCCAAATGAAAGAATTAGGATTCCTTTGTTTTATTTGTGGAATTCAATAAAGTTTGAAGCATAGTGGAACCATTACAGTTGCTCTACCTTAACCTACAGTATTTCAGTCGTTTGGAGATGATGTCTACTTGAGACAGTATAGTGCTGCCACACTGTAGTACGTATCACACCGTAGATACATGGCATGATGCCACACCCAGTCACATTATTCTGACACTACACCAGTACCATTTTTTACGACTGGTATGTCATGGCCAGCGATCGAACCCACGACTTCCTGCACCAGAGGTGGACACTCTAACCACTAGCTAGGACACTGGGGATGGTAGGGCAGTAAGAGTTAACCCTGTTACTCAACAGATTTGATGTTTATCTGGTGTATGATTATATTATATCAAATTATAGCAAGTTCTATTTGGATACCGCCCACCTAATATGACTAAAGTATAGCCCCCTTCTTTTACTGAAAGGCAGCGGGGACACCCCATGTCCTATGGACATATTTATAGTTTTACATTACTTAAGAATATCCTAATTGCCAATAAGGCTGCATGTCCTGATGATATAATGCTAAAACCAATTATTTATGAATAATTAACACTTGCTTACAGGCTGATGGCATGGTGGACACTTGTAATCAACTGAGTCTGGGTGGATGGGAGTATGGTTACAACTATCAAGACCCACAGCAGCAAGTATCTCCTCCAAGCCAATCTTTGAGTTTTCAACCTTTGATAGGTAATTAAGTATTTATAAGATATTAGAGTAGCTTACATCTATTTATAAGGAAATAATATCATAAAAAAAAAAAAAAAAATTATAAGTAATATATATACACTGACCCAAAATGAAAACTTTACACCTGTTTCAAATATCCATATTTCAATATGCATTTCATACAGAAGTTTGATGTTAACTAATTGAGAAAGCTTAATGTATCTGTAGTGTATCGGTGTGAGAAAGATTTTGAAGTGCATTCTAGAGGTCATTGCAAATCTTCAATATTTCCCTTACCAAATGTGTTGTTTTTTTTTTCAAATCTCTGGTAAAAACTGAATGAGTCTCTGCCACTAACAAATGTGTAAGTGAGCCATGTGGTGCTGTGCACGTGCAGAGTGTGAAAACAGTAAATCCCCTCCATATCTTAAAATACTCAATGCACATCATATTCTGTTACATAACCTTAAAGTGTGTTGATAGTCTCATAATATTGTATAACAGTTAAAGTAGAATGTGGGTTGTTGGAGAAAAAAAAATCTTGAACAAGTGTAAAATTTTCATTTTGGGTCAGTATATATAAACATACTCTGAAATATATATTTGCATACGTATAAGATTAGTATAATCTTTGATCCCAAAATTTGAATGATAATTTAAGAAAACCGTTCTCCTGTATTAAACTACCAAGTTAGTGTTGAGCCTAAATTTAGAATTCCAAGAATGCATGAAATCATTATACTCATTTCTTTTTAGCTTGACTATTCAAAGGAAAGAGAGAGCTGTATATGTAGTCATACTTGCTCAGGCGTAATTAACACTCAAGGTTAATTAAGGTTAATTTAGTTTTTTTCTCTTATATATCTCTTCAATCTTTTAATTTAAGGTATTGATCGACTTGAAACTACACACAAGTATATTGACTTGAAAAATCACACATATATTTGGGGTCATAATTTGCAGGCCACTGACCAGACATATATATTGCCTTTAAAATTAAGCATGGCCTAAATTTTTATTCCCCTATATCGATAGATCGGGGGCATATTGTTTTTGCACTGTCTGACTTTAGTTTGAATTTTGTTAGCGGCATAACTCGTAAAGTATACAAGGTACCAACATGAAACTTTCAATACATGAGTATTTAGAGAGATTGAAAAGTCAATTTTCAAGGATCAATTTTTCAATGATCTCCCTTTAAAATGATTATTTTCATCAATTTCTGTCCATCTCACAAAGATAAAGCCTTGACAGGGGCATTTGTGTTTTTGTTAACTGCATGCATGGCATCATGTTACAGATTACTTTGAACAGCTACCAGAAAGCCATAGAAGTAGTGTGATTGGCTTTGTTTCCTCTCTGGGCAATGTACTACAATCCTTTGGAACAACAAATCAACTGAATGAAACGGTTTATGCCCAACTGTCCCACTTTTTGATATTTTGTTTCCCAACTGTCCCACTCAAGATTTTTAGCACCTTGCTGGGTGTGTTTTGATAAGGGATTATAATCTATTTCAAACTACAACACATTAAAATGAATTGAAGTTGTATTATCTGATTTTGTTTCTGATTTTTTTTTTGATTTTGTATTTTAAGAGGTAAAATTTCATGTTTTAGTTATATTGTATTATTTCTTTCTAAAATGTGTTTATTAAGGTCCATTAATTAGGGTTACTAAATTAATTGTATATTCAGCCAGGTCTACACACTCCATGGATATATTGATGGACACATGTATCCGTTAGTGTTTGCCCTTCTGCCTGGAAAAAGTGAAAGGATTTACTGCAGACTTTTTCAACATCTTCAACAGAAATGCAGGGAAATAGGAATGGAACTGGGACCAGACACACTCCTGATAGACTTTGAGGCAGCAACCAAGCAGGCAGCTCGCAGAGTGTTTCCAAATGTGAATGTGAAAGGGTGTTTTTTTCATTACACACAGTGTGTTTGGCGGAAGATACAGAAGCTTGGCTTAGTTGGACTGTATTCTGAGAATGAGGACTTTAAGAAACTAGGAAGAAGAGCTGCAGTTCTGCCTCTAGTCCCCATACAACATGTTGAAGATGTGTGGTTTGTCGCACTGACGGATGCTGAAAATGCAGAGATTCCAGTGGATGTTTCAAGGTTCACAGACTATGTCACTGAACATTGGGTTGAGGGAGACAAGGACAACTGGAACCATTTCGAGACAGAAGGACCAAGAACAACAAACAACTTGGAAGGCTGGCACAACAAACTAAAGAAAAGTATGAGACAGTCACATCCGAACATTTACAAGTTCTTGGAAACAATACAAAGGATTGAAGCTGCCAATGCTATCAAAATTCTTCAGCACAGTGCCGGAGGAGTGAGAGAAAAGAAGAGGAGGAAATACCGACAACTTGAACAGAGACTGTCTGCCCTGAAACACAAGTACATGGCTGAAGAAATCACTGTGATGGAGTATGCCGATTGTGCATCGCATTTGATTCGGTTTGACGAGTAACTCTGTATAGAACAGATCAGTAGGGTGGAATGTCACAGTTGTTTAAATGAAATGCTTGTTTTCAAATTAAAACAAAATACAATAAATTGTACCACATCCGAATATAGCCCTGTCTTTATTTGATTTGTTCATGACACATGAACAAAAAATAATAAATATATGAAAACATAAAGAGTTTGTTTTCTTCATTTCAGAGAGAGAGAGAGAGAATACTGACAACATCCTAAAACATAATAAGTATTATAAATACTTATTATAAATAATTTTGCTAATAGCATAAAACTTATTATAAATACTAATGCAATATATTATATGAAAACATAAAGAGTTTGTTTTCTTCATTTCAGAGAGAGAGAGAGAGAATACTGACAACATCCTAAAACATAATAAGTATTATAAATACTTATTATAAATAATTTTGCTAATAGCATATAACTTATTATAAATACTAATGCAATATATTACTAACCATAAATACTATTGCAAATTGCTCTTAATAATATAAGACAATAAGACAAATAATTGCACTGAAATATTCCATCCATTTAGGTAAAGACTATAGTCACTCATCCATGACAGTCTATTGTTATCCAATTAAGCATGATTCCCAACTGTCCCACCTTGATTTTTACTGTTTTATATAAAAGTGGGACAGTTGGGAAGACACCAATGAAACACAGTCCTCGAGATCTACTCTTCCATCGCATATCGTGTCAAAGGCATCTCAGGATATAGCGTCAACACGTACTGAGGTAAAATTAGAGTTTTGTTTTAGTAAATCAACAGACATTTCTTCTCTTGGGCAAAAAAAAACAAAAAAAAAAACTGTTTCCTATTACTTGCCAAAAAAAAAAAAAAAAAAAAAAAATACAGCGTCAGTCAGTAAGATTTTTTTCTTCTGAAAAACCCACTCATAGCCTACAAATATAATCCACTTTTGGACAGGGTATATTATAGTAAAAGTATTTATATAAAGTTTTTAATTACGCAGACTCCTAAGGTTATAAAAAGAAGAATGTTCATTTTATTCAATAATTAAGATGCATACTGGGTAAAAAAAACACGCTATATTGACTTTTATAAACATTATCAGTATGTTTGATTGCCATTACTAATAAAATTTATTTCTCAAATCAGATAGAATAAGTTTTAAAATAGTAAAGAAACATTCAAGTATTGAAACACATATTGCTTGTTGAGGTATTCACCAGATATGAGCGGGTGTGACAACAAAAAAATCAAGTGACAGTCAACTATGGAAGACATTGTTTATACTAGGGAAGTAACCATTTGTTACCGAATTTCAACATTGTGATTAATTGTGAAATATTGCATATTCATACCCCCGCTTCACAAAGTGAAGTTGGGGCTTAATATAGGAATTGAGCTTGTCCCATTCCCGTCCCATCATGCATCATACTACATCAGTGTTTTCCCCAGGATTTTAGGAATTCTTGATGGTGCGGGAGGGGTATCCTCTCCTGCGCTGTGCTGCGGTGAAAAGTTTTCAAAGTAAGACAATTAAATTACCATTTTAAACCTACATTGTTTGTGGTTTGTACATGGTGTAGCGGGGGTATTAATCACTGATAGTTCTAGTTCAGTTATGTGTTGCTTATTTCAGTTTTAACTGTCTTATATATACAAATGTACGTCACGTCTTGTATACATTGGTAACTTACTATTTTTTTATACGCTCGTCGAAAGACTATCTATATGGCATTGGGTTATCTCCCCCCTTTTTCAAAAGTTATGCAGCTTTGTTAATTTTTGCCTTTTCAAATATGGGGGGGGGGTATTAGTTAGTCCTTAGGCGGCAGTTCTAGTTAAGAGATAAGTTTTTGTCTCTTAAATACAGTATCTTAAAGATTACTAAAGAATTGTATTGATATATAAACAACATGATCCAATGATTCATTGTTAAATGTGTATGACATTGATTGAGCGGAGCAGAAAATGAATAATTCTTTTATATTCAAGATGCAGCCTTGCAGATGTTAATTTACTTTATATTTTCAGAAAAAGTCACCACTTATTGTAGACAAAGAAAACCCATCACGATTTGAAGAAATACTGGTCAACCCACTTTTAGTGAGGAAAGCGGAGCAATGTGCTCTTCTCAATAAAAAACCAGGGGTATATTTACTAAATAAGGTCTCTACTCTACTATTTTCCTTGGATGAACTCAAGGCAGCGAAGGGTGTCTCCAGTCTAGACCCCTTAAAGCAAGAAGCATTGCATGGTAAGATCATTACTTATAGTACACATACAAAGTAGTTTGTCCTTCAAGAGTTTTCAGGATTTTGATTTGATATAATAGTGAATTCAGTTTAGTTGAAATTTTTGGGACTGCAACAGTTAAGGAATATGTATTTCATCTCTAGCTGTTAAAGGCTGTTGCATTGATTTGCATTTATTTCTACATGTATATATCAGGCAGCAGTTATTTTTTCTTCTATAATGATTTTGCATGCTAGTGTAATATACACATGCTTCACATAGTAAAGTGGATGTTTTATAGGAATAACATTTGTCTGGTCAAGTAATATGCCAGGTAACGTCCTGTCACCCCCAAGTTTTATAGGGTTAGTGGTATATATACTTGAACAAAGCAATGTACAGGGGATATTAATCACCTTAAGTGATAGTTGTTGAATGATATTCAGGGTTTTACATCAGCTTTGCATTTTGAGGGTCCCTGGGACTCATGTTCTCAAAATGTGGGGGTCCCATACAACAAAACGAGTGTCCATCGATGAAAAGCTTTATTTATCAATTCCTAATGTTAACTTCATTTGACGACAATAACTCTTTTGTAATCATGTCAGTATGATTATAAGCTGTTGTACTGTAACTACACGGCTGTTCGTAGTCCGTGAAAATCAAGGGTCAAAATGTTCTTAAACTGTTAAAAGAAAAAAAAAAGAGACCTTTTTCTTCTTATTTATTGTAAATTTGACCCTTGACCATTTACTTTCAAGGGTCAAAAGTCACAATTTCTGAAATTTCAAGGGTCGAAATCCTTACTCCCGAGTCAAAGGAGAGCCCTGAACTATGGTTTGAAAAGTTAAATTTTAAGTCTTGATCTTCTGATGTGCTTTATACCATAACTCTTCTTACATCAGATCGACATGCAAGTGTTAGAGTATGATTGTTGCCGAGTCATATTTATTTATTTTTCTAATATGTTTGTTAAAGTTGCTACAATTTTTAATATGTGTATGAACCAAAAAAAGGATGCACTTTTTTTTTTTACAGAGTATCTACGGGCCAAGGCGAACTCTATGCATATCCAGATGGTCAGTTCAAGTGATTATCGGCGAACACTGCAGAATAAGATAACAAATGCCAGGAAAACAAATTGAAATTAAGAATTTAAATTTCGACATTTTTGGCCATCCTAAAAAAATTGTTTTGCCCAAAAGTGACTCATTATGACAAATTAAACGCTCTTGTATGTTTTGTGTAGTCTTAGGCCTACAGAAATTGCAACAACATAAGCCCTGTCGGGTTGCTTCACTCTTGATCAGCTGTTTACCAGAACAAACACTACATGCCACCAGAGTCTAAGACTATATTGTGTTTCACAATATTATGGAGACTAGTAATGGATTTCTGTGCAACTGTCATACTAGCCAGCCATTCACATATAGAAACATTTGGATGTTTAAACCTTAGTGTTGTTAGTCATCTAAGTCTGTTCATTCTATTTTTATACCCCCCCTTGCTTGCTGATTTTAAGATGTTAAATTCTAAATGCTCAATATTGTTTCAGGGGCATGCTAAGTAGCTAGAGAGAGCAGTCTTTTTGCAGTATTAGGCAGTTGTCATTTTACTGTTTACAGTTGTTTTTTTCAGTTTTCTGTGATGTCATTATACTGGTTAAAACCTGGTCAGTAGTATTCTACAGTATTTTGTGATGTCATTATACTGGTGAAAACTGGTCAAGCAGTATTCCACAGTATTCTGTGTTGTCATTATACTGGTTAAAACTGGTTAATACCACAGTTTTTTTATGACATCATAAAACTTCCAATCTCATTTAAATATTTCACTGTAAATAACTGCACTTTTACTGCATTTTCACTGCATTTAACTGTTTTCCTTATATATTTTCAATGTACAAACGCCTTTGTAAATAACGTTACTGCACATGTTGTTATTAAAGTATTTTACTGCAATTATACTGCTTTTTACTGGTCAGAAAAAGAATGCAGAAAAACTGCATTTTTACTGCCTTCATTTTTCCTAAGGGGAGTTGTGTGATCTTCCTAAGAATGAAATTCTTCAGACTGCTGAAATCTGAATCTGAATCTTATTGTTGTAGATCCCAATACTGGGTTTTACACAACGGAAAGAGAGCTCCGCGCTATTGGCGGTGGCTCTTTAAGGCATTTTTGAATGTTTCAATTGAGCCAGCATTCACTATATTATCGGAGAGATGATTCCAGTGAATCACTGTGTCCACAAAGAATGAATTTTCATACTGTTTAGAGTTTGATGGCGGTATTTCCAGATGCTTTGAACATTTGGCTAAGATGTTTTCCTATGCAAAAGAGTTTTTCAGGGTTGAGCTAAAAAGCTTTCCTTAATTAGAAATACAATATCCATGAAGTCTAGCAATAAATTGTTTTGGAAAAAGGCTAAGTTTCATTGCAAGGTATTGCAAGTGTGTATTCTACAGTAAACAATCTAGTCCTCTTCCAGCAAACAGAAAACTAAGAACCTTTGCCCCCTCTTCACATTGCAAACAAGTCAATTATTTGATCAATACTTTTGATGAAAGTCAAAATGACAATAAATATCAAAAGTCCAAAAAAACGCTATTTTAAAGAAATTATCCAAGGCCCATAATTTCATCAAAAATCAGTGGACCAGAACAAAACTCTAACTTGATCTGTAACTCATGGTGGTAGACTGACATACCAAATATTAAATCAATATCTGCGTTTAGAAAAGAAAACACCGGAAAACAAGTGTGACTGACTGACAGACGTGCAAACCTATAGTCCCCCTTCGGCGATGCCGGTAGGGGACTGATAAGAGCAAAGGTATTGACTGTAAATTTAAGTATGATTCAGGGACATCTTGTAAATGGTACTGAGGTACTCCTGAAGATGTACAGAATCTTGGCAGTTTCGTGTTGCTATAAATATATCCAAAATTTTGTAGAAAATATATATTACATATACATCTGTATTTGGAAGTGTGATTCACATGTTTGACAGATATTGTACAAAAACTATTTCCAAATACAGTATTTCAATTCTGTTTTTCTCAAAATAACTGTGGTGAAAAAGGATGGATATGGCTTAAAGATGATAATATCAGGTTGAATCATGCTACCTGCCTCTGGAGCATTGAAATGCAAGCCATCAATATTTGTGACATATCACTAGTTACATGAAGTATGATCCAGGTTATTTTAGGCAGGTTATCAGCACTGTTGAATGCGTACAAATATCACACAAATATCTTTGGAACATATGTGTCACCTGCTGGAGCATGACAGAAAAAGTGAGAAGGACAGGCAGATGACGGGAAAATGATGCCTTACAGCAGGTGACACAAAAAGTAAGTTCATGTGTTTGTTTGTTTTTTTATTAATAAAAATATACTAATTTAAGGCACATTCTAAGTGACTTAATTAGAGAGAACAGCCTGCCTGTATTGAGTCTAACCAGTGGTAACAACTCTTTTTAACACAAGAGGGCCAAGATGGCCCTTGGTCGCTCACCTGAGAAAGATGATTGCTTAAGAAATAAAGATGCTTGAGTGTAAAAGTGAAATCTGGCTTTTTTTTATGGTGAAATGGGCATAACTCCTAAATTTACAAGTCAATATTAGTTATAATTGAACCCCATTGTGAGATTATGGGCATAAACATTGTCTTAAAGTTTAAAAATGATTGTTAAAAAAATGAAGTTGGTAGAGAATAAACAAAGTGAAATCTTGCATTTTTTGTATTAAAAGGGGCATAACTCCTGACCTAAATGACCCATCTCAGCCACAATTGAACTCAATCGAGACATTATGGTCATTAGCAATGTCATAAAGTTTGAAGATGATTGCTAAAAAAAGGAAGATGCTAGAGTGTAAACAACGTGAAATATGGCTTTTTTTATATTAAAAGGGGCATAACTCCTGACCTAATTGACGGATCTAAGCCATAATTGAAATCAATCGAGACCTTATGGTCATAAGCATAGCCATAAAGTTTGAAGATGATTGCTCAAAAGATGAAGATGCTAGAGTGTAAACAAAGTGAAATATGGCATTTTTTGAATATTAAAAGGGGCATAACTCCTGACCTAATTGATGAATCTCAGTCATAATCGAAGTCAATCGAGACCTTATGGTCATAAGCATTGCCATAAAGTTTGAAGAGGATTGCTCAAAAGATGAAGATGCTAGAGTGCAAACAACTTGAAATATGGCATTTTTTGAATATTAAAAGGGGCATAACTCCTGACCTAATGGTACGATATCAGCCATAATCGAACTTGGCCGTGATTTTATGGTTATAAACATTGATATAAAGTTTGAAGATAATTGCTCATGAAATGAAGATGCTAGAGTGCAAACAATGTGAAATCTGGCTTTTTTGAATTTTAAAAGGGGCATAACTCCTGACCTAATGTTCCGATATCAGCCATAATCGAACTTGGCCGGATTTTATGGTTATAAACATTGTTTAAAGTTTGAAGATAATTGCTCATAAAATGAAGATGCTAGAGTGCAAACGAACAAATTGTGGACGACGGACGACGGACAGACGGACGACGGACATTCATCGATCCTAAAAGCTCATGAGCTAAAAAAATCATAATCTGACAGCACAGCTGGTTGGAAAACAAATTCAGACAAAAGGTAGTATCAAGTTTCATATTGCACAACACATATGCCAGAGATTCTATATGACATATTCAGTATAACATATAAGCACAAATATTTAATCTTAGTTTCCATGACAATATATTGTATCATAAAAAAGAACTATTGGCTAATATTTGTACATTAAAGATAAAAATAATCAAACTCCTCTGAAAAAAATTAAGACGCACTGCAGACCCTTGTTTCTTTATTATTTCAACCAACTTGTTTAAGGTAATCCATCCATCATTAAATTGTAAATGCTTTAAAAGACTTTAGTGCAGATGTTAGCATCCATTGACTTGGGGGTTATAGGTTATTTTGCTTTAGGTTTATAAAAGCTTACATTTGCTATAAAATTCCCACAATCCGTTGATGGACCTATATGGATCACCTTAATAATTTTAGTATTCATTTAGGGAACTCATGCATGTAAAATTCTTTTATTAACTTGTCTTTTTATTAGACAAACCCAGACTTTTCTCAAAAGCTTTCAGTTGAAATTGAAATCCTGAGTTCGGCCAAGAAGAAGGTCTCTTGCTTTTAACATGAACCAGTGCTTCGTCAAAACTTAAACGCTCAGTTTTCATCAGATAGGCTATTGAAATTGCAGCAGCTCGACTCTTACCTGCGTTGCAATGCACCAAAACACAACCACCTTCTTTTCTTGCCTCATCAATAAAGTCAAAGGCTTGCTTGAAGAAAGGGACGATGTGAAAGCTGATGGTGTCATAAATAGTCAAGTTGAGGTACTTGATTTGATCCGGGAAGTAGTTGCGAACGTAATTGGCAATGTTAAGTATGTGGGTAACCTTGTATTTCTCCAGAATATCCCATTCTGCTGCCACATCCTGGGAGGCTAAAATACATGCATATTTTGATAAGCACTGTGCATGGACAAATGCCACAAAAAGACATGTAAATGTTTATAGCAAATTCAAGAATAAAATTACAATTAAATAGATACCCTTTTTATAAAACTTTTTTGAAATTAAGAAAAATAGACTTAGTATGGATTTTTTCCCCTTTTTTAATTAATTAGACATGTAGATTTCTGTTCAAATGATTTAGGGCTTAAGAAGATATATCTTGAAAGTAATGGATTTCATTTTCTTTTCATGATTAATTTAAAACATAAAACTATGAATATCACTTAAAATTATTAATAGCCCTGCATACTGCAGTGTCAGAGAAAAAAAGTTGAAATTCTTACAAAATCCATGACAGTTATTGCACTTGTCTGCTGATAGTCTTATCCTGATAAATCAAAATCTAATTGTGAAAGCATTAATTAACAACGACTTCAGGTATTGTGAGTGTAGGACAGGCCAGGGCCCAGTGTCCCCATTGAGTTCAGGGCAAAGTTTGGGCGAGGGATCCAGGGGACAGAGGGGTCCCCAAAAGCTCCTGAGATCTAGCCAATTTTGAGGCTGTGGGTGAAATCCCTATTTCTTGGGAAATTTCTGATACCTAAATGAGTGCATATAGTTAACTTTTAATACTGAACACCAATAACTGCGAACATTTTCAGCATGGCATGGTTTCAGTTTTGACATCGTTCTATATGCATGTGCATACAAGCGTACACCTGTATATATATGCATCTGGAATATT
Source organism: Solen grandis (assembly GCA_021229015.1). NCBI lineage: Eukaryota > Metazoa > Mollusca > Bivalvia > Adapedonta > Solenidae > Solen > Solen grandis. Next base: position 34,371,305 of record CM037788.1, on the reverse strand, counting down.
TAAAACTATGTTTGAACCATAGTAACTGAACAAACTACATCATTTAAACAAACTAAATAACTTTATTAAGAAGGTGCCCAACCTATTGTAAATGCTATCATAATAAAGCTGGGAACCAACATACCTTGAAGAAGGCCTGGTAAGATTTCCCCTACTTGCAGATCAAGTTTAGAATCGGGTACAAATCCATAGGCTGACTTCTTTGTCTCTGTAGTTTTGTAACTTCCATGATGTTCATGCTTTTCAATGACTTTCTTCCCATCAACAGAGGTTATTGTAGTTTCTGGGGCATATTACATAATAGAGAAGATTGATTTAGTTTTTTTATTTTACAATTCTATAAAAGACTCTGACTGTTACATTAAATATTCCAAATTTATATCAGTCAGTAGCACTGCACTGACAATGTTTTATACATATTAAAACAACATCTAAAAGTTTAATGTAAAATTAAATAAACTACTACTCCCCTTTCCACCACCTCTCACCAGGATCTCTGTACATACAGACCCTGCTCTCATCAAAAATATTGATAAATTGATATTATCTTCATGTGAAAATGTTGTTCCCCCACCCCCCATCTCAATGTCTGCACTTTAGCTTCAAGAATAAGTAATATATCTTCTGCATATATTCTTATCACTGAGTTTCAAAAATGTGTTATTTGAACCTGCAATTGTGATGATGCATCGTCCCAGGTATAAATACAATCTCTGACAACTGCGTCAGAGAGTTGACTCTTTGGCTCTGTGGCTAGAGCATTGGACTTGCACGCCAGCGGACCGGGTTCGATCCGGGGCCAGGTTGAGTTTGTTACACAACCTAACACATAACTATAGTGTCATTTTCTTTATCTTGTGGGTCAGTGGTCAATTTGAGCTGTAGAGGCTGAAGCTGGTTCAATGATCCTTACCTTTGACATACCAAGTTTGTTAAAAACAGTAGGCTACTGAGTATACATACATGTAAACCATAGTCCTATTAATATTCTGTCGCTTAATTTGTGCAATTTGTCGCATTGACCCAACTAAAAAAAAATCACAAAGTGACGGAATATTAATAGGACTAGTCTAAACTGTCAGGTATTTTTAATCAGGCAGATCTGACAGCAAACACATAGGCTACATAGGAGACAAATACCTGCATTGCTCAATTTGGATTTATCGAATGCTTGAACCTGTTCCAGCAGTTTGGAGGCTGGAGGGGGATTGGCACCACTTCTACTGTCCATCATGCCACCATGCTAAGTGAGCGTTGCATACTAGGGCAGAGGGACGTCTGAAAAAAAAAATACAATGTCATATTGTTTGTGAATGTCTACAAAGGTCTGCTCGAGTTTGTTGTTTTTTTTTTTTGGGGGGGGGGGGGTATCAATTCAACTCTTTCAGTAGAATCAATGCACTAATACTTACTAAAGATTTTCTATCGTGAGTGACTCAGTGTTTATTCCAGTATTTTCTTTTAGGGAGCTTGACGTAATATCTATTTTTACTTTCACTTTGATGGAAATAGGTGACCCGTAAGAACAGCACTGAGTGAGAATTGTAAACCTATGATTCACCGGTTTGAAGACGGATACATAACTATCGTGATTTTAGTATTCTAGGCAAAGTTAACTGAACATTTAATCACAAAGGTAAATATCATACATGTAATTGTCGGTTGTATAAGTGTTTTTATCTTACGTTGCTGTATTTTATTATCGTTACACAATTCATGAGTATATTAATGAAATCGTAGCTTTTACTCTACTGTACTGTACTCCGGCAGCACGATATACCCAAATACACCCAAATATACCCAAATACTCCTGAATTACCCAAATACTGCCCAAATACTCCTAAATACAGTGTTAAACAGCAAAATATTGATTATTCATTGTATTATATAATTAAAAGAACATATTCACAGCCTATAACATATATTAAACCCAACCTCAAACAAAAAATGAGGCGTTTGTAAAACTCAAAAAGTGTCATATACAGAACAGATAGTGTGCTTTGTATACTGTAAATGTGCTTACTACTTATGTATGTATATTATGCCAAAATTGCTGATTTTATTTCAATAAATTAACTTAAATTATTATCTATCGTGTTACTTGTCTTTGAAGTAGGGAATATACAGAAGCTTGGGTGAATTTAGAGATTATTTGTGTAACCATTTCCTACAAATGGTCCGTATTATTTTAGTAATTAATACATTCTATTTAATTATATCTCAATAAAAATGTGTATACTTCATAATTTATTAATACATGGGCTATTTGAGCTAGTAAAGAAGTTAAACATTAACTGTATTTGGGCACATCAGGGGTATTTGGGAAACCGATTTGTCCGTTAATATATCTATTATGAAAT
>CM037788.1:34318845-34368845 GCA_021229015.1 Solen grandis | reverse complement strand
GGACTCTGTATAAACTGTGTTTTTATAGCCCCCGCACAACGAAGTTGTAAGTGGGGTATACTGGATTCAGCATGTCTGTCCGGCCGTCCGTCCGGTCGTCCGTCCGTCTGTCGGTTTCTTTGTCCGGGCCGTAACTCAAGAAGTATAAAAGGCATCAAGATGAAACTTCATATGTAGATAGATCTCATTGAGAGGAGTGCAGTGACCAAGAACCATAACTCCCCATCGCGTAATTTTGGATTTATTGCCCTTTGTAAACTTTCATACTTAATTTTTGTCCGGGCCGTAGCATAAAAAGTATAAAAGGCATCAAGATGAAACTTCATAAGTGAATAGATCTCATTGAGTGGACGTGCAGTGACCAAGAACCATAACTCTCTGTCGCGTAATTTTGGAGTTGCTGCCCTTTGTAAATTTTAATACTTAATTTTTGTCCTGGCCGTAACTCAAAAAGTATAAAATAGATCTCATTGAGGGGGCGTGCATTGACCAAGAACAATAACTCTCTTTCGCGTATTTTTTTCCTTGTTGAGCCAATACATTTACATGTCTCTGGCCTGCACGTTATTTGTATTAAAATCCCAGTGACAAAGCGACATGCGGGGGTATTTGCGCCATTACAATGGCAGTTCTAGTTATTTATTTATTTATTTATTTATTTATTTATTTTATTTTAGAACTCCGTACAAATCATCTCTGTACAGTCTTATTCTGTATTCGAACTCCGTTAATTTTCTTTTCTTTTTTCGATCCCCGTACAATCAGTTTCTATATTTGAACTCTTTTGCTATATCTGAACTCCGTACAATTCGAACTTTGTACAATCTGTTTCTATATTCAAACTCCGCAGAATCTATTTCTTTCTTCAGAAACGACGTACAGAAAGTCTTCGACAAATACACCACGAATTTCGTCAGAAAACTGAAGAAAGACGTCGCCCTGGAGATGTTTAAAAAAGAGTTTCAGCTTGACGAGTGTCGGGGAGAGATCATGTTCGAAATGTTCGACAAGGACCAGAACGACGTTCTGAGCAGCTGGGAGTTCTACCTTTTCTACCAAACCTTCGGATACGAGTATGCATCTATTAAAGCTTAAACTCTTCTATATTTATTCGTCTCTCTATTCAACATTTGACGATAGAAAATTCAGATCAAAATGAAAAAGTTTTGGGGCCAATTTTATAGCCGCTATTGGTTGTGTTCCGAAATATTTTTTTTGTTATATTCCTAATGCAAAAAAGTATCTTTTTTTCAAATTCCTGAATAGAAATACTCAATCTGAATTTTCGAAGAAGAAAAGCCACGTCCACAACTAAAATTGTTAAAAATCCCACTTTTACCAAAAACGACGTGAAAATCCCCTATTTTAAAGGTTTGGGCCATTTTTTCCAAAATACTGAAGAAGAAGAAAAAATAAACAGTGAGAATATTTCACAGTTGTGCTTTCTCATTTCAATATGAGCAAAATAATTGATGAGTTCAGAACATTATTAAACATGATCGGCCAGCGAGGCACACTATGTCGTTTCAATTAATGAATTTATGTACATTTTACCTCAGTTGTCAAGGTTAATTGCTCCTGGATGTTATTTATCTTTACATCACTTTTTTTGTCATTTAATTTAGTCGGTTATGATCGACACAGCTTTATATCGACAGCAAAATTCAACAGTGTGTAACAAGTTATGTAGCTGAAGCTAGAGATTAGGTTTCGTGTAACACATTGAATATTTTAATGTTTATACAAATTCATCTGTCGATAAATCGTGGTTAGGGATAAAACACACTGCAGCTGGACAATCTTGACGCCAAGACATGTGATATTAAAAGTAAACAACTGGGAGTATGTATTTTGAAAAACTCGTTTTATTTTTCAACTCATTTTTTAACAAAGTGGATGATTAAAAGAAAAGTGACAAATTACTTTGGCAAAATATAGACAGCTATTTATTTTTATGCTTTGTAAAAATTAAAATTCGGATATTATGACAACAGTATAAAAATAAAACTGAACTACAGGGACCCCAACCTACCGTGACTCTTGATTTGATTGTTCTGTCGTTTTCCTATTTTGACTGGATAACTGTCATGGGACATATATACTATTTTTGTGGGATGAAACTTATTTGATCTATAGAGTAATCTTGAAAAGTTCCAGTTTGTTTGTTGGGGTCCCTGAGTTCACAGTTCAAAATTTTCGACTTTCGGCGGCACCGTCGGCCGCCGCACCAGCTCCATTCTTGTTGATGACGTCATCATTCGTGTTCTCAATCTCCGCGTCGCCATTAGTGAACATGTTTTGGACGGACTTCTTGATGCGGGCAGACCTGCATCTCTTGGCCAGCTTCTCGAGGTTGGCTTTTCTCTGTTCCTCATCCAGAGCGGTCCTGTGGGCGGTGATCTCCAGGGCTCGGGCCCGGTACCTCTCCTCCTCCTCGGCCTTCCTTCTGGCACACTCCTCCCTTGAAACGAAGATACAAATATTAAAACTGAGAAGTTATCTATCTTCATATGTATAGAATGAAAAATCAAATGAATGTTAATACACAGGGATGCACTAGCTGGGAAAAAATGAAGCAGGTTGCAAAATGTCATGATAAAAAAGCAAAATTCACGTAATTGCTGTATTACAGGATGAGATCGAAAGAGCGGATGACATTCGTAAAGAACTTGGAAACCATGTCATTCTGAGTGATCCATTAGGCATGTTTGAAGTCTGTCGTTTGATTTTATCTCCTCACGTTGAGAATACGGAAACCTAACACACATATTCAGCAATATGATTTATTGTGTTAAGGAGACACCACTGTAAAATGCAAACGTTTAAAAACCAGAAATATGTAATACTAAAGATGCAAGCTATTTTAAAACATCAGAAACAAAAGCTAGAACTCTGATCTCACAAAAAACAAAAGTATTTTATTCATTTTTTTTTCAGAGGATGTGACTTTATTTGTTTATTCATTTACCTTTTTCGCCCGTATTTAGGTGCAGTTAATATAAAACTGTTGATGCCCCCCCCCCCCTAAAAAAAACAAGAAAAAAAAAAGGCTTAAAATAGGTAGAGTTCGTTTATACATCTAAAATGATAGAGAGGTAACTGAAATCTGTCAAAAACAAAAACAAATTGTTACACTTATCTACCTTTTTCTTTCAAATTCCTTTGCTGCCTCCTTTCTTCTGAGCATTTCCTCTTTTCGGCGAATATCAGCCAGAATTGCTTTCTGCCTTGCAGTCTCAGGGGTCTAAAGCGAAAAAGAAAGACATTTTTTTTTTAATTAGTTTCTCTTTAATCAGAAGGGTTACTTATTTTGGTATCGAATTAGAAAATGTATTAAGTTATTGTTATAAAACAATACATTTCTTACCATGGCTGTCTTTGGTCTTGGAGCAGGAGTGAAGAGTCTTTTCGGGGGTTCAAGGAATCCAACATCAAAAGCGATACCGCCATGCGTGCTCTTGGTTACTCGCGCTGTAAAAAAAGTAAAGAATATGTATAGATGCATAGATATTTATATTAATTTATTTCACACAAACATATAACAGTACTCGCGTGTTTCATTAAAGTGTTTGATTTATTAAGAAATAATGAACATATATGTGTCCATTGTTGATAGTAACTCCCTTTAAATGGAAAGGAAGGTCATTAGTTTTATTTCAGGTCTAACATCAATTCAGATCTTAATCTCATTGCATGTATGTAATTCTAATTTGTCGCTGGTACGCAAAATAGTTTGCCAACCCATGAATGCATAACAAAATGTGTTATATTGGCATAATAAAAACCTTAATCGCCCTTAACCTAGAAACGGTGAATTTTAAATCCTGCCTACCGGTTTTAGCGGAACGTTTTGGTCTTTTGCTTTTCTTTGAAGAGGCTTTCTTCTTTCCCTTTCTTTTTTCACTTCTTCTAGTCCACCAAACTTTAACAAAATCGAAACACCCCATCTTTGTTTTTTGTTTGCAGTTGTGCTTGCTCTGTCGCTTGACGTCTCTAAGTGATGTCAGTGACGTCACGGTTGTTACGTTATATCGATAGAAACAGACATGCGCAACTTAACGTCCTTAAATTTTAAGACGTATATTATCGTTGTCGTCTTCAGTAGTCTACCTAAAATAGGTAATTGTGTACTTTTTTTATGGAATGTTGTCCCTTGTTTCAGCAGCAGACACCACTTTGGGCCTCTATATAATACTATAGTATGATCTCAGGCTCGAATTTGAGTATCATACTGAAATGGAATTTCTGTTGAGACTAATAGGAACAGTTTGAGTCCGTGTATAAAAAAATAACCCTAAGTACAATTTTTAAGCGTGTTTCCGCAATTTGCGCAGGGTTCAAGATTTAAAAAATCAGGCCTGTTATTTAGGTCTTTGATTTTATTATGTAGCGCAAACATACATGTACACGTTTCATTCTACATCATACAATGCATATTTCAATACTGAAACATGATATGTTTTTATAACAATTATTAACAAGAGTGCATGTTCACACTTTTAAGACGAGTTTCGACTTTGTTCAGTTAAATGATTATACCCAATATGTAAGCAAATTCCAATGTTACATTCTTTTCACCATCCATATACAAGTAGTAAACTTAGCTTGTGACACCTGCTAAATCAAGCGGGAATAAAACTTGTTATTCGAGTTTTATCTAATCAGAGATAATCTTATTTGTTTTAATGTCAACGTCGAATTTCAAGAAAACCAGAAATGCATGGTATTCAAAATTAGATATGTAGTTGGACATGGGGCTAATTGTTTCACAGTGAATCAAATAAAGTAATATTCACACAACTTTACCAGGATAATAGAAAAATGTAAATGTTGACGAAGAAATCCGGGTCGATCCGTGTATCTTAAAGGAGATAACTATATCGCCACGTTTTCCACATTAATTACCGAGGACACGATCAAGACCTCTGAAATACCTACATCTTCACGACTAATGATCCCAGGGGTGCCCGGTGTATTGTTTTCCCCACCACAACTGGCGCTATTGTCAAGCCCACAGACAGTGGGCTCTAATTTATCACTGACATGGCACAAAACAGTGGTATGCTGTCTGGACAGTTAAAGGCGGACATGCGGATCTGACTTTTAAAGAATATCATTTTATAAATACAAGTAGTGTTATTTTTTTTATATAGAACGAGAATTAACCGAGCATGCATGGTTACAACATAAAACACATCAATTCAAAACTCTTTTCACAATAATTATTTCTATTTAATATAAATGTGTGTTCTATTCAGGTAGGCGCTATATTTCAGTAAGGAATTTTGGTCGTAGACGAGTATCTTTACGAATACGAAAAATATTATTACGGTTTACTTATTTTTTTTTAAATTTATTTATTTTATCTTTATTACCAAATAAACGTCATTAAAACATGAAACATTAATTCTGGGAAAAAAATGGATTTGTATAAATTTTGCTAACCCACCTTTAAGATAATTTATTTTCGTGCGGGTCTTGTTTTGAAAGTTTCACTATTGGGGTTAATCTCATTTTAGGCGGCTCGGTACTCGAGAGTTAATAAACGACTTGATTTTGACTTCGTTAGGATTGGTCATTGTTGTGGTATTTTTTGTTTGCTTGTTGTTGTTGTTGTTGTGTGTGTGTGTGTGTGTGTGTGTGTGAAATGTATCCCAGTATTTCCGAGAACCACTGTTTATTTCGAGCATTGCATTTTAGATAAACGTTTATACTTATTAAATATCAAACAACAAATAAGCAAAACAACGGTTACAAACAAATAACAATAGGAACAAAACAGAAGCAGCGAGATTAATATCGACAAGATAAAGAAAATAATGAAATATCGTTGACAAACATGGAACATGCGCGGATCCAGGGGGTTGGTCAACTATGAAATTACCATGCAAAGCCAACTATGACATTCACTGCACGTGTGTTAGTGTGTGTGTTTGTGGGGCGGGGGGGGGGGGGGGGGGGGGGGTCGAGTAAATAGGGCTGTGTGAGTGTGTGTGGTGTGTGCCTTCTTCCATACTTTCCTCTTTTTTTTTTAAAGATTTTTACAGGGGGCCATGACCCCCCCCCCTTCAGGATCCGTGCATGTTTAATATCTTATTTCATCCAAACTATAATTACATGGCATCTTATTATAAAACATGACACGTATTTAACAGGCTGCTAGTATTGCAACCACGAGCTTAATATCTGCAACACAATAAAGACTCCCTGTGATGCATATCTCCTGAATTTGTCGTCTGGCATTTGATTACCTCCATTGATAATAATGCTTTTGTTCTTTCCTGCCTTCGATGCTAATTTAATTTTTTTTAATGGAGGATTAATATTCTTGGAGTTCGGGTTGATACACGTAAGGATTAAACTTAAATGCTAACATGTAACTATCCTGTAACATCGTTAATTTTAATGGAGGATTAATATTCTTGGAGTTCGAAAATAATATCCATGACTATTATCTACCCGAAACTCGTTTATTCAGTATGATCTTTTATGTACACCAAAAGCAGTTAAGCAAGTTGAAACTAAACTTCCGGGCTTAAGAAATGATTGCATGCTTAAACCATGTATATTTTAAGCATGTGGCTGTTAACACAGGTTTGAGTCTATTCAAATTGATCATTTTTTGTTAAATCTTGTCGCATATTGTCTCCAACTTGTAATTAGAAAGGCGTTGCTTATATTATACCATTTTGGTCAAAAGTATAATATAACCTGACATACATAAATCTACCTTTTACCAAAACGGTAAGCTATACGTCTATATATCAGTAATACAGTCACTTGGACGGCAAATTCCAGGACATCAACCACGCCATTTGTATTAATCTTTTTTTCCGTATATCACTACTTATGCTTGATGTTCATGGACACGAAGTGAGTGCTTAAGCCTTTGCTAATCTGTTCTGGCCCCAATTTCTCGAAAATTAATACTGGACTTAAGTATGATGGTCAATCTCATGCTCAGAATATGGATGGATTTAAGTATTTGTCTTGAGTGTGAGTCTGAGATAGTACTTAGGTATTTTTCGAGCACTTGGGGGTCTGTTGATAGCTTTACTACTTTGATCTTTCAGTGCCAACGCTTATCTGGACAAGTTCGCTGAGCTGTGTAAAGACGCCTGTTCCGACGAATTCGCTGACGTATCGAAAACGTGGGACTTTTTAAAGACTCTGAAAACTCTGTCGGGGAGGAACTTTGAGGACGAAGAACTGCACACAACAATACGGAAACTCATCGGTGAAGAGGAGAAAGAGAAAAAAATTGATCAGAAAAAATTCATGGAACTGATATGTAGGAATAAGACTGACTAGGCATTGAAGTGCTAATTCACGTGTTCAGTTATTTATTGTTTATGTATTACATGTAGAGTAATTATGTTCGTTGTTCATCTTTCATATTATTGTCATTTCGGTCACGAAAACATTGGACTGAGAATCATTTGGGCTAACGACTGAATTATCATGGAGATAAGTCATACAAAGTTATCTTAATAATCAAGGCATGTGAAGTGTATAGAATGCGTTTACAATTAATGGCATAGATATTATTGAGATATGAAATGCTTTAAACAACTATTGACTTGCACATCTGTTAAATTGAAATATTTTGAGAAAGAAAAATATAGTAAACATTTTTTTCTAATTTAACGATTTTCTCGATTTTTCCCAAATATTATTGTAGCCATATTAAGAAATTTGACGATATAACCAAAGTACATATATAATGTGAAAGAACATATACAAAATCATTTGTTTTTATATGTATTACAGATCCGTACATTCTGAACCGATTGTGTTCTATACATGAATCTTAACAATTCAGATACACATGTAGACATTCTAAACATTGTTTGGACTAATTCAACTAATAATCTTATAAATACATGTTTATCGAAGTTGAATTTTGCAAATGAATGCATGTTTACATTCAGAAGGAATGTTTATCTTCGTAACATATCATTTATATACATTTTATTCTCTTAGAAAATCATATTTTGTTCGAAAATGCAAAAGAAAAGGCTGATTAGTGATTAAACACTCAAAAATAAAATGCATACTAGTATACAATAATTTACAAATGTAATATCTATTTCAAATTCTTTCTAGTTGTCCTCGTTTCCTATTTTGAATAAGTGCATCTTTCCTCATGGGAAATAACGTTGTCTTTTAACTGTTGAAGATTTAATTTTCTTCTGTCTGTATTTGAACAGCATTGAAAAAGCATGTTTTTGTGCAAAACCACCATAGTCTGAATGTACAACACAGGTTTATTTTGACACTGGCCTTAAATGCAAATATATGAAGACAACATACGCAATTTGTCATGCGTTTGTTTGTATATACCAGCATTCATAGGTTGTCACTCATTAAATATAACTACATTCCATGAATGATAAAATAACATTAATTTGCATCTTACGGTTTATTATCATGCTTTTATTCACAAGTTAACTTGTTATTACATCCTGTATCATATTTCATGATTTGAACATCTATAACCATTTGTCATTGAATAAAAATAATACTTTTTATAACGAATATCGTATTTCTTGTTGCTGTCTTTTATACCATTTGCAAGGCTGTTGAAATTAGCTGTTTGAAAATAGTTTTATATGCGGTCTCTATGTTAATTATCCTAGCAATTATGATATAATTTACGTTTGGTAGTGGCAATAACCACACGTGCCAGTAAATTGACCTTTACTGCAGTTCCTGTATGAAACGTAAGAGGCCCTGCTTTGGATATGAAAACAATGCATACAAAGATATTTTGTATTTGTATTTCCTTATTTGTTAACTCATGAAAAAGAAGAGCCGAATTTCACATTCGGAACACCTCACCCATTTCTTCCAAATATCAAACGGGTTAGGCCGGGGATTGCCGAGTTGACACGATTGCGAATTTCATTGGATTTCTAAGGAATTGTGTCGAATTTATGCGCTATCTCCTATTGAGGTCTTTCACACTCGGTCGAATTCAGGTTGAAAAAGTCCAGAATTATGATCACTAATGAAAAAAATGTAAAATGTATTGGAAAAGAAGAACAGGGATTGGGGCGCAAGAATTAAAACGACATAATTCCTTATGATATGTTAAATATATATGTCAATTATGAATGTCCCCATTGCAATTCCGCGCTACTCGTATAAATTATTCTTTTTCTTGTATATATTGCTATCAATAAACTGTATCGGTTAAAGCGTCCGCCCCGAAATCGGAAGGTCGTGGGTTCGATCCCCAACCGCGACATACCAAAGTCGTAGAAATGGTACTGTTATAGCTCCTTGCTTGGCGCTCAGCATATAAGAGAAGTTCCAGGAAATGTTTGCCCGGTGTCAGGATATGATTGGGTGTGGTATTATGCCACATGTTTATGGCGTGATACGGCAGTTTGGCAGCACTATATCTGTCTCAAGTAGACATAGTCTCCAAATGACTGAAATACTGTCGGTGGGACGTTAAACCCAATTAACAAACATAAATTATACCGTGTGTCAACTTTGTATTCTCACGGAAAATGGTTTCAAATGAAGGTTTTTGATAAAACACGACCATAAATCCAAATATACACGTGTAGTTGACAGTAGCCTGGGCCTCGCGTACAATTACCCACGGAATATGTTTTTTAAAATGGACAATTATGCCTAAGCAATCACATGATATCTATGTTATTTTCCACGTACATTGAAAGAATTCTGGGGTATGTATGATCATCAGAACAGCCCAAAATATCCTCTTTTTTTCACAATAAAAATATTTACGTATGGAAATTTCTGCATTGTCGCTTTTAAATTTTGATGTTTAATGTCAGAGTTGGTGCAGTATATTTAGGAATGTGTGCATATATGGTTAGATAAGTCCCTATAGTTACTAAGATATTAACTATTTCATCATGCTTTTTTTTTTCAAGCTGGACTATACAAAGAAAGGCCACATACCATGCAGAGGGCAATCTTACCAAAGATCAATATATTAAAGTCTCCGTATGTTTTAGTGTGTATAAATATTTAACCGCGTCCTAGTGTACTTACACTATAATAGTTTTCCTGCATTTTTTACCGCCGCCAAATAACACAGGAATTGAATTTTACACGAAACATACAACATGACAGAAACACAAGATGTAGCTTTTCGGTCTATATTTAGCTCTCAACAACGTCAGCATGGAATTAATTAGGAAACTCCTGTAGTCAGTGGAAAAAACATTTAGGCACACAGATCATTTGATATTGCAAACTTTAAAAAAGTATGGAAAAATCACAGAGGAAAATTTAACCATATTATAAAATAATAATTTCTCTACTGCAAGGAATTGTGTTTAGCTCGATTTATTTTAAAGATTATTTTAAATTATTAATTAAATACAACCAGTATATCAGAAATAACATCACATTTTACATAATGTACTTTTCTATTGCAATGTTCTATTGTAAGATGCAGTTTACTTTCACTTATCTTCAATAGAAAGAGATATTTGAAAATGTGACGTTGTGAGAATTGGACAATTGTGAGATTTAGACTAGTTGCCAATCTTTGTTTAATAAGTCTTTGCACGGCTGGTGAAGATACCATACTTATCTAGGTATCTACACTATACACAATATATTAATCTGTCACCTTAAATAATTAGCTTGATTGTATATGAAGCAAGAGATTTCGTTCAAGTCATCACGTTCTTGCGAGAAAACGCGATGTGTCTGATATTTGAAAGATCGAGCCTGTTAGGATGGCGAGGCTAAGGTGGCATAAAGCCTTAATTCGCACGTAATAGATATCGCGTGCGCACGCGATATTGAAATACCTTTCATGTCCCTTTTATGCCACCGTAGGTCTGTGCAAGAATGTGCCTTTCTCCGTTTTTTTTTTTTTTTTTTTTTTTTTTTCAATAATTGATTTAGGATCTATGTGACATGAAAAACAACTTTCTCCGCAACCAGATGTAATTGTTAGGTTTATAAAAATAATAATAAAAATAAATAAAAATGGTTTTAACAAAATTGACATGATTATATATATATATTGTAAAATATATCATGAAAGAACAAAAAGACGACTAGATCTATCCTTTCTGTCTGCTAAATATATACTCAGTTGTAACCCGGGTTAGGGTTAAGATATATGCATTGTTTTAGATGCAAACAATCTCATAAAGTATAAATACTTTCAACTTAAGATATACACATGATATGTAATGTACCACATATATATTAAATAAAATATTTCGAAAACAATTAATTAAAATAATTTACTCATAAGCTATGCCATACTATAGTATTTCAAGTATTTAAGTATATTTAATAATTTATATATCCTTTAACTAAATCCCTATTAAACTGTAATACTCATTTACACTGATATTTTTTGTTGTTAAGTTTTAGTTTAGCTCACGTCAATTGGGAAACGAGTTTTAACAACTTATATGTATCCCTCACCATGGTTCCTGGCTTGAACCAGTACTTTTGTGTCTATAAAGGTCACGAAAACTCCTTGACCCAACAGGGTTCAAACCAACAACCTTCAGGTCTGCAGTCAGGAACACGGTACCCTGTTGTTGTTGATGATGATGATGATGATGATGATGATGCACCTTCTATATATGTTGAATACCATTTTTGTCTTTTTATGGATTAAGTTTGTATCAGATTATTAGCATATACTATTATTTTTGTTCTTTTCATGTTTTAAAATAATTACATTTTCTTTTTTCAAATGTTTTTATTTTCCTGTATTGGTTCCTTTATCTCACGCAAATATGAATCCGCGCGAACAAATTGTTGACTAAATATTAAACATTGAAATTATCATTTACTCCTAGTACAAAATGCGATATGTTTATTGTTTATAAGGGTTTTTTGGTGTCTCCAGTTGGTATTATTGTTTTTAGTGTTTTTAGCTCACCAGAGCATAACGTGCTCAAGGTGAGCTATTGGGATCACCCTCCGGCCGTCGTCAGTGTTAACAATTTGCTTTAAAAGACATCTCTTCTGAAACCGCTGGGTAGAAATTTATGAAACTTGGCATGAGTCATCCTTGGGTGAACCTCCACAAAAAAATCTTAAAATGAACTTGTTCCATGCATAACTCTGGTTGCCATGGCAACCAACACCATTTTATTAAAAAAGAAACTTAAAAAATTCTCTCCTCTGAAACCAATGGTCAGAATTTAACTTCCTTTGGCATATATGGTCACCTCATAGTCATCTACCATAATTGCTAAAATAAAGTTGATCCCTTAAAAAATGAGGCCCCATGGGGTTGGCAAGTTTTCTTATATACTCTTTATAGAAATTTTAAAAAAAAAAAATCTTTTCTGAAACTAATGGTCAGAATTTAATTTCGTTTGGCACAAATGGATTTTTTTTCAACAATATTTGCTAAAATGAAGTTGATTCCTTGAAAAATGAGGCCCACAGCATTGGTTTTAGTTTCCTAAGGGAGGTAATCAATATTTTAATACTCTAATAGAGAGTTTTGAGTAACTTCCTTTGAAATGATCAAATACTAGTATTCTACTGTAAACCTCTTAATAGAGAGTATTGATTCACTTCCTTAACTGAATTCATTTTTATCTCATCTGTTTCGAAGAAAAAGTTGAGCTATTATGATCGCTGGGTCATTGTTGTCGTTGTGCAAGAACTTTAATGTAGCCCATTACTTAAACACCTTTAAAGGCATCAACACCAAACTTGGAATACTTTATAATCATGACAAGGTACAACTGTAAAACAAGGGGCATCATTCTAAAAGCTATATTTTTGGAGTTATGCCCCTTTTTAACATATAATTTTGATCAAAATTGTTAATTAAGTAGAATGATTTGAAAACTATGAGAGGTATCAACATGAACTTGGAATACTTGATAATCATGACAAGGAGCAGTTTTATTCTGAACGCAATATTTTTGAGTTATGCCCCTTTTTAACTTGAAATTTTGCAAAAAGTGATTTTATTCAAGGCAATTACAATTCTTCTACACTATGTAAGATTTTTTTTTCGTTTTTATATTTACTTAACAGTTTTTCTTAATGTTTTATTTTTATCCTGACACTGGACCAACTAGTACTATTTTTTATTTGTACGCTGTGACTGGGGATTGAATCCGCGACCTGCTGGTTACAGGGCAAACGCCTGATTTTTCAAATTTAAATAGTCATTATCTTCTTATTTTGCTAAAATATCTTTAAAAAATCAATAAGCATCAGTTATTCAGTTCAATGTATTTGTTCCAACGTTGCTCCTTTTTAATTATGCAACCCGGAAGATCTGTTCATCTTGACGAGTCAGCTTCCATTCGATTCATTTGTTTTAGTTAGGGACAAAGGAGGACTCATCTTGGAGAATGAAATGCCTCAAAAGCCTTAATGTCAGTACACTTCCTTGCAATTCATAAGAAGCTGCCAATTCAGAGGTACAGGGGATGAGGCAGGAGTCAGTTGCTGCAACTTGTGATGTGTGTGGGCAGGTACATTGTCCTATAGAGCAAGAGGATATCTCTGCTTTATTTTTATCTAACTTTCCCCCTTACTTGAATTCTGCTGTCAAATTTTTAATACCAGAATATGAAGGGAAATCATGAGTATTGTTCATGTTTTGTTAAGTGCCTCTTGAAAGAAAAGGAAAGCATTGATAGCGCTAAGCAAACAGATGATTTAATGTAATGATGTAGCATTTATTTTATATATTAAAAGTAAATTTTAAGAACGTAGTTCAAATTTCCAAGCGATGCCAATTAATCCAATAACCTGCTTCGATTTGCATTAACACGATCATAACAGGAAAATATGAACAGATTTTTGTAATGGACTGCTTACAATAAGCACATTGCCTCTCTTTCCTACACTTTGAAAGATTTACATTAATATGTGCAGGATGAGCTATAAGGATCGTTGAATGTCCGTCGTCTACCGTCATCCACAATTAATTTGTTTATACTCTAGCATTTTAATTTCTCTAGTCTCTTTCAAGTTTGAGTATGGCCGATATTTGCCAATTATATTGGGAGATATGCCCCTTTTAATTTAATAAATGCAAGATTTCAGGTTTCTTTGCATTCTTACACCTTCATTTCCTAAGCAATCTTCTCTAAACCTTGTGACAGTGTTTATAGCCATAGTTAGATTATGGCTAATATTGGCAAATGTCAGGAGTTGTGCCCCTTTAATGTAAAAAAGCCAGATTTTACTTTGTTTACACTCTAGCATTTCATTTCTTAAGAAATCATCTTAAAACTTCATTGAGGTGTTTATAGCCATGATCTCTCAAGTTTGATAATAACTGATATCGAACAATTAAGTTAGAAGTAATGCCCCCTTTAATAGAAACAAGAAATATCTTTAAACAAGAGGGCCATGATGGCCCTGAATCGCTCACCTGAGTACCATTGCTTCAACTGATGTCAAGGTTTTTAAACAGACAAGGATTCTGATATAACTTAATCTAAAACATTTTACCCCTGACAATACTACACACCAAATATCTAAGCAATGGGCTATATGGTTTCAGAGAAGACTTGGGCGCAGGGTCATTTATCACCGAAGGGCCAAGACTTTGAAAATCTTTGTAATGAACCATTAGATGCTACTACATACCAAAAATCTTAGCTCTAGGCCTTATTGATTCATAGAAGAAGATTTTTTTAAGATTTTCCTATTTAACTCTATGTAAAACAAGTGACCCCAGGTGTGGGGTCATTTATCACCATTGGGCTACGATTTGTACAATCTTGGTAGTGGCCCATAAGATGATGCTACATACCAAATATCAAAAGGTTAGGCCTTGTGGTTTCGGAGAAGAAGATTTTTTCAAGTTTTTTTCCTGACCCCTGGGGCGGGGCCAATTTTGACCCCGGGAATTTGTACAATCCTGGTAGAGAGTCATAAGATCATGCTACATACCAAAAATCAAAAGGCTAGGCCTTGTGGTTTCAGAGAAGAAGATTTTTTAAATTTTCATTTTTAAAATCTATTTTTAGCTCCTGTGACCTAATTATGCGATGGACCAGAACCATTTATACAACTTTAGTAGAGCTTCATCCAAGGAACATTCCTGCAAAATATTTTTCAAATTGGCCAAGCCGTTTAGGAGGAGATGTTGTTTGAAGCAATTGTTGACGCCGGACGCACGGACGACGGACGCCGGACAAAAGGCGATCAGAAAAGCTCACATTGAGCACGTTGTGCTCATGTGAGCTAAAAAGATATTCGGCGTAGGATGAAAGAAAAACGAGATTTCCAGTCTTCTAGAACATTCCGAGGAAAAGCGCGCGAAAGACCGACGCACAACAAATTTAGTACGCTCTAGAAATAGTTCAGTATTTTTTCTATGAAATATACTTATTTATAGACGGTAATACAAAAAAATTATATCTGTAAATAGGCTTGTTTGATATTTGTTCATATCATTATTGCATATGACAATTATGATATAAAAGCGTTATTAGTTGTTTTGGTTTTGGCGAATTAATTTTCAATGAGAGCATCTCGGCAGGCTGGAAGAATTCAATATACATAGTAATTAAGGGGTTTCATGTCATAACACGGTGGATTCTTTTTTGTTGTTTTAAATCATTTTCACAAAGTAGCATTCCTCAATTGATGGAAAAGATTTGTATTTAACTTACTGAAATCACTTTCATGTTTACATCAAAAAGAAAAGTAATAACACCAAGCTGAATGATATATACAAGCTGCACCCCTTATTTACAGTAATTTTATAGTCCATAACGATGCGTTAACCAATAACAGGAGTCCTTTTATTCAGATATTAGTTAATTTTTTTTTGAGTTGAAATCGAAATTATACAGCTACGCCGAAAAAATGCCAGATTTCACTTTGATAATACTTAAGCATTTTCATTTCTTAAGCAGTCATTTTCAAACTTTAAAACAATAATTGTGGCCATTGTCTTTTAGCCAAGCTTGATTATGGCTGATATTAGCCTATTTTGTCAGGAGTTATGCCCCTTTTAATATAAAAATGCCAGATTTCACTTTGTTTATTAATTTCTTAATACTATCTTCAAACTTCGTGATAATGTTTATCGTCATAAGGCCAGAGCAATGTTTGTATGTTAGGAATTATTTCCTTTTAAATAAAAAAAAATGCCATATTTCACTTTGTTCACATTTAGCATCTTCTTTTCTTAAACAATCAAACTTTATCACAATATTTATAGCTATGTGTTGGCAAAATTCGATTTTTGCTGATTTCAGCCATTTAGGCCATGAGTTATGCCCCTTCTGATATAAAAAAATTGCCAGATATCACTTTCACTTTTATCATTTCTCAAGCAATCATCTTCAATCTCCACGACAATGTTTATAGTCATAAGTTGAAGAGCATAACTAAAGACAAACCTGGTGCATGCAAACATTGTCTCTGCAGTAATTTTAATTCCCAGATAAGTTTCTCCCTCACCTCTCTCTCTCTCTTCTAACACACACCTATTTCTTCTGTCCCCATTGGCCGAGTGGTTAGAATGTCTGCCCCTGGAGCAGGAGGTTGTGGGTTCGATCCCTAGTCGCGACATAGCAAGTTGATAAAAAAATGATAATGGTATAGCTCCCTTGCTTGGTGTTCAGCATAATTGTAAGGGTACTTCCAGGACTGTTTGGCCCGGTGCCAAATGTCTAAGGCATGACACTGCAGTGTGGCAGCACTATCTGTCTAAGTAGACATCGTCTCTAAATGACTGAAATACTGTCTGCTGGAATGTTTAATTTAACAAACATAAAACCAAACAAACATAAATCTATTTCTCTGTTTATTTCATCAACTCAACCTTTTTAGGTTTAGTTTTTTTTTTTTATCAACTAAACCCCCTTTTATATATAATTTCAAACAAATTCATATTTATTATGAGACTGAATTTTTAAAGGTTACTCAGTAAATCATCATTTTTAAGGTTATAATTATTATTGCTATTTTCATCATATTAATGAGTACATATTTTCAAATATGTCCCCCCATGATGACATTACAAGCATCTGACTTAATACTGTGTATATGTCATGCAAAAGAGACCTTATTTCTCGATTATCTTTTTTGTGTGCTATTGCTTTTTAATACGCCCAAAGGGTTGTATTATGTTATTTCCTCAGTCATCTGTCTATCCATCCCTCCTTCTGTCTGTTAGCAGAACCTAGTTAACGCTCCTCCTACACTACTGGAGGGATTTGGTTTCAAACTTAGCAACAATACTTGCCATTATATATAGATGAGCATGAAGGCTGGATTTGCTATCAGATGTAACTTTAATGAGTTCCCCCAGAACCAACTCCTACACTACGGGATTTGGTCTTGCCTTATATGATGTGAATGGAGGCTGCATTTCACTCTCACTTGCAACTTTCAAGAGTTATGGCCCCTTCTCAGTTTTTCCTATAAGCAGTTTTATAAGCAGGACCTCATGAACTCAACCACTGCTGGAGGATTTGGTTCAAACTTACAGAAATACTTGCCTTTATATGTAGATATACATAAGGGCTGGATTTTGCAATCTATGATCGAAACATTTAAAAGTAAATGTAGATATATCAGTAAAAAATGTCGGAGTCACACAAGAGTGTTTTTGTCATGTCAGCATTCTATGAATATGATAAAAAAATAATTCGCCCCTTGATAGAATCTGCAAACAGTGTTGTTGTAAAACAAAAACATTTTTCTTGTGTCAACATTTTGCATTTTCATTTTTTAAAATCATATTACCAGAAAGTGATGTCAATGATAATGACTGATGTTTATGTGTGTATACTGATATATCATTTAATTTACAGTGATGTCAATGAAAGAATGATTTTTGTGTGATACATTTTAATATCATTTTTAATTTACAGGATGTCAATGATAATGACTGATGTTTATGTGTGGATACAGATATATCATTTAATTTACAGTGATGTCAATGATAATGACTGATGTTTATGTGTGGATACAGATATATCATTTAATTTACAGTGATGTCAATGATAATGACTGATGTTTATGTGTGGATACAGATATATCATTTAATTTACAGTGATGTCAATGATAATGACTGATGTTTTATGTGGATACAGATATATCATTTAATTTACAGTGATGTCAATGATAATGACTGATGTTTATGTGGGATACAGATATATCAGTTCAATTTACAGTGATGTCAATGATAATGACTGATGTTTATGTGTGGATACAGATATATCATTTAATTTACAGTGATGTCAATGATAATGACTGATGTTAATGTGTGGATACAGATATATCATTTAATTTACAGTGATGTCAATGATAATGACTGATGTTTATGTGTGGATACAGATATATCATTAATTTACAGTGATGTAATGTAATGACTGATGTTTATGTGTGGATACAGATATATCATTAATTTACAGTGATGTAATAATTTTTTGGATACAGATATATCATTAATTTACAGTGATGTTACAATTATAATTTATGAAATTTCATGTTCATTGTGATATATTTACCAAATGCTTTACCACGGCTTTGATTGATTAGGCTTCCTGTGAGGTAATTGACATAAGTATTGCACCATTTAACATACTAGGCTTCTTCACATTACAATACCTTCGGGAATATATTGCCACTCTTTGCGGTGCTCTTGTTTTTGAAATATCTTATTAACTATTCTTGCAGTTATTGCTATTTTTAATATACTAATATGTATGTATACCTTATTCACTCTACTTTTTTTTAGATTTACTTTTTCAGATACAGATATCTAAACATTTGCCATGGTAATGCTGACATAGAGTGCTGTGAAGTTCAGGGTGTTCCTGCTGACTAATGTTTGCTTTGTCTAAAAAAAAATGGTTTCCATTATTGAGTGATTGATTAAATGATTAAAGAACAATAAAGAACAACTTCAGAAGTGACCAGCCAAACATAAGGCACATAAGGCATGCCACTTGTCTGTACCGTGACCCTACTTCGTCTCTTTGACTAAATCACAAAATGACTTTACCTCAGGAAAACTTAAGTACAAATTTATGACTTCATAAATATCTATTTACTGGACCTTTTAATGGAATATAAAACATTGGATATTTCTTTACTTGTACAGACTGAGTACTAGAAATGTTTCCAGAGGACATAGAATGCCCCCAACCATTGAAATTTTCCAAAACAAAGGCTTTTTTTTGAAAAAGCCCCAACTCTGTCAACTTCAACGATGGTTCAATGAAAATACCCAGGTGTGCATGTTCATGTCCTGAAGCATAAAATTTCATATTTTTTCAAAAACAAAAGCCCATAACTCTGTCAACTTCAATGGTGGTTCAATGAAAATACTCAGGTGCGCAAGTTCATATCCAGAATAATATATCCATGAAGTTTTAAGTCTGTAGTACAAATATTTTTTGAGTTATGCGTGTCACAAAGTTTTGGGACGGAAAGATGGACGGACAGACAAAGGTAAATCTATATTGCCCTCCCCCCTTTTTTGGTAGGGGCAATATTAAACACCTGAGCTACATCATTGTGTGAGCAAACAGAGGGCTGTGGTGTGTTCAGTCAAGCGTATGTTCGCTCATAGTTGCAAGTTGGTACCCAGCTTACATTCATTACACAGTGATAAAACAGGAGTCAAACCGCTCCCATTATGGTGAATGAACTCACAGCTGGTTACCAAGAGTCTATGTGAGGTAAAGAGTTAACAATGAATGGTACCTGTTACCTACTTTGGTTACAAAGATCAAAAGCAATCAGTATCAGGTAAAACATTGTTTATTAAAATTTCAACTATGCAAGACAGTGTATTGGATAAATATCTTCATTATTTAATTGTAAAACAAGAATTACAATACAGGCAATGCATTTCATAGTACTGTTTCTTAACATACAGGGTAACGTTAAGATGCAACAAGCCAATGTAGCAAATTCCAAAAGTACTGAAAAAAAAATCCCAAAATCAGCAGAATTTATAGAAAAATAGAAAATATTCTTGAGGACTTTTAACAGAAAATGAGTTCCAATTTACAGGAAATGCTTCTAAAATTAACAGAAAAAATAATCTCAAAATTAATTCACTTTGACATTTGTTAAGCAGTGAAAATGACCCGAAATTAACAGTAGACTTATAAGAGGACACTTAACAGAAATGATCAAGTATGGCACTTAAAAGAGACAGCATAAATACAGAAATCAGAACAGAGAGAGAGAGAGAGAGAGACTGAAAATATATATTTCTCCATATGATAATAGCACTAGAAGATAACAAGTCAACTGAAATTCTGCCATCTAAATTGGGACCAAGTAGCTCTACTACACTTTTGTATACAAGTTTGTAATAAATGTACAAGATATCTCTAGGCCATTCATTGTTTTTATATAATAAATAGCATAACAACAATGCTTATACAACCAATCTTTGATACATGATCAGCCTTCTACTAATATAATCAGAAAACATATCAGTAAATATAAATCTAATATTGCAATATTCAAAACAATGCCCAAAATTGAATAACATACTACAGTTAAACCTGTATTAGCGGCCACCTGTATTTAGTGGTCAACTTGCATTAGCTGTCAATATGTATTTTGTTATAAATTTAAACTACATTTAGCGCCGCCTCTGTTAGGCAGTCACTTTCTCTTGACTGACCGCTTTAGACGTGTTTGACTGTATATTTGATGTGTAACATTATAAATTAACAAAATCATGTGTATAACATTACTGATCTTCTATAACCCTTTCCCTCATAAAGGAAACCATGAAAAGACCTAAGCGAACAACATAAAACCAGATCAGCCTGCGAGTAACTCGCAGGCTGATCAGGTTTTATGCTGTTCGCTGCTCCTCAGTGGTCTGGAAATGAGGACTTTCTAATTAAATTTGGTAAGGTTTAACTGTGGTTTTCTGCAGATCAGGCTTTATGTGGTACCTATTGAGTGCGTCAAAATGAGTCTATATGAGGGAAAGGGATAATCACATGGTTGTTATTCACCTGTTAAGATGATAAATCACACTGTCCATGAATCATAATGAAATGAGTTGCAGTTAAGATAACCATTAAAGACAATTTTATGTTTAAAACATATCTTGCCTAAAAAACTTCTATAAAGTGACAAAAACACAACCATTTCAGTTTCGCTAGTTAAAAAAACAATCTAAAAGATGACAACATTAGTACAAAGTCAGGTGTAATTAATTAACTGGCATGTGTTGGTCTCCGACCACTAGCTGTTTCTATGTTACTAAAGGCGATACATATTTCCATCCAATCACCACGCATTTATCTCTCCTTCATTCTTCGGCACAGATCTCTGCCACCACGATTTCAGATATAATTTTTTTTTTTTGATTGTTAAAAAAACTGTTTCTATGTATCAGCTTAGTTTTATCTCATTCATATATAATGAAATAAATAAAAAACTAGAACTATCACTAAATGTGATTAATACCCCCGCAATACTGCTTTAGAAATGATGAAGTTATTAGGATTAAGAAGAAGAGTATGAAAAAGACATTTTTACATTAGTTTTTTTTCCAGATTTTTGGCCAGTTTACACAGGTTGTGCTTGACCATTGTATGAAATTGTTTTGAATTCCAACCAGTTCTTTTCAAGTTATGCTATGGACAAGGAAAAGTAACAAAGGGAAATAACTCTGTAATTACTCTAGATAGAGTTATGGTTCTTGTGCACTGCACTTCCTCATATTGTGGTTGACCATTGTATGAAATTGTTTTGAAATCCAACTTGTACTTTTCAAGTTATGCTCCGGACAAGGAAAAGTAACAAAGGGCAATAACTCTGTAAAAAGTCAAGATGGAGTTATGGTTCTTGTGCACTGCACTTCCTCTCCATGTGCTTGATCATTGCATGAAGTTGTATTGAATTCCAATAATGCAACGGACCGCTGGACCGACCGACCGATGAAAATAACCGTTACCGGTATTCTTTATTTTTTTCAAATTCTTTTTATTTTACAGCAAGTGGCATTTTCCTAAGTATATTTTCTGAAATAAACATCAATTATCACCTTGTGGTAAAAAATAATCTGTTTAGAAAACAACTTTTTCTATGCATGCAGATCTATAAATAATAAATCTTCGCCATTTTAGCTGACCCTCCTAGGAGCCTCATTTTTCAAGGGATCAACTTTATTTTATTTTTTTTTTGTAGACGGTCATGAGGCGACCATATGTGCTAAAGGAAATTAAATTCTGACCATTGGTTTCACAGAAGAAGAATTTTGATATTTTCTACATAGAGTATTAAAGGAAATTAGCCAATTACCTAAGGGCCTCATTTTTCAAGGGATGAACTTCATTTTAGCAGTTATTGAAGACAGTCATGAGGAGACCATTTTTGCCAAAGGTAATTAAATTCTGACCACTGACTTCCGAGGAGAAGATTTCTGATGTTTTTAAAGTAAAATTCTGTTGGTAGCCATGACAACCAGAGTTCTGCATGGATCAAGTTTATTTTAGCAACTTTTGTGGAGGTTCACCCAAGGATGATCCATGCCAAGTTTCATTAATTTCTACTCAGCGATTTCAGAGGAGATGTCATCTAAAGCAAGTTGTTGATAAGGCACGCAGGGTGATCCTAATAGCTCACCTTGAGCACATTCTCTGGCGAGCTAAAAACAACCTGTGTATGAATAAGAATGTTTAAATCTTGGTTAGAAACCAGATCAAATGCCTCTGCCATTCAGAATAAAAGAATCTTTGCTTTTCTATATCATAAGGGAAATGAATACCTTCTGTAATAATGTCTAATAAACAGGGAGGAAATTCCATTACTTTAGCTTGTAACATGAGCTGAGATAGTCCAAATACATGTATACATTTAGTATGACGTAGATCTGAATTCATCATAATGCTGGTAAAACAAGAATTCAAAAAATCTGCATCAAATTAATAAGATATTGCTAAAACTACAAATGACTAAATGAAATCTTAAATTTATGACAAGTCATTTCATCTTAATATAGGAAAAGATACTTATCTAATTACATTTCATGTCATTATTCAACAATTTTTTTTGTTTTTATTTGATATAAAAGCAAAATGAATTGAATATTTGCCCAGATAGTGAACTGGTAAAACCACTTGCTTTTACCAATGCCACCTGTTTGATCTGAGATTGGCTGAAGGAGAGCTTTGTTGCCCATTCAGATGAGTGATTCCTCCAAGTGCTCATAATAATCATCAAGATCAGAACACTGAGAAGGTTTTCTCAGCAAGATCACTTTCTGTCCAACTGTTGTAAAATAAATTTAAACTCGAAATGACTTTTGTATTGAATAGGCAAAATGATTTTTAAAAGAAATGATCATGAATATATTGCAGAAGTATGGAAAATACTGTCCATTTTGAGAAAAGATATTTTTTCTATTCTACTTTTGTCACATCAAAATACACAGCATGATTTAACGAGCAAGAGTGTAGTTTTTGGTATACTGCTTAAAATTTCTGCTTTAACTCTTTCATACACCAAAGCTTTTAGGGAATAATAACCTCTGCAACAAGCATGAAACCAGACCAACCTGTGACTACATGTACTTTATTATGGTGATTGAATGATTGATTGAATTTACCATCGCTGCAACAGTATTTCAGCCATGTAGCGACGTCAAGCGAGGAAGACCCCGAATGCACAGAGGCATCTGGGTAGACTATTGACTATTTGGGTTTACCGTCTCTTCGACAGTATTTCAGTCATGTAGCGACGTCCAGCTAATTACAGGTGAAGAAATACCCCGAATGCACGGAGGCATCCGGGTAGAACCACCGACCTATCGCAAGCCAGCTGGAAGGCTTCCTCAAATGAAAATCCAAATGACCCTGCCGGGATTCGAAGCGTCTGGGTAGAACCACTGACCTATTGCAAGCCAGGTGGAAGGCCTCCTCACATGAAAATCTGAATAACCCTGCCGGGACTTGAGCCCACATGGGGCAGAGTGAGGGTAAAAGTCAGTGACTTTACCCTCTCGGCCACAGAGGCCCCGTTATGGTGAAGATTACCATCACTGCAACAAAATTTTAGTTAAACAATGATATCCAACTGATATTACAGGTGGAGGAAGTCTCCAAAGTACACAGAGGCACCAGGGTAGCGCCATCAATCCACCATAGGCCAGCTGGAAGGTAATCTGATTAAACCTCTTGGGATTTGAACCCACAATGATTTGCAGCTGAGTGATGTTCAAGTTTGTGACCCTACCCACTCAGCCGCAGATGTCTGGTGAGTGTTTAACGGACTGATCATAGGGTATGCTTTCTATTTATAGTACCTTGGAAAACAAGAAAGGAAACACTGTATAAAATGTTCAGAGATTGTTGTCAGCAATACTGGATTTTCTATTGTTATCACCAATGTGTAAAATGTTGCAATTGAGTGCAAAATTGAAAACATAATGCTAATGGCAAATTAACACAAACAATTTTCAAATATACTCAAGTTGTAAAAGAAGGTGTGCATTTATTCTTTTGTTTATTTGAATGTATAATTTCAAGCAGGAGTATAGCATGTTTTGGACCGTGAATATTCCTCTTAAATATACCGGTATATTCCTTTGAGATAACAAGAGCACAACATGTTGATGCCAACAGCTTCTCTGTTTTCTCTTGTTTTTATTAAAAAAGGGGGAGATCAGTTTTGTCAAAATGGACCTAAGAGTTATGTCCTTTGATGGGAATGTAGCCTTTGTGATAGTGAACAAGTATGTGAAGATCAATGACAGAAGGTTAAATAATTTAGAAGTTATGGCCAAGGTTAATGTTTTTCACAACACCTTTGCTGACGACGATGATGACAATGCCAGAGGAATGGAAAAACATAGAGATAAAAATTACACATATTTGTCACACAAAACTCAGTATGTGTTACACCAAACATAATATATTTCTGGATAATAAAGAATACATTTACATAAAAGAAAACCAAATTGCACACTTTCTTTTGCAAATGAGTGTACATTTGTAGATCAGAAACTGAGATTCTTTTTTAAACATCTGTAAGGAAAATAAATCAGTAACAAAATAATTTAACAACATGCTCTTGCATCCACTACTGTCATCTCTGGCTGGTTGGAAGGGTCTGGGATTCCTCCACACCTAGATATTTGTTAGACAGGAAGTCGGTGATTCCCAGGCTATTTATAGCACTGTACACATCAGCAACACCAAGGGCATCAGGGTATCTGACAAAACAAACAAATAATTGGTTAATAATATGGACCTACTGTTAAATATTGGAAGACAATTAAGAATATTCTTATTTAATATCTAAAAGAAATGTAAGAGACTGGATAAGATTGATATTGAATGATATTATATTTGTTTATTGGGTTTAACGTCCCACCAACAGTATTTCAATCATTTTAAGACTATGTCTATTGGAGACAGATATAGTGCTGCTACACTGTTGTATCATGGCTGTAGACATGTGGTATGATACCACACTCAGTCGCATTATTCTGACACTGGGCTAACCAATCCTGCAACTACCATTATGCTGAGCGCCAAGCAAGGGAACTATACCAGCACCAGCCATTTTGATGTTTAATTTAGCCAATGAGTAAGGCACCTGTGAAACAATATGTGACACACTAACATGCACATTTGTGTTGCTTTAATGTTTTAATCTATATTGCATATGTTTGCTTTTTCATTTTTATGAATGCAAATTATAAAATTAACAAATCCTCTTCTTTTTTTATGTATACTAAAATACATTATGACAATCACACATGTATACCATGGCATCCCCAATTTATGGCACTGATGATAAAACAATATAACAATAGATGCAAAAAAAAATCAAAAAAAAATCGTTGTGCTCATTAAAAAGATGTGATGAAACAAAGTAATTGAGTTGTCCAGAGCTACTTCATTCAAATAAGAATTAACTATATGACTTTGCATGAATGCTAAATTCTTCACTATTAAGTGCAAAGCACTTGTTGCTTCATAACTGAAAAATTTGCATTAATGATCAAACTTACCTTCCCATGTTTACTTTGAGTGCAAATGTTTCTCGCAAGATGTCCCCTAAAAATGATTCCATAGCCTGGAAGAAAGATAAAAAGTGTTCATTTCATTTAAACTTTATATCTTTATGTTGAATATGCAACAAGAAATCAAGGAACATAAAATAAATAATTATGAACAAAATATTTCAAACATATGCACCAATCAATGTTTTGCCCCAGAGGGCAGGGGCGGGCTGACCTAAGTGAGCATGACAGTTTTCCTTTTTTGGAGTATAATTCCCCACCCTAAGACATTGGTAATTTGTCAAAATTTCCACATTATATGCTTGCCAAAGTCTACTTCCCAAAGCCCAACACCATTCTGTCTTTCAAATTTCCGCCTTTTGGGAACAGTCTTCTGTCAAAAGCCCCATGTATGCTCGCCTCTTTCACCCTGGGGCAAAATAATGATAGGTGCACAACTATCTAGCAGGAAAAATTCAACAGCACCTACCGTGTACATCATCCCCTGGGCAACTGTGCCATAAAGACCGGGCTCTACTTCTGTTGGGTCCAGCCTTACCCCGATCTGTAACACACAGAAAATGTCCTGTTCACAAGGGTACTGAAAAACTTCAGGTATCAAATATACTGTAATATTAACATTTTACATCATGAATATTCATGTACAAATTTATGACTAGATGAATATTACTTTACTGAGCTTTAACCTTTTCCCTCATATAGACTCATTTTGACACACTCAATAGGTACCACATAAAGCCTGATCTGCAGAAAACCACAGTTAAACCTTACCAAATTTAATTATAAAGTCCTCATTTCCAGACCACTGAGGAGCAGCGAACAGCATAAAACCTGATCAGTCTGCGAGTTACTCGCAGGCTGATCTGGTTTTATGTTGTTCGCATAGGTCTTTTCATGGTTTCCTCTATGAGGGAAAGGGTTAAAATGGTATATGAAACAATGGAATTTTCTTTGCCTTGCAGGCACTGCAGAATATGAGCTTAAGTATTGTATGCTTAAACAGAGGAGACCCTGATCAGACAGAAGACTTCAAGAGGATTTACAATTCGGTCTAATTTAAATCATTGACATCAGCAATGACATCATTTCCTGCACTATCTGACATCACTTATTGTGCTTCTCTAAGACTGAAGAGCTTACCTTGTTTGCAACCTGATCCACAAATGGAGTTCCCTTCTGTTAGAGGCAGATATTCTACAACATCTTTGGCAGGATTCAGCTCTGTTTCTTTCTTCACTTTCACCCTCTTTTTATCTGCAATATGATGTTAAAGAACTCTGATTAGTATATAAATAATAGAAAATGTTAACTCAGGATTCCAGAAGACTTTTGAAATTTGGGATACATCTCACAAAGAGATTCATCAATTATGGAGGTACAAGAGCAATTGTGAAGGTATCGCAAGATCAAGATTTCTGAACGGACAGAGGGACACACAGATGGAGGGCAAACCTATAGTCCCCTACAGTATAAACACCAGTATGGGACTAAAAATAAGCCATTTTAAATAATACTGTGTATAAAAAGGTTTGAAAATAATGTCCAACAATAACATTTCAGAATACAAGTGAGCAGTTTTATCCAAAAAAGTCATTTTACATTACTTTCATGAACTGTACATGTTACTGTTGATCATCACATAATATTATTGCAAATACATCAATACAGAAAACTTACAGGAATAATAAACAAGTTTTGTTTTCTGGAGAAATATCTTTTATAAAATACAAAAATATAAGTTGCATTTTTAATGATTCTGTTAAATCAATACCTGCAGTAGCAATAAATTTTATTCTATGGATATAATGTTCTCATTTGGAATAAAAAGAGTGTTCTTTGGAACACATGTGTCACTGCTGAAGCGTGACAGAACTAGTGTGACAGACAGACGGACAGATAGACAGAAAAGTGATCCCTATGTGTCAACCTTAAATCCCCTTTTCATGAAACTCAAGTGAACAGAGAAACTCAACTCACCAATGGACAATATGTCAATTTCATCGTCACTACTGTCTACTACAGTCACATTCTCCATTAATGATGTCACTTCCTGCACAATCTGGTCACCACCAGTAACGGAAGAGAACTTCCTGTGCTGCTTCTCTGATATCAGAGATGTTTCTGCCTGCAGATCTACACCGGTTGGATGCAGGGGCTTCTCTGATGATTACATATGAATACAATGGTGTTGACAATATGAAATTGAACAAGGTTATTTTCAATACAGGAAAAAGGGTTTCATTAAAAATATAACAATCAAAGCCACAAATGTGCTGAGAAACTGTCAGCTGGATTTACAAGGTGATGTAACTAAAATTCGAATTCCAGTCTTTACTCACTGACGCAAAAAACTCTACACATTTTCCTGAAACTCTAGTTTCTAGTAGAAAGTCTGCTGAACTCTCTCTTTGTTTCATGGTAATCCAGTCAACAGTTCCTCAAAGACTTGATCGCTTTGTTTCATAATGATCAAGAGTGAGGTTCAATTCATAAGTTGCATACCTAAGGAGGTCATGATCTTACAGTCACATTGAACTGATATACCACTGAGCATGGAGGGATACAGTGTCATGAAAATGGCTGTAGTAATTATGCAATTAAACAATGCCTGCTTTTGTTACTGGCTCCCGCAAGTCTGAAAATAAGTAGACCTCCTCTATGCATTACCTTTATTGCGGTTGAAATAATTATGTGATAAGGTTTTCAAAATCCAATAGTGAAATCTGAGATATCGTGTTAAATACAACATTAAATTTCTCAAGATTCATCTTGACCTGATGATATCAGACATGTGAATAGACTGAATCATTAATTGAACACCATGTCTGAACCATACAAATATAACAGAAAGAATGTTCAAGGAAGAGCTGTCTGTAGCACAGTGTTGCTCAACTATTTCGTCTCTTAAATGATTAACAAAATTTAGTTGCACTGCAAAACTTAAAGGAACAAGTACATTTGTAACTGGTGTTACACACAACACATGAGTCCACTACCAGTGAGGTGCATAATTTTTCTGTTACCATAGCAACCAGACCAGATTTTTTGTCTGAGGAAAAAAACAACAAATAAAGTGATATGCAAAGTCTCCATACTACCAACTATTCATATGGTAAGTTTCATAATATTGTCTTGAACGGTTTTTAAGTTATTGCGGGATCCAGATTTCCAGACAGACGAAGGGCAAACGTTCAAAAAGGATATGATTTATAATAAATTCAGTTAGGAGTTATCTAACTCGATTGTCTGATGGCCCTGAACAATTTATGAAGCTTCTAGTCAAACCCACAACTGACTGCAGAGATAAAAGTTCAAATAATTTGCACTGAACTTGTTCATGATATATCTAACTTTAAGCATTCAATCAATAAGCATAGCAGGGTACTAAGCTATAACATGCATGATAGTAAATAGCATGCCCATCTTTAACCAAAGCAATACAGTAACACCAATACTCAGTTCATATTGCACCTAACAACTATTAGCACTGCAGATTGACTTATACCTATCTTGTTCATCTACGATAGAATACATAAACCATGATACAATTCCTGTTGTCAAACAATACAACTGTGATAGTCCATGGACTGACTGAGGGAAAATGAAATGCCAACTATGCCTTTCAGCCTGCAGTATACAATCAACTAAGATGTTTGTTTAATTGTGTTTTAATGTCCTCCCAACAGCATTTCAGTCATTTGGGGACTTTTTTTCTACAAGAGACAGATAAAGTGCAGCCACACTACGATATTATGCTGTAAGCTAGTGACATGATACCACACAAAGTCACATTATCCTGATACCGGGCCAACCAGTCCTGGAACTGCCTTACGTGCTGAGCGCCAAGCAAAGGAAATATACCAGTACCATTTTTTTACAACCTGGTCTGTCACAGCCAAGGATTGAACCCATAACTTCTTGTTTCCAAGATGGATGCTGTAACAGACTGGCAACAGGGACCAATACACAATTAAGTACTTACCCAGGTAATGAGGACTGTAAGCATGCAGACGACACCAGGTGAGAATCTGTCGGGTCGACCAGAGTGACTCCCCCTTGTACTCAGTGCTGCCACCTAGGTATGAGCTGATGTACCTCCGCACACTGGATGCTCTCTGCCACTATTTGGACATTCTAAATTTAGGCTTGCTCAAATATGTGCTTCCTGAGTTGTCATTTTAAATAAAAACACAAAAAGAAATATTCTTTTTCTGCAATATTTTGGAATACATGTCCTACAGACACACAGATAAAAATAATGCATTAGGATTATTTAACACATTCATTCAATTACATATATGTTATTTTTTGCTATGTTATATCATTATACCATTGGCAGAACTAAGTAAACAGAAAACAGGGTTCTTATCTCTCAGGGACTAATGAGTAGCAATGTTTGTTGGGTTAAACTTCTCATTGACAGTATTTCAGTAAAATGGAAACTATATCTGTTGGAGACAGATATAGTGCTGCCAAACTGCAGTATCACACCCAGTCACATTATCCTGACACCAGGCAAATCAGTCCTACTCTGTATTCATATGCTAAGTGCCAAGCAGGAAGCCACCTAGTACCATTTTAATAACTTAGGTATGCATGGGTAAATGTTGGTAGTTAAAAAAAACACCTGAAAATCCTGCTTTCAGCAAGTTTTATATATAGTTTTATATAGAATAAGAAGTAATTTTGCAA
Source organism: Solen grandis (assembly GCA_021229015.1). Lineage (NCBI taxonomy): Eukaryota > Metazoa > Mollusca > Bivalvia > Adapedonta > Solenidae > Solen > Solen grandis. The sequence goes on along the minus strand of CM037788.1, from coordinate 34,338,178 downwards.
TCAGAACAAGAGCTGTCTGAGGACAGCACGCTTGACTATTCAAAAGGCTTCTTGGTAAATCAAATGAAATCTATTTCAATTCTTGCCCTTCACATACCCTGTACATAATAATAATAGTCAAAAATGATATACCTTGATAGTCTGATACCCTTAATATTTTTATTAAGTCTAAAATCAATCCCATGCCTAGTTACTGAGACATAAGCATAATAACACTGTGCATGAAAAACTTTAACCAAAAATCCAAGTTAGAAAAGGGTCATAATTTGCATAAATTCAGTCCAAAAGTTATCCTCCTTAGTTTTCTGATGCCCCTGAAGACACTCCTTAACTTTCTAGTCAACCAAAATTTGATATAAGCCGGATAGTAGCTTGAATGCAAAAATTTAACCAAAATTCAAAGTTAAAAGGGACCATAATTAAAAATATATATAGTATGATACCCCTAAACACATTAAAGATGTTTCAAATCAATCCCATGCCTGGACTCTGAGATATAAGCATGAAAGTACCTTGCATGCAAAGCTTTAACAAAAATTTTGAAGTTAAAAAAGGGGCCATAACTTGTAATATATTCCACCAAAAGTTATCTACCTTGATATTATGATACCCCTAAATGTATTAAAGATGTTCCAAATCAATTGCATGCCTGGATACTGAGATATTAGCGTGAAAGTACCTTGCATGCAAAACTTTAACCAAAATTTCAAAGTTAAAAAGGGGCCATAATTTGTAAAATATTCTATCAAGAGTTATCTACCATGAAACTATGATACCCCTAAACATATTAAAGATGTTTAAAATCAATCACATGCCTGGATACTGAGATATTAGCATGAGAGTATCTTACATGCAGAACTTTAATCAAAATTTCTAAGTTAAAAAGGGGCCATAATTTGTAATATATTCCATCAAGAGTTATCTACCTTGGTTGTCTGATGCCCCTAAACATATTCATAAACTTTCAAGTCAATACCATAAATGGTTATTGAGATATAAGGTTGATAGTAACTTGCACGCAAAACTTTAACCAAAAGCTGCAACGCCAACGCCGACAACAGGGTGACTACAATAGCTCTCATATTCTTCGAATAGTCGAGCTAAAAACCTGAAGTTCAGAAAAAATCCTGAAAACTTTTACCCATTGGTATGTTGCAGTTGGGGATCAAACCAATTCCTGAGGCAGATGCTCTAACCCCTTTGCCATCAGTGACAGTGAGTAGCAATGATTTATTCTATATTTTCTTCCTCTAGCAGCACATGTAATTCAGTAATTTTGAGATTTGTGCTATCCAACTGCAGTATCACACCATTGACATGATACCTATACCCACTTACATTATCCTAACGCCGGGCATATCAGTCCTACTCTGTAAATATGTTGAGTGCCAAGCAGGAAGCAACTAGTACCATTTTAGCAACTTTGGTATGCTGTGGTTGGGGATCAAACCAACCCCCAGGGCAGACACTCTACCACTTTGCCATCAGAGACCGTGAGCAGCAATGCTTTTTCTATTTTTTCCTCTTCTAGCAGCACATGTAATTAAGTAACTTAGGGATTTGTCCACATGAAACAGAAACTGAGCTGCCTCCCTCAGTAATTACCTTGTAGACATGTGGCATAACACAACCTCCCATGCATCATCCTGATACAAGGACAACAAGTCCTGGAACTTCCATTTTACTGACTGCAAAGCAAGGCCGCTACTGCAGGGCATTTATTTAACAATTCTGGTATGTTCCAACAAGGGACTGCACCAATATCTTCCTGCTTCAATAAGTAGCAACAAACAGTATTAAGCCTATCATATCAAGAACAGTTGGGTTATAAGAACAGCTGGGTTATAAGTAGTCTTATTTATGGTGGATAATATATTTGGCAGAAATCAATCCTCCATATGGTAGAATGTCATCTTTCTGCTTTCACTTACCTCAGAGGATCTTTTCTTTCCAAGACTCCATGACAACCATGTTCCGTGGACCTGGCACAGTATGGGTGGAGGGTCCGGCCTGCAAACACAGAGCAGACGACATCATTACCTCTCACAGAGAAATGAGTTCAGATCTTTTGATGTGAATTATTTATACATACAGAGTGCAAACAATATAAATGAATAAAATTTGTTTTCGCTAGTTACAAAGAGGAATGTAGACTTATGAATACTGCTTGTAACCTAAAATATTGTAACTTACTGGCAGTTTCCGAAACAACAGGATGACGAAGAACAGCTGCCTGTACTAGGGATAACATGTCGCTATAGTTACCCAAGCTGAAACAAACAAATTTAATTCAATGACAACCCAACATAATTTTAATAAGTATCCATTTTGAAACAGCTGAATATACTAAACATGTGTTTCAAAATTCAAAATTCAAGAAATGTAAAATAAATATGATTACTATAAAAGGAAATAGTTATTATTTTTATTATTATCATGTTACTGACCTGCCAACATATAAATAATTTAGAATACCCCATATGAATAAAATAATAATAAAAACCCTCAAATATTCTCTTCTACATAAAATAATAATAAAAACCCTCAAATATTCTCTTCTACATAAAATAATAATAAAAACCCTCAAATATTCTCTTCTACATAAAATAATAATAAAAACCCTCATATATTCTCTTCTACATAAAATAATAATAAAAACCCTCAATATTCTCTTCTACATAAATAATAATAAAACCCTCAAATATTCTCTTCTACAAAAATAATAAAAACCCTCAATATATCTCTTCTACATAAAATAATAATAAAAACCCCTCATATATTCTCTTCTACATAAAATAATAATAAAACCCTCATATATTCTCTTCTACATAAAATAATAATAAAAACCCTCATATATTCTCTTCTACATAAAATAATAATAAAAACCCTCATATATTCTCTTCTACATAAAATAATAATAAAAACCCTCATATATTCTCTTCTACATAATAATAAAAACCCTCATATATTCTCTTCTACATAAAATAATAAAAACCCTCATATATTCTCTTCTACATAAAATAATAATAAAAACCCTCATATATTCTCTTCTACATAAAATAATAATAAAAACCCTCAATATTCTCTTCTACATCTACTACCCTTCCACTTCTAATAACTTCTACTAATATTGTAAGAACCAAAAGATACCCCATGTGGAGTCAAAGACTCAAACCTGTGGTACCAATATTTGTCGGGCTCAACATAACTGACGATCCAGCTATGTATTAACCATTGTGATGTAATTTTGTTACTGGTATTTTTGATAAAGACCGAGCAAAAAATTGGCATCATGTTTTTCTTAGATTTGCCCAGGTTACCTAGATTTTGACGGAACATGACCCATTTCAAACTTATTTGAGATTTAATGAAAACCAATATTCAAATTAAGTTTAATATACTTTTGGCCAAGAAAGTTGCCTCTGGAGTATTTACAAGGTTTTTCTAAGGTTTGCCTTGATGACATACTTTTTGACCCAATGCGACCCATTTTAAACTTGTCTGATGTTTTATAGGGTCAAACATTCTGATCAAGTTTCATTTAAAATTGTGCCAAAAATGAGGCCTCTAAAGTGTTAACAAGGTTCTTCAAAGATGTTCAAAATTTGACCCAGTGCCCTACTTCAGAAAATGTTTTATTTCTGAATGAAAGAATGAAGAATATGGCCAAAACTTTGTTGTGTGGAGTATAGTAAACTTACCTCAAGGGTGGAATGACATCCACCACTTGTGTCTTCTTTTTCTTCAGATTAATTATTTTCTTCTGTGGGCCTAAACTGGATGTGGAAGGCTCGACCTCTGCTGATGAATCATTTCTGTTCACCACAATGATTTGTTTCTGCTTACTTTTACTTCCAGATACAAGCACAGAACTTTCTGAGCAATTTCCCTGTGGAGCACTGGTTGCTATGCCAACAGTTGTCATGGGTCTTGGGCCTAACAAACTTGCCATAGATACTTGTGATTCTGCAGTTCCAGAAGTATTTACACAATTGGAATTGGCTCCCTTTGCCTTGTCACCTTGCACAACTATAAACATTGTCTTGTCGGACCGCTGCTGGGAGCTGACCAACATTTTCCCTGAGCTACTGGTGACCACTCTGCCAGCACTGGAAGAGACCAGAATAGTCGACTGTGATGAACACACACTCTGACATGTTGTTGTCATAGCAACAGATTTATCAGAAGTCACTGGGATAATAACAAGATGATTTGGCGTGGAATTGTTCACTGGTTTTGCTTGGGATGTGGTTTGCAGTACCAGCATGTCCGACTGGGACACATTTCCTTTCACTATTGCTGACTTTCCAGCCTGTACAGTCTTTATTCGATTCTGATTGGTCGGGAGGGATGATGGAGCAAGCTGAACCACATTCCCATTGGATAACAAGGAATTAGACTGGTTCAGCAAAATGATATTGCCATTAGACTGTGTCACTGCCAGGCTGTTTAATACTGGGTTGAGAAGGGATTTAGCCCTTCCTGGCAGTAGTGACACTTTGTTATTGTTCGGAACTAACACCACAGGCTGTTTAGGCTGACTAGATGAGGAATTTTCACCATTCACTGCCGTATCTCCTTTGTTCACTATCAAATTCCTACTGGATTGACCTTGAACATGAATTAGACCTTGAGGTGTCACCTTCAATTGACCTTTCACAACAGACTGGTTTTCACTGGCATTCACTGTGGACTGGTTTGCAGTTTTTAGATTTACAACATTGATATTCTGATTCTGACTGACACCACGGATAACCTGTAAACCAGTGGCAGTACCCAGTCTAACTGGGGTCAAACCAGGTGTAAGAGAGACTGGTCTGGGCTGATTCACACTTTGCGTCGTTTTACAAATACTACTATCTGGTTTGATGAATAATACTGGACCATTCTGCGCAGTCTGTTTCCCTTGCGGCACAACGTCAGATAACTTCCCCCCTGAAAGGGTGGGAACAACCCTTTGTTGAATCTGAGGACCAATATTTGTCGGGCTCAACAGAACCGACGCTCCTGCTGATGTGTTAACCTTGACTGGTGTTGTGTTGTTACCCTTCACTGCGGGAGACACACTCGTACAACCTTGCTGGGGGATGAGGTAAGTCTTACCCTGATTATCAGTGCACTTCAGGAAATAGAGTCCAGAATTTGGAGACTGGATCACAGTCTGCTTGTTCTGTTGGGCAATCACAGTCTGTTTAGAGCCAAAGTGGGTCACAGGTGTTGATGCTGCTTTAATCAAAGTCTGTGCACCAGTCAAGTTAACTTTCCCAGGGGATGCAGATAATGGGGTGATGTTAGAATTCTGGGTAATGATTGTTGGAGAGGAATTTTTTGATAAATTAGTTCTGTTTTCCATGAATGAAGACGAAGTAATGGAACCAAAGCCTTGGAGCACAATATTTCTTGACGGGGATTGAGAATTAGAGATTTTAACACCAGGTGACGCTGCCTCATTCCGCAGTGGATCCTTTGTGGGTGTAGTATGGGGAGTGACTCGTAAAATATTTGGGTTGTTAGAGATGGCCCCTGTGGCAATTGGGATCAGTGACAACGCTTGTGTTGTCACTATGCTAGAGCTGACTACAGTCTGTATCGGGTTTATCATGGACGGAACTGGGCAATGGGCTGAAACCCCACCCGCTGGTCGCAGTACAAGGTTTGAGCCTTGCTCCACCTTCACCACCACACCACCAGTCCCCAGGGGCTGGACCATGGACACGTTGGGAACTGTGGTAACGGCCTGACCATAGTCATGGTCTATCGGTTCAGTCTTGACCTCAGGGACTATACAGCTACCCTGCAGGCCTATTCCACTGTTCACTTGTTCCTGGGTTATCCCGGGCTCTTGTTTGACCACCACAGTTCCATGACTGTTTGAAATGCCACCCTGGAGCCTGTGACTGGATTCCTTAGTCTTCTTCTCCTGTTTAATGTCTGACACATCTCGTTCCAGCTCCACATTCACAACCTGCCAAAGAGAACATTAAAACAGGATTTAAATTGCAATAAAATACATATTACAAAATGTTATATAAATGGGTATGTAATCAAATTCACAGTGACAAACAAGTGATTCTTGATATATGACCAAGCTGAATTTATATAAATCATAATTAATACTTTTAAACATCATTTTTATCACAATCATCTGTATCAGCAACAGAAAAAAAAAATAAAACAGTAAAAGCACAAACACTATAGTCAACAGGACAACAAATGGTATTTGTTGAAATCTAAATGATATTTAGTTAATCTACAGCCATGCTTCAATTCCATGTAACAGACTATCAGAGAAGTGAGATATATTCATTTAGCATTCAGAAGTAGGTTATTTGTAATGTCAGCTTGTTTTCTGAGCTTTTCAGAGGGATGATACTTACAGTTTCTGCCCCGAGTGTCTGAAGACCAGTGTAGGTTCGATCCAGCTGAAATTTGGACAAATTAGTTATACTTCATAACTAAGAGTGCCAATTAATAAATCTTTATAGCTAATTTTAACTTATGTAGAAAAGTTATGATAATTAGAGTGCTTAACAAACTTAAATGTCACATTCCACTATGAGATATTTGAATTTATATGGTTTGTATGGATAGAATATTGTTTTTAATACATTTTGTGTAAAAGAAGTTCATTTGAGACATACTTGAATTTGTAAATCATTTAATTAAACAAGAAGTGTTCCTTGGAACACAACTGTCATTTGCTGAAGAGGCATTATGGAAAAAGTGACTGACAGTTGATATAGAAAAGATCACTATGTGTCACCTCTGCTTACAGCAGGTGACACAAAAATTAGCTTGTATTTTGTTTTCAAGGACTTTACATACTAAATTTTTAGACAAGATTTCTGAGATAAATAAAAGCACCTTTAAATTGTGTATGATGTCCATCTTTTTGTTGCGGTTGTCTTTAAAGTGAATCTGTACACGGACAGGGAACTCCCCCCACCCCCTTCGGGTCAGGTGAAATGGAGGGGAGCTGAAATGGAAACACATATGTCCTAGTTTTTAAACCTAGGAAAACAATGAAACTATATGTATCATGACTTTGTGGAAGCATTTCTCTTATAGGGTTGAATGTCAAGTCTAATCCACTCATATCAAATTGATTTGACTTCCTGTACCTCATATTGACTCATTATGAGGCATTTGCAAAAAGAGCAGACCCAGATCTGGAAAGCGACGTGGGAACTGTGTCTTCCATGTTAGCTAATACAGTATTGTAGTTAAGATTCTTCTACAAAGCCCGCATGGTGATTAAAAATCCCGCTGTTTCATATACAATACTCATGTATAATATTCAGTCAATGAATGTTCATCAAGCCATAAATTTTCAAAGGTAAAAGGTTAAAGGCAATAACAATAGAAAAAGATTTTCTTTTAATAAATTCAAAATCATAAGAATGTAGACCATCTCAAAACTAGCACCCTGTAATGACCAAGATCATAATTTTTCTGATTAAAGAAATAGAAATGTGGTTCCAACAGTTGGTTGACTATCGATTTATATTACTTTCCTTAATCCCCAACCACAATAGCATACATTACATTTCAGGATTTACACATACATTGAATTATCAAAGTTAGTATTCAAATTTATACTGGTTTTCCAATCAAACTGACTGCTTCAAGACATTTTCATGTGAACATATATTAAATTTACAGCACAACTGAAAACAAACTGTCATGGTGACACAATATTTCCAGATTTTTGCCTGTTAAGGGAACTCAACTGAAAATACTAGTCACCAAAATAAACTTTCATATTGACATGCCAAATCCATATTTACCTATTTTGTGTGATAAAATCAACAAACCCAACTATATGAAATAACAAAATAAATGGGACTAACCTCACTTCAACAAGGTCATTGGGCCTGTAGCTCGGATGAAGAAAGAACCAAACTTTCTGGACAAAGTCATCGATAGATGGTCTTTCCTTGGGACCACGGACATATACCATCCACTTGTGAGTGGCCTGATCGTTCTCGTCTCTCTGGTCCGCTGGTATGCTCCTGAAGGTCAAGGTCAGATATAAGATTGTCGTCTTTTACTGTTGCTGAATATTGTTAACTGTTACATGAATTTGGAAAATAAACACACGATTGCCTGGTGGTTTTGATCATGCATATTTATGGTTTTAAAATGTAATTGTATTTCATTAATAAAATCATTTATAAGTTTTGCTCTACAAATGATTAAAACAAGAGGCCCATGATGGCCCTAAATCGCTCACCTGAGATAAATAGGTTGACCCAAGGAACATCTGTACCAATTTATTTTAAAATCTGGCCAGTAGTTTTGAAGAAGATGATTTTTAAAGTTTTCATATTTTTTTTCTTTTTGTTGCCATGGCAACCAGAGTTCTATATGGATCAAGTTTATTTTAACAACTTTTGTGAAGGTTGACCCAAGGATCATCCCTGCCAAGTTTAATCAAATTCTGTCCAGTGGTTTCAGAGGAGATGTTGTTTAAAGGTTTCCCTATATACATATAAGGCAAATAAACCCCGCCCCTGGCGGCCATGTTTTATTACGGATCGGAATAATTTTAGCAACTTTGGTAGAGGTTGACCCAAGGAACATCTGTACTTAATTATTTTGAAATCTGGCCAGTAGTTTTGAAGAAGATGATTTTTAAAGTTGTCATATTTTTTTTCTTTTGTTGCCATGACAACCAGAGTTCTATATGGATCAAGTTTATTTTAGCAACTTTTGTGAAGGTTGACCCAAGGATCATCCCTGCCAAGTTTAATCAAATTCTGTCCAGTGGTTTTAGAGGAGATGTTGTTTAAAGGTTTCCCTATATACATATAAGGCAAATAAGCCCCGCCCCTGGCGGCCATGTTTTTTTACGGATCGGAATAATTTTAGCAACTTTGGTAGAGGTTGACCCAAGGAACATCTGTACTTAATTATTTTGAAATCTGGCCAGTAGTTTTGAAGAAGATGATTTTTAAAGTTGTCATATTTTTTTTCTTTTGTTGCCATGACAACCAGAGTTCTATATGGATCAAGTTTATTTTAGCAACTTTTGTGAAGGTTGACCCAAGGATCATCCCTGCCAAGTTTAATCAAATTCTGTCCAGTGGTTTCAGAGGAGATGTTGTTTAAAGGTTTCTCTATATACATATAAGGCAAATAAGAATCGCCCCTGGCGGCCATGTTTTTTTACGGATCGGAATAATTTTAGCAACTTTGGTAGAGGTTGACCCAAGGAACATCTGTACTTAATTATTTTGAAATCTGGCCAGTAGTTTTGAAGGAGATGATTTTTAAAGTTTTCAAATTATTTTTCTTTTTGTTGCCATGGCAACCAGAGTTCTTCATGGATCAACTTTATTTTAGCAACTTTTGTAGAGCCTCACCCAAGGAACATTCTTGCCAAGTTTCATTAAATTCTGTCCAGTGGTTTCAGAGGAGATGTCGTTTAAAGCAAATTGTTGACGACGGACGACGCACGACGACGGACGCCGGACGAAGGGCGATCACAAAAGCTCACCTTGAGCACTTTGTGCTCAGGTGAGCTAAAAAAAGATTATGCTTCTGAAATATATTTTATACATTTCACATATCAGAGAAGGCCTAAAAAGAAAATTTTTAACACTATCAAATTAATGCACATGTGTAAAATGATATGCACATAAAACAATCAATACCAACTTATAGTGTTCTTTCATTTTAAATTAACAGGTACACTGCATTTGCTTACTGGTATACAAACAAGTTGATAGTTTATCACTTACAAAACACAAACTGAAGTGATTTTATACTTTCATTTTTGATTTTTTTTTAAAAAGATTCTCAATCATCAATCAATAAAATTGTTGTCAATGACTTTCATTACAATCACCTATGTCATGATTCAGCCAGGTTTAAACCTTGACAAAGGCCATGTTCTTGGGCTATGTTGTAACTATAAGTATTATCTCAAGCTAAATATGACCAATATATTTCATAGGGGTTTGAATAAGATATTCAAATTTGAGTCTGAGATGTTTTGAGATTTGAAATGGTTCAAGCTTTGATATACAGAAGTCACAAAATTCCTCAATGGGCATTCAACATGCAATTTGGGATTCTTTGAGCTCAATTCCTGGTTAGTATATCTTTTATTATTTCTGTGTTATTCCTCAAGGTTGTTTTCAAGTCTACTTATGTCTCCTTGGCAACCATATTCCTGCGTCATGGCCACCTGTTGCTGAAATTAACACCTTTGTGGAGATAGTACATGAATTGCCTTGGTTTTCACAAATCATCTAACCTTATGAGAGTAAGCAAACCACAATTTCTACACAACCATGTTAAATGTATTCTCACACCTCCTGATTATGACACAAACTGTGACAGGTCCTTTTGATTAATCAATAGCCTTACAGTGGAATAGCAAACACAGTGGTTTTTCCAAGTTCTATGTAGGTACATACTTGTACAGCTAAACATGAATAAAGGTCTGCAAAGAATAATATTAATAGATTTAATAATGTGTTGTATGTTTTTCGTCAACATTGTACAAACACCTAGTTTGTACCTACATGGAACAAGTAACTGGTGTTGCACGCAACAGTCCCCTACTAGTGAGGTAATTTTTCCACTACCATAGCAACCAGAATTTTGGTCCAAGAAAAAAAGAAGAAAAAAAAGTGATACGCAGGATCTCCATACTGCCATTTATTCATATACCAAGTTTCATAATATTGTCTTAAACTGTTTTTAAGTTATCATGGGATCCAGATCGGATAGAGGGACAGAAGAGGGCAAATCTATAGTCTCCTCCAGTGTTAACGCTGGAAGGGGACTAAAAACTGATATATGTGAGTTCTGGATATCATCTTTTGCATTTAAAAAACCTACTTTGTTTGTGTGTATATTTTTCTGTTATTTTTTAATATGGAAAATTTGATGATGAGAAAATAACTAGTTTTCTTTTCATGGAAAACTGATGTCTCTCCCCCACCCCCTACCCAGCCTTCCCCAAAATCCTGTGATTCAACTGTCACAGTGTGTAAATGAAATCAATCACAAAATCTAGTGTTCCAACTTAAGTTTCATTTCAAAAGCATTAGTTTTTTCCATAGATGAAGCAACAATAGAAGACAAGTTATCTTCCGGACAAGAAAAGTGTGAAAAAGGGGGATTAACTCCAAAAATACTGAGGCCAGAGTTATGGACCTTGAGTGTAACACTTCCTTTCATCAATTTCTTTCCATAAATGAAATTTCATTTTAATAGCATGAGGAGAACAGGAGTTTTCTTAAGTACGCCCCAAATAGCCATCAATTCATCAAACCACCCATATAACTTCAAAATAAAAGCTTTTAGAATGGGTAAAATAAATAAAAATAAAAGCTGTTTAATCCTAATGGCAGAATTCTATGTTGCCCTACTCAATGTTAAAATAGGCATGTAAAAATAATGGACTGCCACTATAAACAAAAAGACATTAACAAAAAAATGAATGGAAAAAACAAAACAATTTCTTTGTTTTTCTCACGATGAATTTATATTTTCTTTGAAATAAATTTAATTTTATTAAAAAAGTTTAAACTTTATTTATTTTACATCGATTACGAAACAAGTTTTCACAACTTAAATTAATCACTCTCGATGGCTCTGGCGGCGGCGTATGTGGTCGTTATTGTGGGAGGAAACGGGAGAGCCCGGAGAAAACCCACGTGTCTGGACGGGCGACCAATGTACCCTCTCACGTACGTGACCAGGAATCGAACCCGGGACGCATTGGTGAGAAGCGAGGCGCGTTACCACTACGCTATCCAGGCACCCATTAATGCATACTAGCAGAGCCAAAATAACACACAAAAAATTCAGAAATACATGACATCAGGGCTGCATTCAGTCAAGCACTTGTTAGCTAATGGTTGCGAGTTGGTACCCAGCCCAGCTTACATTCATTACACAATGATAAAACAGGAGTCAAACCGCTCACATTACCTCCCGTTAGGCTGACTGAACACACGGCTGGTTATCAACACATGTAACATAACATCTTAAATTAAAACATCTGTTTCTTGAATATGACCATTCTTTCAATTTTATTACCAATCCCATCTGACCTTGAAGAATCGCGAGACCGCTGTTATGGCCATTGTATTATAATGGAATGTGTTACAATGGCTCTACAGTGTACTTACTTGGACACATTGCCCACAATGATTGTCCTCTTCATGCGGAACCTGCCATTCCTTGTGTCCATGTCATCTGGGTTGGACTGTTTTGACATGGAGTCAGGAGCTCTCTGATCAGTGGTCTAAATATGTAGTTGCATATAATAATTCTGTATTAATTCAGAAATATGAGCATGCCAGGGAAAAGTCTGAAGTACTAGCGAGACTAAATGTCAGAAGGAGTGACGGAAAAGAGATGAAAAAACAACAAGAATCATTTCTGAAGGCAAATAATACCACTGTATACCACTTTGACACATATTAAGCCTTGTACAAAATTCATTGAGGAAATAAACAAATGGAGATAAATCAGGTGGAGTCATGGTTCTTCTCATGCACTTTTCTTTCGCACAATCTATTTATATCATAAATTTCAAATCAATAAAAATTTGTTATGAAAATACATAGAACCATCATTGAAGGGGATTTATACCCATGCATACCTCTTTGACACAGACAAGAGTGTTCTTTGGATCACATGTGTCACTTGCTGAAGCGAGACCGGAAAAAGTGTGATGGACAAAGTGTGACGGACAGACAGACAGATGGATGGACAGACAGACAATAGAAAAGTGCTTTCAGCTGGTGACACAAGAAAGTCTTGTACAAAATCTCATTTAAAGACTCTACAATGTTGTACAATGTGTCATTTTACAATTACCCATCATGATGATCCCACTTGCCAGTTTCAATTAAAAATCTCCAAAATTGAAGAAGTTTACGCCACAAACACTGGACATACAAACCAACCATTTGTTCATCTTTTTTTTATTTTTCAAATACACACATGGTAATAAGCAATTGTTCTGCAATAGACAACATTTCCAAAGGGGCTGTTAGATAGTCTTCCACATAGAGAAAGGATCATAGACACACACACAAGCACATGAGAAATGGATATAACTAATCTACCTTGGACACCATCTGACCAATCCTCTCCGACCCCATCTCAGCTATTTGTTTCTTATCCTCTGGAGCCTCTACCTTGACTCTCCCAGGATCGAGCAGATGAGGCGTGCCAGGTGGGGCCTTGCCAATAAATTTCTTCACCGTGGGGTGAATCACCGGGGGTCTGGTCCTGGTGCTTGCCCTGGTTACCAAGGTAACAAATTAAAGAAATCATAAAATACTCAATTTCTTACAATATTTGGATATTGTAATTCATTTCAGATGCCATTAATAAAAATCTGCTGTAATACGATTTGCTAAAATGTCTGCTTATCAGAATGTAGTATTAATTCATATGGAAAAAGAGATGATGATGAAATTAAAGTTGTAAATATTTTGGAAATTGTTTGCTAAAACACTGACTAGTGCAGTTTTACACCTTTGAAGAATATCATGATTCTGAATTTAACCCTTTCCCTCATAGAGGACACCATGAAAAGACCTATGCGAACAGCATAAAACCAGATCAGCCTGCGAGTAACTCGCAGGCTGATCAGGTTTTATGCTGTTCGCTGCTCCTCAGTGGTCTGGAAATGAGGATTTTGTAATTGAATTTGGTAAGGTTTAACTGTGGTTTTCTGCAGATCAGGCTTTATGTGGTACCTATTGAGTGCGTCAAAATGAGTCTATATGAGGGAAAGGGTTAACTTGTATCTTTATCCAAAGCTGTTGTATGGCTACTGAGTACAATCAACAACTCTTTGGTTCTCAGATGAATCATTTTACCTTTAAGACCATTGATATTCAAATAACTTTCTGTATCATATTTCTTTTATCAACACTTAACCTGATATGTACAAATTCAAGTTTATGACTTTATTATGATTCGCTGAACTTAAAATGGTATATAAAGCAATTGATTTTTCTTTGCCATGCCGATTGTGTAGAATCTGAGCTGCTTTAGTCTATGAGCTAACACAGGAGAAACAGATCAGACAGCTTCATCCTCTGTTCCTGCTCTGTTTGCAAAGGCATTTAAACATTTTTGTATGAGGTAAAGAGTTAAGCTGTATTTTTGATTTTCACAAGAGATATAAAAGCAAGACAAATCACTCACCTTAGAAGATTTCTGCTGGCTTGCATTACTATAGTAATTGGCCACAATAACTGCCCGCAGTCTGTCCATAACACTGCGGGACATCTCCAGGGTCTGTAACATAAACAAGGAATAAAGCTCAGTGACTAGGAGACTTTACTGAAGTTGTGAGCTTAGTTTAGATTTAACCCTTTACAACTTGAATATTATTCAATCACCATATAGATCATTTAAAAGCCAGATCAAACTGAAACAAATCTCATCCAAAACATGTTTTACTGAGTCAGTTCCTATCTGAAAGGCATTAAAGAGTATCCCATAAACAACAGTGTAAAGGATCCAAAATCTTGAAAACTACTTATGCAATCTCAGGTTTTGACTCAAACATACTGAAACAGGATTCTCATAAACGATGTCATTTGTTCCATTGGGAGACTAAAGTCTGCAAAGGTGTTAAGCAACAAAAGCAGACCAAAAAAGCTACATCAGACAACAATTACTGTCTGTAAGACTTTTCTAATGCTTGTCAATATAGAAAAATATTGCAGTAAAAGGCAAAATAAGAATTACTGTATTATCAAAAATTCTCCTTAGACAATCATATAGTATCATTCAATCCATCTGATCATGAGGAACAAGAATATATATGGTTTATGGGTGGGAATCTCAATGTTTTTTTTAAGTAAAGGTCAGAAGTAAAACTGACCAGGTGGGGTAAGACCCTTTTGTGACCCCTCGGGGACACTATAGAAGTACAATTCAATCTGTCTCATCATGAGGAACAAAAATATATATGATTTTTGAGTGGGGATCTGAACAGTTTTTTTAGGTATAAGGTCATAAGTAAAATTGAGGGGTTGGGGCCTGCCCCTGGGTGACCTCGGGGGACACCAAAGTAATACCATTCAATCTGCCTCATCATGAGGAAAAAAGGGGGTGGGGCCCCCCTTCCCAAAAAAGAAGTACCATTCAATCCATCTCATTATGAGGAACAAGGATAAATATGGTTTAGGGCTGGGGATCTGAACAGTTTTTAACATATAAGGTCGTAAGAAAAATTGAGGAGGTGGGGCCTGACCCCTGGATGACCTTGGGGGACACCAAAGTAGTACTATTCAATTTTTCTCATTTTTAGGAACAAAAAATCTGGCTCCAAAGAAATTGAAATGGCGAAAGGTTATGACGCCTTATTTTTCATAATTGGCGCCGCATAATAAACTTGTGTTTTTGCTTGGTTCCCGATTTTTCATTCTCCGCATATTAACCGCAATGAAAAGCGGATCACCAATCAGTTTACTCAAGCGTGTTTACCGTTATCGTGTAATCTTAATGATGGGTCTATTGTTTGTCACAGCAGGTGACAAAAGATTATTCTTATCCATTCATCAATTACGTAATCATGCTGCAGTAAATGACCAGAGGGCATGTGACCTCACTTACTTTGGCAAACAGCAAATTGCAAATTCTGGAACAGTGTTTGATCAGCTGATTTTGACATGTCGGCTGCTAATTTACAGATCCAGCCATGATCAGTTTCATGTAAATTAGTCTTTGTAAGTAAAACATATTGAAGTATGAAATGCAATAGTCGTAGAGGTTTAGTTTGAGATTTTGATATATTCAAGTAGTTCTTGACTTGGCTAAGTTTGGTCACAAGGCTGACTAGTTTTGCTGCACCGAGTTTTCTTTCTATCAATGTTTTTTTCCATTGACAAATATTTCCACTACTAAGACAAAGTTCTAAAACATGTTTTTCTTTTATTTGTTTTATTTTTGAGGTTTTTCAGTTATTGCAGGTAGATAGATCAAAAGGGAAACAAATCAATTGCATAATAATTTAAAGTTTTTCTTCCTCTGTTCATAAAATTTACAATTATTAAATAAATAACATCTCTTTAATTAAATATTATATCCTGAGTGAATGTGTGTGTGAGTAGTTTGAATATACCTGGTAATACAATTTAATACATATGGTACCTGTTTTTAAAGGGAGAAAAATAAACATAATAAAAATATATATTTGAGCACTAAATTTGGCACAAACTTCCTTAATTTGGCTCCAAGTTTTCTCGTTTGGCGAAAGTTGTGGCGCAAACTTTTTTTCAGCCAGGGTGAACCCTGGTTCAGTGAAAAAGTGAGCTGGTATGGAAAACTTAACCAAAATTCTAAGTAAAAAAAGGGGCATAATTTGGTCAAAATCCATGACACAGTTATCCCATTTTGCCTACAGGCTGGGGTGGTGGTCATTTACAAGTATTCCAATATCAAAACAATACCTTAAGGGGTTCAGTAATTAAGTGAGGTGGTAAAAAAAACTTAGTTGTTACGGCGACGCCGATGCTTGGATTTGTAGAGTAGCCCTCTTTATTCTTCTAATAGTCAAGCTAAAAACTATCAAAACTGAATGGCAGTATTAGAAAGCTAATATCAGTATACAACAATTTATCAACCATGTTAGATACAAAAATATTAAATTGGGCCCCTGTGTTCTCAAGAAAACCAGATGCCCAAGGGGAACATGTTAAGCCTACGACCTAAGATGCATCTTTCACTTCTGAGTGTGACCATGAGGCTAGGTACCCAACTCCGGAGCCCTCAACATTGTCTCACTGAGGTCACTGTTACTGCCAAATCAATTGAGAATCCTTTGAACCATAGATAACTTTCAGCCAGGACAAGCAAATCCATCACAATGACCTTTCACCTCTAAAAGTTGCCTTGACAATGAAGTTAGGGACCTTACTCTTATGCACATCTTAAGTAAAAGTCCAAAGAAGAAAATCGAGAACCATGACTTTTCGCATTGGAGCTCGGGACACACTTATTAAATCGACACTTTGTCTCATTTAGGCAAACATAATTTCCAAGATATTTGAAAATGCAGCACAGACAAGCAAATCCAGCACTATAACATTAGACCTCTTAGTGAGACTTTAACCATGGTGCTAGGGACTTAACTCTTGTGTGTGACACTTCATCGATTAAGGGCAAGCTACTGCCAAGTAATTTGAAAATCCTGTGATCCATGTCTAAGTTAGCCCAAACAAGCAAATCCAGCTCCATGACATTTGACCTCTAAGTGTGCCCTTGACCTTTAGCTAAGAACTAAACTCTTGAGTGTGACACTCCGTCTTATTGAGGTTAACATTACTGCTACATTATTTGAAAATCCTATGATCAATGGCCAAGTTACTGCTCAGACACGCAAATCCGGACAACCTGACACTAACACACATACACCGTGAGGACATTGTGGTGACTATGTTGAGTTTCCACAAGTGTGCTTAACACAAATCATTAATTTCACATACCTGACTTATTTTCAGTATTTCATTTTGCTTGTTCTGTATCTCTGTTTCGAACTGCTTCTTGATAATTGACTCAATCTTCCTCTTTGTGGCTTCCTTTGCTGCAAAAACATTTCATATGGTTTCATTCCCATGCACTGAAAAGCCTCAATATTTTTTAACATTTTTGCTGACAACATTTTTTTCTATAAAATTTCAAAAGCAAATTCAAAGTTTTCCTTAGTTATGAATTATTAAACAAAAATTGTGGACTTGCAGAGCAGATCAAACTGAACTTGGTGTCCAAAACAAAACACTGCAATATAATAAACAACATTGCATGTGAGTTTGCTTGAGTTTTGTTTTGTGTCCCACTTAAAGTATTTAGTTACTTAGAGACTTTGCCTACAAAAAACAGATATAATGGCATTTTTTTTTTTATGCTGACTTAATGTGACTCATGCTGTAGACACACTTCATGATACCATACTCAGTTCCATTATCTTGATTTTATTTAAAGTATTTTATCCTATTAACTATTTTCAGAAGTTACAAATTGAAAAATACTAAAACTTGCTATAACATGGTCATGCCCCTGTGGGGGGCCTTAGACCTTGGGGGTCAAGGTCATTTGAAGGTCAAGGTCACCTGGCATGTAGCACTCTTCAAGGTGCAAGCACCTGTTAAGTTTCAAGGGTGTAGGTGAAAGGAATTCCATGCTATGGTCAAGGTTAAAGTTTTGTGACAAACAAACAGACCAAAAACAATATGCCCCCGATCTGTTGATAAGGGGTATAAAACAAAGCTTAAGGTAGACAGCACACTCTACTATTCTTAGTGCTCTATAGTTAAAAAAGCCATGATGAATCTTTCTAGGGCCAGATATCTGTCAAAATACATGAGAGTGTCTGCTCTTTTCTACTCATTGCATTTATGTTGCTGAACAAGTATACAAAGTATCAAAGCAATAACATGACTTTGAACTATTTACGGGTGTATTTTCATATGGTAACAAAGGGGAATGATTCAGTAAAAATCCATGCTAGAGTTATGGGTCTTCTTCAGTGAGCTACATTTATGACCTAAATACATTTGTAAAGTTTAAAGTGAATACCTTTGTTGGTTGTGGAAACTGAATTTGCATGCATAATCTTAACCAGGAATTTCTAAGTTCATAAAGGGGAATAATTCAGTAAAAATCCATACTAGAGTCTTGGGTCTTGGTCAGTGAGTTACAATTATGATCCAAAATACATTTGTAGAGTTTGAAGTGTATAACTTAAGTGGTTGTGGAAAAAAAAAAAAGAAAAAAGAAAAAGATAATAAATTGAAAAAGGTCATCCTCACCTCCCTCCTCCAGTACTCGTCTCCGCTTCGTCTGAGCCTCGGACACATCCTCGTAATCAGGATCTATATCAATATGTGGTCTTTTAAGGGACGCCATCACAACAGGTCAGTGTAATCTACAATGAACAAGTCAATTTGGTTATCAAACTTTGCCAAGATATGGTGCCAAAACACATTGTAAGTTTGGTTCAAGTTTGTTAAGAGTTAAGAGCCACCTACCCCTGGTGAATCCATATGTTAAGTCATTTGATGGGCATATAAAAATCATTCACGGCACCAATTAGGTTAAATATTGAAATTCAGAAATGATCAGTTTGCCATTATTTCTTCTTTTATATAACTTTTAATGGTCCTAGCATATTCAAATTTTGTCTGATGATTAACAAATTCTGAATTCATAAGCAATAGAAACTTGTCATTAAAGCTATTGTGCTGTTATACCATGATTATCAAAATGATACTTTGATGGGGTACAAATTTGATAAACTAACCCATGGCTTTTAATTGCAGAATTTCACTGCAAGAAACTTATA
>CM037788.1:34296483-34318745 GCA_021229015.1 Solen grandis | reverse complement strand
TGAGTCCAACGATAAAATTTCATGCCGAATTCAATCCCCCCTTTTTTCCCCAAAATTTTTTCCCCCTTTTGACGTGGTTTTTCCCCGCCCCCAAAACAGTTGGGGGGGGCCCCCCCACCGCATTTGGGAAAAAAATTTAAAAATTTTTTTGGGGGTTGATTTGGGGCTTTAATTTTCGGGGAAATATCCTTTTCAAAAAGATAGCCATGAAAAAAATTTGATTAGGGGGAAAAATTAACAACCCCCAAAATTTTAACAAGTTTTAAATTTCTAAGTTTTGTTGTCTTTTTAAAACCCTTTTTAAAAAATGATCTTTTTGCGCATAAATAGGTTTACCCCAAAAAGTTGATCTGCAAAAAACCCACCTTTAAAACCCTTACCAAAATTTAATTATAAAGTTTTAATTTCCGCCCCTGGGACAGGGGAAAGCAAAAACCCAGATCACCCTGCGAGTTACCCCAGGGTGATTGGTTTTTTTTTTGTTCGAAAGGTCTTTTAGGTTTTTCCCACTATGGGGAAAAAGGGTTTTTAAAATTTTTTGGAATTGATGATAATTTTTGTAGGGTTCTTTTTAGGTTTTGGGCCGATCAAACTAAACCTATTAAAGATTTTAACCCCAGCCCCCTTGACCTTTTTTAAAAATTTTACTTCAGACTTTCATTTTTTTAAACGAGCAATACGGGAATTTACACGAATAAAAGGGAAAATGAATCCAAATGATACAGGATTTTTTTAAGTAAATTTTTTGAAATTTAATTTCATTTTGGGAAAATTAATTTAGATATTTTTTCGGGATTGTAATTTCGGCCCGGGGAAACTTCTGCTTTTTAAGGGAAACCCGGGGTTTTCCCCATCCACCCCGTGCACAAACCGGAGGAAAACCCCCCCGGGATTTTCCCGTCACTTTTTTACCTTTCCCCCAAAAATGAGGTAGGGAATTTTCCCCCCCAAAATTTTTTTTGTTGTAAAATACGTTTGGAAGGCATGTAAAAAAAAAGAAGTTTTTTATATCCAAGTTTTTAGATCCCTTTCTTCCGGGGAACTATTTTTTACAGAGTTGTTGGTAATAGGTTGCAGGAAAGCGTGTGGATTTTTTTTTTTGGCGTTATATGACCTTTGAAATCTATCTAAAACCAAAAAGTTTTAAATTTTCTTTATTTTTTAAAAAAAATGGGGCTTTTTGGGGGCGACGCGAAACGGAGTGTGCGATAAACCCTAAAATTTTTTACGTACCCCTAAGTTTGCCCTTTTACCTTTTTAGGAAAAACCCCCCCCCGTTTTATAGCAATGTGGTGCTTTAAGGTAAATCCCCGTCATGGGGTTTGGCTAATTTCGGACCCCATGGCCCCTCAAGGAGATAAAAACCCAAAAGGGTTTTTTAATGTTTCAGTAGGGGATTTGGGTTTCCTTTTGGGGGGGGGTAAAGGGGGTCCAAGAAGTAATCATGCCTTGAATTTTTTTTATTTTCTTTTGCAACCCTTTTCTATGCAAATGGAGCTGAAAAACCAGTCAAGTATCAATTTTAAAAAACCAGCCTTTTGATTTTTAAATAAACCCATCCCGGAATTGAACTGTATATACCCAAAAGTAAATGTGTTTTCAGTTCATCAAAAATTATTTAAAAGATTTCAAAATTTTTTGGGTTATTGGTTTTTTTTTTTAAACAATGATTTTTAATACGGGTTTTTGGTTTTGTTCGTTTTTGCTTGAATAGCGAATTTTTTTTTTAATTTTTTCTGGGCTTATGGAGAAAGGCAGTTTAGGCTTTTTTAAATTTAATGGTAAGAAAGGCCTTTTTTTTTTTTTCAAATTTTTTTTTTCTTAATTCCTGCGGCCCCGTTTTTTAAGTTCCCTTTTTCCCTTGGGGGATATTTTTCCCTTTTTGTTTCTAGATTTGCTGTTTTTCCAGCAAATTTTTTTTAGATTTGGGAATCATCCGGGTTTAAAACAATGACTCCTTCAAGGGTTTTTTTAAGTCTAATGTAAGTTTGGGAAACAATGCGGGCTTCCCTTTCCTTTCCAAGCCTTTTTGAAAAATGTTTTTTTGGGAAGTTTTTTTTCCCGGTTTTTTTTTTTTTTCTTGTAAACAAACGGCTTTTGTTTATAACGAGTCTCCAACCCGACGCTAAAATTTTCTTTTTTACTTTTTTAAATTTTTTCTTAACGCCCGGAAAAAATGTTTTTCGAACATGTTTTTTCCGTTTTTTGGAAAAAAATTAATATCTGAAATAAGGTTTTTTTAAATTTTTTGGAAAATTTCCCATTTTTTTTTCCAAAATTTTTTTTTTTGCAGAACACTTTAATTTTTCCAAATTTTTCAAAAACATTTAATTTTTTTAAAATTTTAAAAGACAGGCCCTGAAAAGGGGGGAAAAATTTTGTTAAAAAGAATGTGAGAAAATTTTAAAAAAGCCATTGGGGCATTTTTATAATGAAAATTAAAAGAAAAATATTTAAAATGTTTCAAAAGTTTTTCCACTGACTACATAAAACAACCCAATTTAAATTTAAAAAAAAAGATTAAAAAATCAAAAAACTTTCCCAGATTCAATTTTTTGTCAGCAAAAATAAATCAATGAAAATATACATATGAAAAGCTACTGTCCACAAGGTTTTTTTTCGTTCCCAAATGCCAAATGTAGTTTTTGTTTTTCACCCTTCCGTTTCTTAAGCTTTCCCGGTCAAAACTTGACTGGCTTATCATCATTTGTGTATGGAATATCAGGTTATGTATTTGGCATTTTTACGTTTAACCCGGTACCCGAGAAAATGTTGTCTTAAATTATTATGTTTTTTTAAGGAAATTTAAACTTTTATTACTCTTATCAATTTTTTCGGCAAAAGTATGCCCTTTTATATAAACGTTTGGGAAAAATCGCCATTTGTTATTCTATATTGCTAAAACAAATATGGCATTTTCAAACGCCTTTTAAAGTAGAACTTTCGAAAAAAAAAATTTTTTTTTTCTTTTTTTCCCCGGGGTTTTTAAAAACCCCAAAAGCAGTTTTTAAAAAAATTTTTTGGTTTTTATTTTCCCTTTTGGCGTTTTTCCGGGGAAGTTTTTTGAATCTGTGTTTGAAAGGGTGGCATTTGGTTTTGGGGTTTAAAAAATAATTTAAAAAAAAGTAGTCAGAAACCCCTTAAAAAATTTACAAACATATTAAATTTTGGGGACTTTTTTTTTTTTTCCCCACTGACTTTTTTTTATTTTGAGAACAAAAAAGGACACCCGGGGGCCCCAAAAGAGTTTTTTCCAGACAAAAATGTTGCAACCATATTTTTTTCCCCCTTTTCGTGTTTTAAGTAACAATTTTTACTCTTTTTAACGACAAAGGTTTTTAAGAGGGGTCCAACGAAAAAATATTTATCTTCCCGAAAAAGGGAAAATTTAAATTTTGTAATTTTCCGTGCATTTTTTAAAATTTTTTCACATGGGAAAATTTAAAATTTTTAAAAACCAAAAAAAAAACGACAAACCGAAACTTTTTTTTAAAATTTTAAAAGAAATTTAGTAAATTTTCATTCCCCCTGTAAAAAAACAAAACCCTTTTTGGCCCCAAATTTTATTTCCATTTCTGCGGGGATTTCCCTTTGGGAAAAGTTAAACCCCCCCTTTACCAAATTAAATTTTTTTCAACACCCGGTTGATAAAAAATCCCTTTAAAAAAAACAATTTGGTTTTTTTTAAATGGAGCTCGTTGGGTTTTGTTGTTAAAGGGTAGTGTTGGATGTTTTTTTTTTTTTTTTTTTTTTTTTTTTTTAAATTTTTTTTTAAAAAAAAAAAAAAAAAGGAAAAACGTTTTTTGATCTTAAAACCCTTTTTTCCGTGCTTTTTAAACAATCGATGAATAAATGAAAAACGAAAAATCTTGCGGGAAAGTTTCCCCGAAGAAATTTTTAAAAGGGTTTCCCCCTTTTTAAAATTAAGAAAGATTGGGACGCGATTTAAAATTTTTTTTATGAAGTTACTTGAGAAAAGGTTTCTTTTTTAGGTAATATCGCAGAAAAATAACGGTGTTAAGACGGATTTCCAAATAATTTTAAACACAAAAGGGTTTAAATTTTCAAACCTTTGAATGCAACTCGTGCATTTATTTACGATAGGGGACGAAAAAGAAAAATCCCCCTTTTAAACGTTAACAAAACCCCAAAATTTTTAAAAAGGGGGAAAAAAAACCCCCGGTTTTAAAAATTTTTTTACCTTTATTTTAGGATATATAAGTTTTAAAGAAATACGACTTTTTTTTTTAAAATTTTTTTAAACCCCTAACGTATGCTAAAACCCGCTATGTTTACATAGCATTTTTTTTATCCCGTTAGAATTTAAAATATTTAAAATTATAAAAAGTTTTTTTGGGGGTTTTTTGGGAAAACGACAAAAAGGGGACGCAAAGAAAGGCGGTTTAAAAGGGAAAGTGATTAAACATGAGCAATTAAAAGATTTTTACGCATCTATAAATAAAAAAAATTTCAAATTTGTTTCCAAAATCTCTTGTATTTAAAAAATTTCACCCAAAATTGGGGGATATTATGGGGTGGCCCTAGGGGTACCGGGGGTACCAAATTTTTTTTTGAACTTATGGTCCCGGGACCATAATTTTTTTATTTTTTTTTTTGGATTTGGGTCCGAATAAGTACCAAAATGTATATATAGAAAACAGATTTACCGAATTATAGTCCCGAATGGTAATTATAGAAAACAGATTTTATGTAATAAAATTCTTAAAGAGGACCAATCTTAACTTTGAAAATTTGAAAATTCCCTTTCGAACTTTTGGGGTTTGGCCCAAAAAGGGCCGTTTTTTTTCTTTTTAATTTGGGCCCATACCACACGTTTACCCCCACACTATTGGGTCCTACCACTTTTGACAGTCCACCCCATGACAATCCTCATCCATCCTGCAAGGAGATGCAAATGACAACGGTTGATCTTGTCACCAAAGTTCAGGCTTTTTTCCCGACCCCTGTAGTAGGGTAGTGGTCATCTTCAAAGGAAATGACAGGTAATTAGGGAGATCCCCCTTTTTTAAAAGAGTGAGATATAGATCAACACATCAATTTGACGTGATGCTTTGGGTCGCCTCTTGTTCCTCATAGGGGGGATTGTCGGGAAAAATTTTTTAGAAAGTTGGGTGGACCTAGGTGTACGGCTCAGTTTAAATCATGAATAATAAAGTAAGGTAGGCCCTGTTTTATAGTCCCGGTTTGCCCTACTTTTGGTTGGCGCACACCAAGAAGTTTTTTTTTACCCAATAAATCAAGTTCGACCTTGCCTGAGTTAGATAGCATTGTTTGGGCCCTTGACTTTTGGGGGGGTTTGCCCCAAAAAACCTTTTTTTTGAAAAAAATTGTGTAATGCTGTGTATGTATTCATTTTTCACATATTTCCCTTCGAAGATTCCGAGGAAAGGGAAAGGGCTTAGAAAGGAAAAGAAAGTAAATAAAGGAAGAGGGTATAAAGGAAGAGGGTAAACTTTCCCCAGTTCCCCCCTTTGATTGTACCCGGATTTGTCGGTTTTATGGATATCAGAAGCCAAGATTACTGGGGGGTATTTGTATTTGATGAGGTAGACCTTCCAATAAATAACGGCCCTTTTTTCGGGCCATTAAATGAGTAAAAAGGGATAAAATACAATTGTCAATGTTTTTTTTTTTATTGGTTTAACAACAAACAGTTATACAGTAACAATAATTAAAGGGATACAAAAATAATAAAAAAACCAACTTTTTTTTTTTTAAAGTTAGTTTTAAAATGTCATTTTTCGCTTCTAGGGGTGGGTTACACTTTATTGTTTTTGAGGGGTGAGCCCGGGGACACAGAAATGGTTTGACGCTTCTTTGGTTTCTTGGATTTTAGGGTAGGTTTTTTTAACTCAGGGGCACCCTTTAGTGCTCAACTCAGCCCTTTGGGGCACGTTAATAGTCCATTTTCGCTTTCACTGTCCCCCCTTGCGTTTACTGGGACAGTACTATTCTCCTTTCTTATAAAAGGGGTGAAAAGGGGCCCCTATTTGTGAAACGAAACCCCTGTAGGTTTTGGGCAATTTGAAACAAATGTCCCCGGTTATGACAAGGGTAGCACCCCCGTACTTTTTGGGGTTTTTGAAGCTTTTTGAATCCCCGAGCATAATCCCCCTTTTCCGCAGCGGTAGATGTCACTTTTTTCTTTTTTTTAGTTGACAGCTTGCACGATATTGGTTTGCCTTTTCCCCCCAAACTCAAAGTATTGCAGTAATTTAAAAGGCAGTTAAATAGGTTTGAGAGTGATAAAGGGGGAGGGTCAACCGCATTTATAGGCCTGAGATCAGGTGGGGGAGTTTAGATGTTAAAAAAGTTTTTGCTCACTTCTTTAAAATCAAACGTGTGGGTAGTGAAAAAACAGCGTGAGAGCACCTGAAAAAAAGCCAAGAGTGTATAGGGGGAAAATTCATCAGCCACGGCACGGGAAAACTTAAAGAAAGTTTAAAAACGAATGGTCACGTGTACGTGTTACATTTGAAAGTTAAAAAAAAACCGTTTAATTTACCACAATTTTTTCAATGACATGGTGAAACATTTATACAGAGAAGCAGGGTCAAGAAACGAAAAAATTCGTACCCAAAATCACCTGCCCTACTTTTGGTATCCCATTCCATTCGGAATAAACAACATTTAAAAAACGCTTTGAACAAAATAGAGAAAATCACAAAGAACCACAAGTTTGAGTTTATGAGGGGGACTCCATTAGAAATGACACTGCATTAGCCCGAGGGAGGTGAAAACAAAAAAACGTTTGGATCGCACCTAGCTTTGAGAACCGTAAAAGTCAAAAAAGTATGATAAAAATAGACAATTCACGACAGTTTTGTTTTGGCCGATCAATGTGGTGGGATATTAAACTAAATAAAACGGACGTCAGCCTGGAAAAACGAGGAATTGATGAGACAATCTGCAAATTTCTTCAAAGCCAAGAACCAAGCCCTTTTAGATAGTGTGGGCTTTAGCCCAAATAACCTGTGGATAGAAGAACAAGAAGATTAAAGCACCTTTATAGAATTGACAAAGTGGGCCCAAAATTTTTGAGAAAATGGACGTTTTGTTCAATCCCCCACCTTGCCCGAAAAAAGAAGTGATTCACTTTTAACAATGAAAAACATTATTTCATTACATCAATCATGTTTCCGGGGAGCAGTCTTCTGTGAAACTGTAACTAGTTATAAAACAGAGAAGCCTTGGTTGAATATTTGTCTGTGTTACGCCTTGACACTATGCCCAAAAAAAGATTCTTTCCATGTGGTCACTGTGGAAAAACATTTATAGTCAGAAATTTTTTTGATCCAAAAAGAAAAACCGGGGAAAATCTACAAAAAACACTGTGAAAGTGTATGGAAATGCAAGCCCTTTGGTAAAAGGGGTTGTGGGCACAAAGAAAACCATCTCTGCCCTGGCACAAAAAATGCAAGTAGAAGAAAGTGGGGAAAGCAGAAATCGGGTTTTAAACCCCCCACGTACAAAGAAACCAGAGAACATGAATAAACCGACTGTCCCTTTCATTTTTTGATTTTGGTGCCGATTTGATTTGGGTGAACAAAACCAAACTTTTGTTTGTCAACGTGCTTGTGGAGATGTATTGTAAAATCCATAAAACCCGTGCAGAAATGCGAACTTGGATGACCCCTTAAAGAAAAAATATTTCGTGGTAACAAACTTTTTTTGTGCATACGTTTAAACCCCATCAAAAGGTACCACGGTTTTTGCTCAAAAACTCCAAGGAACGATACTTTTATTTGAGACACTATGACACATGATCAACCAAACCAAAAAATTGATCAAAAGGAAGAAAAAAATTCTAAGAAAAACCCCTCAAGTGAGATTCACGACTCATGAGTTTTTTCAACTGCCTTTGTCCGATTCCCCCGACCGTTTAAATTGATGAGATGGAAAAAGGGAGGGTTTCCCATTTTACCCAAACACGGATGAATCCAAGATACATTGGAGACATTCCCCAAAATTTTTTAACAGCCCCGACAGCATGAAAGACAAGGAGAAGCGTTTTGAAATGGTACAATGCAAAAGGGGCACAAAAGGCTGTGTTTCCTTTCATTTAGAAAGCAAAATACTCAAATCAGATGTGGACATCTTGAGACAGGTTTTGGAGGTTGGGAAAGAACTTTTGGGCCAGTGAAAATTGTCCTTTCCCGGAAGCGACCCTCTGCTCAAGTGTCAAAAAGTTGGCGAAAAAATTTAAATCCTCCAAAGACCTTGGCTTAATCTCTGAGAGGGGTATCCAAAAAAAACTCGATATCAATCAAAGGGTTCGTTGGATAAAACAATGTTCCTTTGAGAATAAACATTGCCAGCATTAAATGGAGGTAAGTAAAAAATTGGACCCTATTACGTTGGGATTCCACAAAGAGACAAACACCTTTAAAAATAAAGGGTCTGGACACGGATGTCCAAAATTTTCCCCAAGGAGAGACGTGTGAACGGTTACACACTTCAAATATGGGCATTAACAATCCCAAAACCCTTTGGTTTTGAAAACTTGCCCCAAACAAGGTTACAACACGTTGTAATGTGGGAATGTGATTTTGATCGAAATGAAAGATTAAAACCAAAATACAGAGATATGTGAACCGTTTTTTTCCCCTTAAAAACCTTTTTTCCCCTGGGGATGCTTTTTTGGGGGGACAAACCCAATCCCATTCAATTATCCCCGAAGGGAACAACCCCCAAGGAAGAAATTAAGATGCGGACATTTGCTCACTGTATCCTTTTGAACAAGTACAAAACACCCCCTGGGACACCCAAATCTTAATCAAGAGATGTTTGATAAAAAAACTTTTGGAATGTACAAGGACCATCAAATTTGTATTGCCCCCACAAGCCCCTGTGGCCAAAAAAGCCTCCCATTCACGTAACAAAAAAATATCTTTACACTGGCCGTCCGTGCGAGGAAGAGTGGAAAAATGCAATCCACTCTGTAAAAAAAAACCATGTTGAACGGTCCCGGCCCCATGTGGAAATACCCAAAGCTCTTGGGAGGATCCCAATTTGGGTAGAGTCTTCCACATTGGCACTGGACTATGGGAAGATGGTAAAACGAAATTTTAACAAATTTGAAATTGAAACAAGAAGCAAGGGGTTACCCTAATTGGGTAAAAACAGAAATGATAACCCCACTTTAAAACAAAATTACTTTCGATAGAGGGAAAACTGGCTCGACAACGTAAAAAAAGAACAAAGGGAAAAAGGGGTTTCCCAAAACCAGTTGAACTGTTTGGGGGGTAAAAAGCAAAAAACAATTTCAAACCAAAAACCGAGTATGTGACTAAGGTGAAGGGGTTTAGGCCCTACTCTCGACCCGTCATTCACTGTGCATTTTTGCCGAGTTTTTCGATATGAAAAATCAGTTGTGATTACCGGATAAAGAGACGAACACAGCCCTTCATACAAATCCAGGGTAGCTCCCTCGTTACCCCTATCTCGCTTAAATTTACACCCTTTGGGAAAAACTTGGAACGGGACGTTTTTTGACACAGACAGTTGTATTACATCTTGCCCCTGACCAGTACAACATTCCAATTAAAGAGAGCCTTGGGAAAGTGGACAGAAAGTACCACATGGACCATGTCAAATTCGTGGCATTGGCCAAAAAAAAATATGGGTAGAAAAAATCGATAAAAAGGGGAAATCGACATCAGAAATGAAAAGTAAAAGACCCTTTTTGGATTACAATGCTATCAAAAAGTAAATTTTAAGACTATGGCAACTGTGTACAAATCGCAACTTTACAAGACAGTATCGAATATGAATCCAAATCAAGAGAATAGAAACGCAAGTGATCGGGAACCAGCCCAAGATTCCGCTCAGTGATCAAAACGCGGGGTCGTGGACAAATATAAACCCCGGGGTTCCCAACCCGTCTAACCGTTTGGTTTGTGGTCGTGTGCAAGCCTGAACGGGGGTGGAAACATAGGGAGATTCCGATAAACACTCTACAGTAAAATCAACAATGATCTACAACATCTGGAAGCTAAAAGAAAGCTCTTTTTGCAACATTTTTTTTTATTTGGGGCACAGCGCGTGGAAACAAAATAATTCACCAGACGAAAAGGATTCCTTTGTTTAAACCAGTTAGATATTTTATGATGTCGAGGGCGTAATTTTTCCCAAAGCTAAAAAAATGTGGTTTTAAAGGATTTTCCCATTTAAAACCCTGCTAGCAACCTATTCTGACGTGTGGTCAAATCATTAAAATCCCCTAACATTGATAAGGGGGAAAACTGAACGTTTTGAGACGTTGATCTAAATTTTTGCGATTAACCCCCGGAAAAACACCACCAGGGATAACGGCCATTTTATGCTCCAAACCTATCACTTGTGAAAAGGGTTTTTTTAATTTTTTTGGGTAAAAGTGAGCGAAATTTTAAAACAAAGAGGCCAAATCCTAGTAAAGTTTTTTTAAGATCCAATTTCAAAACTTAAAAAAGGGTTTTTGAGTTGGGGCAGTCCCTCGGGGAAACCCCTACAAAATAAGTACTACGCAGAGACTTGCAAGAGAAGAGAAGTAAAAAAATGGGAAATATTCTTACGGGAAAAAAAACATAACTCCAATTGAACCCATACGTAGAGCTGGTTGTTGGCTGTGGGTTTTGGGAAATTAATAAACAGGCTTAACAATCCGGGGAACGTTTGACGAAGTGTCAGGGCTTTTAAATGCTATGGGAATCCCATGAATTCCCGGGAATGGAGATGTATAAAGAAAGACTGATTCATATGGGGTTCATATTTTACTTTTTTGACTGATGTTTTCAATGTTTATTTGCTATTATTATAAAAAAAAATTTTGTCATGTCAATCTGTTTTTATTTCTTGGACCATCATGGAAATAGTTTATTTTTTTCAACATTAGTAACATTTTATGGGGCCAAGGGTTCGGAAAAACCTTTGTAAAAAAACTTATTGAGTACAAAACCGTTTATTTCAGGGGTACCACAACGACGTCTGGTGTTACAAAGAATGGCAAACCTACGCACGTTACAAGAACGTGAAGTATAAAATTCTTCGGGGTATCCCTGAGGGAGAAAAAAAGTAGACATAAAACCTTACCACACCGTATATTTGATGATATGTTAGGAGAAAAGATGGGGAAAAAATTTTAAATTTAGGTTCAGCGAAAGGACCCCATAGAAATGCCACGTCATTTAATCACACAAAACATTTCCAACAACCCAAAGGTAGTCTCCCACAGCTTAAATCAAAAAATGGTATTTTTTCAAAACCAAGAGTAAAGGCCAGACAAAACACTGCGAACCAAAAATAAAACTATCCTTTTGGTGAGGCGTATAAGATCAACCTCTCACCTATGGATTCTTTCATTGATTTTTCATCCAAAACCCCCGCCCAGAATTTTTTTAAGAACAGATTTTTTCCAGGGGGGTAACGGGTAAAAACGGGGCCCGATGTCTCCCCTAAGTAAAAAATGACGGAACTACCCCGATCATCTTTAAAGGATACACCCCCATGGAAAACCACCCAACATGATAAAAGCTCAGAATTTTTGATGGGGAAAAGAACCCAACAAACGAAAAGAGCTTTTGAATCGGGTTTAACAGAGAGGTAAAATGGTTCCCCTTAGCTCAGACTCATCTTAGAGAAAAAGTAACCGGCCAAAAACAGCGATGAATTTTAGGGAAACGAACAAAGACATTTAAGACAGTTGCTGATAAAACATGGGGTTTTGACCAAAACGACAATTTTTTAAAACCGGGCGGTGGGGGTTTCCTTGGGGGGGCACCATATTCTACACTGCTTCGATGGAAGGGGACCAAAACTGTGAAAAATTTTTTTCCAGTAGCAAGAAAACAACCACCAAACGAAAGTCCCACCAGAAAGGGTCACGAAAACAACCACAAAAAACAGAAAACCAAAGAAATCACCAAAAGGAAACAAACAAGGAAAAGCGCATTCCCTCATGATCGATTTTGTCACGAAAAAGAAAACCTTGATAAACGGGAACACAAAAGTGCCCCCCAACTATTTGACGTGGTTACATCAGGACTCACCCAAAAGCTCACCACTTGGGGCCCAATTTCCCACTGCCCTCATCTACTCCCCGTTCAAATAAAATTTTCGATGGGGTCTGGTTGGGCTACCCCCAAAGGATCAATGACGGTTTCCCCAACCCTACATTTGGGAACAATTGTTTGACCTTTTCCAAATTTTAAGTGGCGTTCTCATCCATCATATCTCATCATCAAGTTTTTCCCCAACCCCCAAGCCCCCTTTCCCCCTTTCTTACGCCGTTACGCGATGAAAATTCGGCCACTGAGTAGTGCGGGCAAAATCGCTTTACAAGCCTTCACGTGGTATAAATAAAAAAAGACCAAACATTTCTAAATTTTTGTCATAAAAAGCGAAAACAACCACTCGTTCGCAAACATGGAAAAAAAGTTGCTGCTTTGACAGAAGCCTCCCCAAATTTCGGAAGAAGATTTTCAAGAGCCCCCAAAAGAAGGGTAGTTTTGTTTTCTGAATGGTAAAAACTTTTTTAAAAGGCAGTCCACTGTGGGAGGTAGAAGCGTCGTTGCATTTTAAAAACAACAGTCCGACAGTTTTCGACCAAGAAAGTATCGTTCGAAAAAAAAAAAAAATTTTTATCAGAAAGGTGGGTTTTTTACCCCCGTTGGGACTTGCACCCCTCTTTGCCCAAAACAATTATACCTCTTTCTGGGGAAATATTCGGAAATATTAAGAAGATGGGCCCATTTCCCGTTCGGTTTTTGGAAAAAGAATGATGGAAGAAAAAACAACGACCCCGGTTACCCCCACCCTCAATGGTCAGACTCATCATTACAGAAAGAAATGAATCAAGTCTTACGAAACAAAATTTTCGATCAGAAAAAGACAACAATTTGGGGAAGTATTACATCGCTTTCATTTTCACAAAAAAAAGCACTCAAACCCCCTTTAGACCACACATGGCGAGAAAACAAAAATACAGTACTGAAAAAAAAAGAGGAAAAAAACCCTGACCTTTAAAAATCAAATTTAGACGGTTCCAAAGACCATGGGCGAAAGGTACTCTCTTGTAAACAGCTGAAAGCCCCTCACTTAAGTTGGATGAAAAGGTGTTTTAAAAAATGAGGAAAACCTTTTAAGTTTAAAAATTATTGTTGGCAAAGATGTACTTCGACAGGAAAAGGGCAAAACCCAGGAGGAAACAATTTTTAGGGGGCGAGGGGCAACACCCCAAGAATCGTGGGCAAAAAAACTGAGGAATTTATACAAACACCCGATGATGATGAAGAAGAAGAAGAGGGAGGAAGATTTTTAGATAGTTTTTTCCACGCCCTACTCAAAAAAAGAAAAACCCATTAAAAAAGGGAAAAACCCGAGGGGAATTAGCCCATTCGTCCCTGGGACCCTACTAAAAAAGGGCACGTTACTTCCACCTTATAAAACTGAAATCCCACGGGTTTTTGGGGGAATCAGGGGCTCTACAAAGGGACGAAAAAACAGTTGAAATCTATCACTTTAGAGGTGTACGAATGGTTTTGGGAAATCAAAGAACCTACAGTGCTAAAACAAAACGCGAAAATTTCGACGCCCACAGACTGTGGTAGGAGGTATCGATTTTTCAATGGGAAGCTGATCTCGCAGATAGCAAGTATGTACAAAAAGAATTCACCATATCGCACTTCATGGTCATTGATGTGTTTTCAAAATATGCTTGGGAAACCCCTCATTGAAAAATGGGAAAAACGCCATCCAAACCTTTCAGTCTATTCAAAAAAAGGCGAAAACCCCTCTCTTTGCAAAAGCAAAGGCCCCAGAATTTTTGAAAAAAGATTTCAGAATTTCTAACAAGATGACATCTTTCTTCACTCTGAAAAACCCCCAAACAAAAAGGGGTATTGTTGAAGTTTTTTAACGTACGCTTAAATCAAGAATGTGGAAAATTTTTTCTCCAAAAACCCTCATTATGTGGTGTACGCAACATTGGACATGTACAATCATCGTTTTCATCGAAAACATCGGACGACCCCCCGTCTGGTCTAGAGAAAAAGAGCAGAATCCCCCGACATTGTTGCAACCCTCAAAAGAAAAATAAAAATCAAAATGATTTTAAGTGGGTGAAATGCGCATCAAAAAACCAAGCAAACATTTGCCAAAGGCTATCTACCCAACGGACAGTGGAATTGTTCAAATGGTTGCATCAACAGAAACACTCCATTGACCTAAAAAAGGAAGACTTGGCTGGAGAAAATATCGCCGGATCCTTCTACAGGGAGAAATTTAAATATAAAAGATGGAGCTATACGAAGTGGAATCAGTTTTTACGGGGACAAGGTGTAGGCGTAAAACTTTTTAAGAAGTGAAGTCAATGGCTTGGATATCCAAAAAAAATTTAAAAAGTTTGGATTTCCCAAAAGCATTTTGTATAAAGTAAAACGTCATGAACCCTGTTTGTCCATACCAGCAGTGTTTAGGTAGACAACGTAACAGAAGGAAAAATGGGTACCCAAACAACAGAACATTTCTTGACACAGATTTTGGGTATCTTTATCATGTATCGTGTCATTAGTGAACCTGTTCCAAAATCAAATTAAATTTGTTGCTGTGATGGTACTTTATCGGATACTTTTCCAAACCCCGTTTAAAATTTTAAAAAATCTGAATTTTTTTCTACATCACTTCACATGATAGTTCGAGGGTTGTACCCAAAAACACAATGTTTTTTGAACCAAGCTGACAAAAACCCGATTCGACAAACAAAAATTTGGGAGTGGCTCTCGTGGAAAGATCGTTCCAAAAAAGTCAAAACTCGAAGAGGGGAAGGAAAATTCTACATCGTGACTAAAGATCCGAACTGGGGGCACCTTTTCCAAGTGAAAAAAAAGGGGTGAATTAGAAGGCAAAAAATGGGCATTACCCCCTTTTCATCCCGCAGGGACTATGCGTCCCCCCAAAATTCATGACGAAAAAGGGCAAGGTATTAAACAAGCCACTAAAACAATTTTTAAATAAAGAAATCACATTTGGACTTGTTTTCCGGTTGTCAAAACGTTCAAGTTTACCGGTAAAAGGATCAAAGATCGGCTTGGAAAATTTATCCCTCCCCCTTTAAAACTTGGAGGAGAGGGAAGTACGTGGGGTTTCCGGACAAGACAACAGCGATTTCAAGTACGGTGGGACCTCTTTACGAAGATGAACCATTTTGTTTGTAATACCGTTTGGCAAAACCCACTTTTATAGGGGGTTCGAAGCACCCCCTTTTACCGTTGTGCCCTTTTGCCCCAAAAACAAAAACAGGGTTTAATCCACACTCCTTTTGAATTTTTAAATCTAATACATACCTGTAGAGATCATATTTCAAAAGACAGTATCAATATAACTGGTGAACGGGGGCAGTTTATTTCACTCACGGGAAGCGAGGTGAAGCTTCTTTTAAAAGAAAGAAACGATATTCCCGTTTTTTCCCTGGCAACCTGAAAGCGGTATGGTTTTGGGGGTCCCTGTTCAAAAAAATGGCCAGAACATTTACCCCAAGAAACCCCTCGTGACCCCAGGACTAAAGACCCGAAAAGAGGGGCTTTTTAAAAAAGTAAGGACGTAAAAGAATTTTCCGGCCAAAAAGTAAAGACGTGATCAAGAACGGGGTAAAACATTGTTAAAGTGTGGGTCTGAAAAAATTGAAGGGTAAAAGCTTTGAATTTCAACGTCGACATCATTCTGCTCCGCACGCAAAGGGGAAAAAACAAAAAAAAAAAATCTTTCCCCGACCCTTAGATTTTTTGATTGAAAACATGATCAACACGGCTCTTGTGAGTGTGCAAAAGAATTGATGGACATATGTCCCCACCTACCCTGACAGCAATGAAAATGCACAGTGGGCGAACATTTTTCCCGTGCACACGGAATTCATCTCCCTTAATTTGTAATTCCCGCTCAATCAAAAAAGTGGATGATACAACCCGAGTACTTTTACCAAAGTCAAAAATAGTCCAACCTGAGGGACAATTGCTGCCAGGAGAAACAACCCCGTAAATAATTTTTTCCCCAAACTTGTTTAGCGATTGTTGTACCTGAACAACAAATGACACCAATAATGCTCACAAAATTTTTAGGGCCTACTTGAGAATTTGCTGCTTATTTACGACTAAATCAACACAGCTTACGCACGGAAAAGTGGATCCCGATCGGGGTCCCTATGCAAGACAACAGGCGGGAAAAAGAAGGATTTACTAAAAGAAGAACAGTATCCCCGGGGTCGTTTTGGAAATGTCGGGCGTCTGCATATAGATTGTTTTGCAAGACAATACCTTCCCAAGGGTAGAGATACGGGGCGACTCAAAAGAACCCGTCAGTTTTTGCTGTTTGGAACAGAGGCAAAAACCAGTTTCTTTAACTGGATTCAATGTTCGGACTGTGACCTTTACCCGTAGTGGCCAAAAACTTAAACCCAAACCCTCGCTAAAATGGCTAAGACCCCAAATTTGGAGCTGAGGGAAAAACTTTTACCATTCCGCAGGGCCCAAAGTCAAAGTCGAAGATCATTTTTTCAAGGCGTTACCCAAAAGCATCATTTCCAGCCCGGTAAAGAATACAGACATGAACGGTGATTGGCAACCAACCCATTTGATTTTCAAAAATTTTAAATTGTCTAAGTTAGAAGTCAGTGAGACGGAAAAACGACACACAACTTGCCGTTCCGCCAATTTCCCAAGGGGGAAATTTTTAGATCATACATGTCCCTGCATCAAGCCACGGGATCACTCGGGTTTTAAAAGCTCCCTGGTCCCGACAAAGGACGATTTTTTGCAGGGGTACACGCTTTTTGGGGAATTTACTTAACGCCCGATCAAGGGGTCAAAAAAGGGACAGTGCATCCATAAAAAAGGGAAACTTGCAATCGAGGGTTTAGTTTCGTGTAGCCTGGTGCCCCATCAATGTGATTGGTATGCCGAATAGACATAAAAAAGATTTAAAGGTTTTAGAGAAGTCATCACAGATATTAACCATGAGCAATCAGACAAAGTGGCCAAACAAGTACAAGAAATCTACAACTTGAATACGAAACGATATGGGAAAGAGTTTGAACCCGCATGGGTGCATGAACGCAGAACACCTCTTTGATATCGTGAAAGAAAATGTTATGGGCATTGTTGATATCCCAGTCGACCCAACATCCCATATTTTGTTTAGCAGCAAAAAATGAGTGGGTCGAGATGTTTGAACAGTCATTAAAAAAACTGGACATGAAACAGTGATGGAAAGATGACGCTGAACACAAAATGGATCTCCCCCACGCCTGAAAAGCTGATCTTATCAATGGGGCAAATATAAAGGTAGTGTAGATCGAACAAGATCACACATTGGAAAACTTTTTTGGTGCAAGGGAGGGCCATTAAAAAAGATTGGGAAAATGGGAAAAGATTGAGTTGCGTATATTTTTGGGTCATTTACCCAAATTTTAGTCCCCTTAAAGCCGTGGATTGCTAAAAATCAACTACCCAAGAGACCCGGCTGTAAAAGCTTACAAGTGAATCCCCCAATTTTTGATCAACCTGGTGAACATTTGGGGGGTGTGTTTTTCAACGATAAATGACTTTCTACTTTGTTGTATGGACAAAAACCCCTCCATTGTGAATTCAAAGTTTCTTGAAAGACGGACCTATACATGAATCTAGAGACTCGGATACAACAGTTTGTGTGGAGAAAATTTTTTTTTGCTTTTTTTTCTTGTTTCGAGGATGTATTTAACACGGGGGTTTTGGCTAAATTCCGGGAAAAGGATCAACCCAAAATTCAATTTTAACGATTCCAATGTGGGATGTTTTTTTACCAGAACTATCAGACTGTACAAACGTGCAAGAAGACAAATGTGTAATCACACCAACAAAAATGCCACTAAACATCCACCCAAAATTTGGAGATGGTCGTGCGTGTTTTGAATTACTGACGAATAGTTTGGACCATTCTACTTTCTTAAAAGGTTATGTACTGTTGTTCTATGCTTGCATTGTTTATTTGTTGTTATTTGTTGTTCATATTTTTGTTCATATTTGTTTGCAAGTCATAATTCAATAAAAAAGTAAAAAGATTTGATTTTTTGTTGTTTCTTACACATTAACAAATTTTATATATTTTCCTCCGAATATAGTTTGTGGGCCCCGAAAGGGCCGTTTTTGGGGTTTTTGATCCCGAATACTCGGAGCATCCCACAACTCGAATAACGGTCAAACCTATCCCTAATAGGGGAACGCACGTGGCCCCTGTTTTCGAAAACACAGGGAGGCCAGGCATACACTTTATAGGGTGCCCTACAAAAAGGGGATTTGAAAGCCGTGCAAGCATCTGAGATACAATGTCCTGACATTGAACTGGTTTATGTATATATATCCTCCTCCCCTCCTCTAAACACACACCACACTTTTCGAACCAGGTTTTTTTTTTGGAATTGTGATTTTTATTCTTCTTTTTTTTTAAAAAAAACCCTTTTAAGTTATGAAAAAAGTAGGTCATAGGTCAATCCCTCCCCCAAAGCAAGGCCAAAGGCATCTTAACTTAGGTCAAGGGGCGAACTTGATTATTGGATGGAAATACATTCTCTGATTGGGGTACCTAAAAAAAAGTAGGTCAATCCGCCCAAAAACTATAAAAAACACTGCATCGATATAAACCCCCCTTCCCCAACCATGGGAAAGCTAGAAACCCTTTTGATTTGTTTTAAAAACGCCATACAGGGTGCTGATTTTTATGAGCTGACGACATGCTAGCAGCATCAGTGTCGTACACTCCCACTCCGGGTTTCCAACCCAGCACCAAACCCAAAGATCAACCTCAGCCTCCACCACACCGCACAACCAGTACACAACAAAACCAGTGCAACAACCAATGCAAAACCAAACCCGGGAGCGCGCCCCTAAAAAATGTTGGACAATCTTTTGAGGGAACTCAAAAGGGGAACAACAACCCCATCAAAAAATTTCAAAAGAGAATGGTAAAGTGGAATACCGATCAAATTGAAAACGAAAAACGGGGGTCCTACATTTCATTCCAGAAAAAGAGGAATCATCCAACAAAAGTCCCCAGATGGTGGATCCCCCTTTAAGAATGGACTTGGAGCCCATTGTAAAGACATACAAAATTGCAAAAAGAGTAAGAAGAAAAAAAAAAAAAGGCCCCCCTTTTTTAGGCCAACCCCGAGTCTCGAAAGGACAATTTTTTCAATTGCAAAACCAATCTAAAAATACAAAGAAAGAATTATGCCCTTCGTTTTCAGACTGTGCTTTGGATAATCACAATAACTAAAGACTCTAACTGACAGGAAAAAAAAAGCCCCACACCAAGTTCCTTAAACTACAAGCCCCCATCCCAAGTACGCTTAAAACAACAACAAAACCAGGATATCCTGACAAATGGGGGCATGTTACTTTCATGAACTATACACGATGATACTTAAAATCTTAAGCAATTTCATCACCATAGAACTGTTTTAATACCCCTTTAAGAAACCTAGACAATCAGAGTAACCACTACCTGTGAAAAAAAAAACGGGCCCCTTTTCAGGCCCAAACCCCAAAATTTTCCCAAAGAGAATAAACCTCAAAAGTCACCATTATTTTCAAAAACCTTCAAATTTTTTTTTTTATTAAAGTATGATCCCAAAGTTTTTTAAAAAAGTTTTCAAAAATGTTACAAAATTTACAAAAAAAGTTTAAAAAAAAAAAAAAACATCACTACTCAAAAACGGGTTGAAATGTTTTTTAATTTTACACAATTCAATTCAATCAAAAGTATCAATCCCAAACCCCCGTCCCAAAGGGCCAAAAGGCAAGCTATCCAACTAGGGCAAGGTTTTAAAATTGATTCATTGGATAGAATACGTTTTCTGAGGTGTCGCAACAGTAAAATAGGTCAACCCCCTCAAGGGTAAAAACCACCCCCATCAAACTTCGGTAATTTTCGCTGCACAACCAGGGGAAAAAATTTAGCAACTGATTGAACTTTCCCCAATTTATGGGGTTTTTTCGAACGACAACGCAATGAGTGGGGAAAACAGCAAGAATTTGCAAACACCTCTTTTGTCAAACATGGGCACAGATGATGTTTGGGCAACAATGATGCAACCGATAACATGATCCTATAGCTTGGAAAATCAGAATGTTGAGACAACAGCAAAAAGATGAGATGAGATCATTGCCATAGAACAACAGCAGATGAAAAAAGATAAAACGATGTCACGAAAAAGTGACATGAACCGATTCACTGAAACCCAACACGATGTGGACAATGTCACCCAAATCAAAGAAGAAACAAAACGGCCCCTTTTTTGGGGCCCAACCCAAAAGTCTCGAAAGGAATTTTACAATTGTCAAGTTAAATGTGGTCCCCTTTTAAAAAATTTTATTACATAAATCTGTTTTCATATATTTTCCATTCGGTATAGATTCGGTAAAATTTTTTTCATATATAGTACCATTTGGGACTTAGATTTTGGTCCTAAGTACCAAAAAAAAAAAATATGGGACCACGGGACCATTTCAAAAAATTTGGTACCGCCGGTACCAAGTGCACCCCAACTACTGGCGGGGATTTTAGATTTTAGTTGGGTCGTTTAAGGGTAGATTTTAACGAGAAAAACGGGGGTTTCAAAGAAAAACAAGAGTTTTTCGTTTTAAAACCCTTGTACGAAATTTTACCGTTTTAATTCAATCATGATATTCATTTGTCAGTTTTTGGGGTATCCTCCTCTGAATTATGCAAGCGGGAAATGCGACCTCTATAAACCCTTTCGCAATGTTTAATAACCCCCGTCAGAACGTTTTTCTATTCGTGACTTAGGGGTATTGCAAGGTTTTTAAAATTGTTAATATTGCCCCTTGGTCACATCCTTCTATCAATGCAATCTCAGATGTGCTCATTCCGATTCATACCCGAGGAAAGGCAGGCCATGGTATCATGTTAATGTTAGTAACGTTGTCACCACGAATTATATAAATTAACAACATGATACATATTACATCACATATACATTTATGCGCTCATTTATACACACTCATGATTTTGTATTTAGATAAACACATTGCATACAGCATTTTATCATTAAATTTGGCAAGTAGTGGGTTGCATTTCCAAATAAGTATTATTATGATAAAAAAATATCGCCAAAAACCGTTACGTTGATTTCGTATCGCGGTACAATTCCGTTCAGCTGCATACTAAAATATACCGATATACCGGTATATCGTGACACCTCTATTCATGAACCACTTTGTGATGAAATAATAAAACTAAAAGGCGAACATTTTAACGCCACTTTTCAATAATTCTACCTTTACATTTGCATCAAGTGACTGCTTCATGAAAACAACAGCGTCGCGCACCATTTCGAAACCTAGCGCCAGGATACTTTTTTCTTGACCTAGATATCTCCTACTAGATATGTGCCAAGGTTATTGGAGGAAAAACTCGCATCGGGCAAGGTCTGGGCCGTAGGAGGGTGCGATAAAACATTGACCTTTCATACTTCAAAATCTGTACTAAAGTTTAAGATTTGCGGGCTGAAGCATTGAGATCGGGTTTTTGTTGTTGTTTTATGTATTTTTTCTCATTTTTGTTTGTATTCGTTACAGAACCACATTGCAGAAGCTACTAGACACAATCCCATCGTTTGGAAAAGAACTTGTATGATAAGCCTACATGAAAGGCCTACTATTTCTGGAGAAAAATGACGTATAACACCTTCGTTGCTTTGGTGTTATTTGAGTAATATTTGACTTTTTGGCATGTTACAGTGCTTATATCCTGGTATTAATTTTCTGCCTTGGCTCATTAAGATGGCCCATTTCTCATCAATTAATATTTTAAGACACTATCATTTTTATTTTGATAGGGGGCCGGCGTGGCCGAGCGGTTACAGTCGTGGACTACAAATCTCTCAGCCCCTCACCGCTGTGGTTTCGAGTCCCGGTAGGGACTTCGGATTTTTCATGTGAGAAAGCCTTCCAGCTGGCTTGCGGTAGGTCGGTGGTTCTACCCGGTTACATCTGTAATTAGCTGGACGTCGCTATATGATTGAAATACTATCGCAGCGACGGTAAATCCCAATACAACAATACAACAACATTTTTTTCTGATAGCTAAAGTACATTTTCAGCAGTTGCTTTTCCCTTTGCACTTTTGTACGGTTTTTGCTCATCGGTAGCAAGTGCGGGATCCAGCGAGCACTATCTTCGTAACATTAGAAGTTTTCCAAAGTGGACAGATGCTTT
>CM037788.1:34246383-34296383 GCA_021229015.1 Solen grandis | reverse complement strand
ACAAATATAGACATGATATACTACGACTAATATATAGACATGATATACTACGACAAATATATAGACATGATATACTACGACAAATATAGACATGATATACTACGACTATAATTTAGAAATGATATACTACGACTAATATATAGACATGATATACTACGACAAATATATAGACATGATATACTACGACAAATATAAAGAAATGATATACTACGACTAATATATAGACATGATATACTACGACAAATATATAGACATGATATACTACGACTAATATATAGACATGATATACTACGACAAATATATAGACATGATATACTACGACAAATATAGACATGATATACTACGACTAATATATAGACATGATATACTACGACAAATATAGACATGATATACTACGACTAATATATAGAAATGATATACTACGACTAATATATAGACATGATATACTACGACAAATATATAGACATGATATACTACGACAAATATAATAGACACGGGTACAAATAAAATCTGACCCGGGGACAGTATTGAAGTATCTTTTTTGCAAAATATCTTCAAATTAAACTGTTAACGAGGACAAATATTTTCCAAGGTTATATGTTTATGTGATGTGCGTAGCGCGAGTGAAAGTATGAAAATTGTATCACTTTGAGATGAGATATATTCCATATTCACTCAAAACAAACAACTTATCTTTTTACCGTATGTTGTTATCATTAGACAGACATTACCAAAAATGGCCCAAACACGTCGAATTATATATGACGTAACCGTGACGTCATAGAAATCTTATCCGTTTTAGGTTCTACTTTGCTGTATAGATTATTTCAATGTACATAATTCTATATCTCACTCAGTTTCAACGATTAGATATGAATTATATCTTACTCATATATGGCAGTATCTCATCAAAAATCATAAGTTTAAGATCTAGAGGTCTTTTAAAGTGATTTTTGTTTTGCCAATGAAGCCTCAAGGCTTAAGTGTATGGTTATTCCCTCTAAAATTGACATATATACATTTATCTATCTAAATATATATATCTATCTGTTTTTTATATCCCAGAACGACCGTTGTTACACAGGGGACCAGCTGCTGTCCGTGTTCCGTGTTAACGACTCTGGTATCGCCCTAGACAGGTTTAAGGAGATATGTCCCTCCCTCATCCAGCAGCAGTTGACCGGATCTTGTAAAAAGTCCGGCAGTTCCGATTCTGATTCCAATGACAACAAGCATCCTACCGACGCTGAAAGTTTGTGATCCTTTATTTATCCAATCTCATTAAATTCATACCCTAATTTGCGTTCCTCTGCCATCCGCGAAATATGAGCAAATATACTGGATCTGATTTTAAATTGTCATTTATCTTATCTAAATATTTTATATATATGATATAAAAGTTCATGTATGTGTAAAATCCCAAGAAACAGTCAAGGTGCTATCAAAAAATATCATAACCTTTTTAAGTGCTTGCAAAATATACTCAAAAATTATATGGATCAATTCATTTTAGTATCTCAAACTTATTTAAAAGTTTTTCACTGACTTTTGTAGTAAACTATAAACTATTGAATTCGAAACATGAACAAGATTTAATCAGTCGGGACCTCTGTTGCTAGGATACGGCTATGCTACCCTGGCTAACATCCTGTGCTGCCTGTGCTCATTGAACGGCGTGCTGGTATTCCGGTGTGCCAGCCCGGGGTTCTACCGCATCCTGATGGCCACGTTTGTAGGTCTGGCCGTCTCTACCCTCGCAACGGACTCTCTGTTGCATCTCTTGCCCATGGTAAGCAACACATTTAGACATACTGAAGGGAAACTGAAATGCAATATTATATTTTGTTTGTAGCTGCACCTCAGTGTCCATATTGAAAAATGACTACGTGACTTTGTTGTTCAGTAAACATGGCATGTTGCAACACCTGGAAACCTCGGGCTTTAAGTGCCATTCTTTTTTAAGCATTTTTGTCTTTTTGCTATGTGTATTGAGGCCTTTTACACTCCGTCAAACCAATACATAAGTCTAACCTGCATTGTTTCCTTTTAGTATGTCATTTTGATGTACCGTAATTCTTGAACAATTTATTTTAAAAAGTGTTTTACATTTCGTGTTTTAAAAAAAAATCGTTTAACCGGTATTTACTGTGTTACAATAATTGTAATATATATATACAATTGACTACGAAGAAGCGATTGATGCAGAAGTCAATATTTTACATGTACTGCATGCGAAGTACGAAAAGGGGGGTGGTTAAGGAGTCAAGTCCCCCATAGGAGTTGCCCTCCCCACCCCCACCATACGGTGAATTGTGCTGTCGCCCCCCCCCCCCCCCCCACACACACACACACGCACGCACTTCCTCCTGAGATAAATGGTTGTATCTTCGCATATACTTCCTCTCAACCAATATTTATTTTACTATCTACTGTCGTTCCTCTT
The DNA here is from genome assembly GCA_021229015.1 of Solen grandis. NCBI lineage: Eukaryota > Metazoa > Mollusca > Bivalvia > Adapedonta > Solenidae > Solen > Solen grandis. Next base: position 34,293,940 of record CM037788.1, on the reverse strand, counting down.
CAGGCTCTTGGAGTCCATGGTCACGAGGAGGAGGAGGAGGACGGACACGGACATGGGGCCGGGGGTCCCCATTTCGAGCCCTTCCTCGGCTACAGCTTGGCGGCGTGTGCCGGCATCTATGTGTTCTACCTGTTTGAGAAACTCATGTCCATGTCTAAAGTGCACGTAAGTAGAACTGATTACATTTTTCGAATATGAAAAGAACTTGATTTATCTTAACTATTTCAATCAAAAGAACTGCATGCTTAATCAATAATTATTCAATATTAACGCAGAAATGTGAAACAGACCTAGATTTATCTATAAAGTGGCACTCTTTTTATAAGAAGTGAGCTTTAATAATGGTATACTCGTAAATAATTCTAATTAATATGTTGATGTAATATAAGTAGGATAGCACAACCTAAAACTTTTCTTTTGACCTAACCTAGGCTCATGAGCCAAATGATTAGATTTCAACAGTTTCAGTTCATGAAGCAATAAATGCAAACTCGCATACAGATATTAGATAAGCAAAGTGCAGGCACCTGAACTGAAAACTTTGTCATAGATTAAAATATTGTTATTCTTTTTTCTTTTCTTTTTTTTTCATCCAGTCCCACAGTCATGACCGGGACGACCCAGTCGAGATGGTGATAGGCTATGGAGGAAACAACTGTACAACTGGACAGGGATCAGTAAGTAGTCCATATGAATGTTTTATATCTAACATTTAACACGATCAACAAAATATGTTGTATAAACATCAGACAACTTACGGCGTGCGTTATTTTCCAATATTTGCATGATTCAGTGTAATTATTTTACGAAATATGACACCTAAACTAAAGCGTAATAATATTAAACCGGCACATTTGAATCACTTTTAAAATGTCACAGTCTAGTTAAGGTGTTGGGTCGTTTTGCGTGCTATATCTAAGAATAATGCAAGGTATTGCGTTCAGATGCGTTGTAATTAATCATTCAGGCCTGTGATTACTGCACGTCCGAACGCAACACCGTGCATTATCCTGCGTAGGCTTTCGTGATCAGGTTTCTGCTCATATTAATTTAACACCGTGCTTTATTCTGAGATATTAGTTTTTGTTTTGAAACCAAGAGACAACGTGATCATATGAACCACCATCAGTCTGTTGATTAGTAGATAAGCGAGAATCTGCAGTCTATTTCATTTTACTTCCACGACTGTTATTGGGTAATTTTCTACATGCAAATAAATAATTCAATATAGTAATATGTTTTTTTACGAGTAGCAGTGCACACATGTTTAAAGAAATTCATGAATTACGAGATATCCATAACTGTGATGTGTCAAAATTCACTAACCATCGGTCCCCAAATCCGTTACGTCTCTACAACCGAAGTCGCCACTTATGGCGTCAAAACGATGAAATGACGCCTTAATGTATCGGACAAAGATGAATGTAAAAAAGGTGATACACAGCGTGTTTTGAGTTGAATATGGTTTAAATCATCTAACACTGCTAAAACACAAAATTTAGATATTCTGTTCCACAATTTTCTAGAGTTAGCTCCCTTCAATTTATATAAAGTTTACATATGTGAGAGAAAATACTCTTCATTTGATTTTATCTATATGTAAAACAGTATGATTATAATTATTCTTTATGACGTGATAAAATAAGATATATAAACCTGTAATACTGTGACAAATACAAGCACGGGTAATAAAATTTAAATACTGCGACTGTTATCATTTTAATTGCCGTTTAACAGTTGTCACTTTTTTTTTTTCGTATTAATGATGGATTATTAAAATTGAGGTAGATATCCGATGCGCCATGGTTTTTATAAGATTATATTTCACTGAAAATTTAAATATGCCTTATTTTGATGTGCCATTGTCTTCGACTAACAAATATTTATTTTGATTACGGTATTTTTCTCATTTCAGTACACAAATGGAAACAGTTACGGATCAAGAAGCAATTTGCCGAACTATGACGGAGGAATGAAGGCTGATATCGATGATAAACCAAAACAAAGTAAGAGAGAATGTCAGTCACTAAAAGTGCTCTGAAGTTGTATATGGACCACTAATAGCTCTTAAGATACAGGCGTTGGTTAATCAAACACTTTCTTTTAATTTTGTATAGCGTTTAAAAGGATGTCCAAATGAACAACTTTTGGATATATGGATATAATACGTATTATGAATGTTTGAATAATCTCCATAAACGTTTCTTTATAAATCTCAAAGAAGAATTTCAAAACATGAGGAAATGCATTTTGAAAAACACTATCAGTACAAATAATCCTTACAAAAAATTATCATCTAAAAAGACATCTTTTATTGCTTTTCACATCTATATCGGAATTTAAGAGATATATCCACTAAAAATAAAGTTGTTACAAAACATAAAAGTTTGAGTGGAGATAAACATACTGGACAATATACTCAAAGACTAGACATTTAAATAAGAAAAATGATTATACAAATCGATCGAGCTGTTGAATGGAGTTTGGCTCCTTCGCTAACTTTGTCAATATTTATGTGTACGGAGCTTGAATTTTACGCATACTTACTGTGTATATGTTTATCATTGTAGACAGTATTACCTCCATCAGTGGTAAGTTTTATTAATGTCGGTGGTGCCCCTAACAACCCCTGTCCCGTCCGGAGTAAAATTGCGACAATTCTCGAAATCAAATAAGTAAAAAATTACACATGTAGTCGATTGAAATACTCGTATTTTTTCTTATAGATGAAATATAGTCTCTCAATGTTGAGGGCTACTACTGACATGTCTTTGAAAAATAAGATGTTTTCCTTACAGTGCAGCATTCTATTGATATGTATTTAAAATGAAGAACTTGAGCAAATGGGATGTTATTATTCAATGTTAAATTTATCTCTTTTTAGACAATTTCTATAAAATGGAGGCAATTCTGATTAAAAAAAATGTAAATGGAGTTGTACGCTCTTGGAATATTTTGTATGTTCGTAATTCAATGTTTAACAGCTAAAACTGTGAACTGTGTTTTGCGCAAGAGTTATCTCCCTCTTCGGTGATAATAGGAAAGCTTTTCTTTTCTTTTTTTTTAGTTTATGATTTTAAAACTTGCCTAGCAACTGAATTAAAAATAAATTGATGAATTAAATAAATTTGCTTAATGCCATGGCTTGCCTAATCTAGGCCTAACATTTAAAACGTGCCATCATTCAGTGGGATGAAATTAAGGTAATCCATCCAACATTAAATTGTGATCATGGTCCATCAAGTGATCATGTGTATTTTATAGTAAATATAAAGCTTTATAGACTTCGAGCAAAAGAGCCTATAATTCCAAGTCATTGGATGCTTGCATCTGCACTGAAGTCTTTTTTTAAGCATTTTTGGAACCATGGTGATAATTCAATGATGGGTGGGAAACCTTAAGACTCACCAAGCCTAGGATTTCTGCACAAAAAATATTCAATTTTTAAACAGTTTAGTCGTCAGACTAGTGACTAATCCATGCAAAAACTTGTATTTCCACTAAATATTTTAGGCTAGATGACTCGCAAAGCAAGCATTTAGATGCACTAATATAATGTATTGTCCTTGATTAACAACAATGTCGATTTAACTACTTAGTTTGATACTAAAATCTAGTTAGTGACACGTATTAAATAAAATGAACAAACGATTGCATATAATTTGCACATTCTGGCGAAAATTTTGTGAAAATACATGTTGATCTCTACAGTAAAACTAACACTAAAGATTATCATGGTATTCGTTAAATGCTAATTTATTACCAAAATGCTTTCGACGCTGCAAATTTGTTGAAAAGGCTTTGTGCGGAGCTATTCAAAAAATTAGCTGGTAATGACGTGTCGCTTACGCTAGCTTTAATTTTCCTGATATCAAGTTGTGATGATATTTGATGCAACGTGAGCTTTGTGCTTTTGAAATCAATTGAATAAAGTATTTAGGTATTTATATTTATGTAAAATTAATTTGTGTGATGCTTATGCTTTATTACTTGACTGAATGTAACATTGCTTTGCAAATATTCTAAAAAGGAAGAAGAAATGACGATTTATAATGATGTATACGTGTTCAATAAGTATATATTGAATGTTAAGTTCATTTTCAACACGTCTGTTTTAGTATAAACATACAACATAGTGTGTATTATTTTGGGAATTCAATATTTTTCGATTTCGCCATAAACCGGAATTAGTTCACTTCATCGTATTTCATATGTCTGATTTTTAATTTAGCTATGCGTTTATCATTTTATTTCATAAAAACGTAATGTGGTATGTATCCTCTGCAAACAATTCGTATTTGCCGAAAATCATATGAGATTCATTCTGCGAAGTAAAAAGGCCAGCCAAATATTGTATATCATGTCAAAACGAGATTTTCTACACAGTGTTAACGTTAATTTATTCATGGTCTCATTCTCACATCGAGGTATACACATCCGATATGAAGAATAAAAGTACAGTAATGCATGTGTTTCAGCTGTGTGAGACAAAACAAGGTGTCAGCATTACCCGCAGCATATAAACAAAATGAAATGATTTTCCTCAAAAATGTAGGTGCTGTAATTCAAGACGTTATCCATGTCACTTTTACAGGCTCTTTAATAAATAGTCGTCCTTTCAAAATAAATTTTCTTTTCGTGTTCATTTGTTTTGCTCTGTGTGTGTGTGTGTGAACTGCTGAGTTGCATAGACCATTTCACTCGGAAATAAGACGTAGACCAATATAGATCAACAAGTATTTCCTGAACACCCAATCTTCGTGCTGGTGTAAAATTCCACACATTGTTCAATGGGAAATAAACATACATTTGAGATTTTCCCCAGTCATTTATAGGACAATTTAAAACAACAAATTATACCGGGTATTGCCGATCCTCTTGTAAAATGGCCTATAAACCTGTGTTACTGTATAAAGAAACAAACTAAATGGCATTGAGTCACGTAAATGTAACATTAAAATACAGGACGACTTGTTATGGTAAATACTTTGCATTTTGAATAATACAAATTTTTGTCACCTTGCAGAAATGCCGCCAATTGCCGTGATGGTCGTAATAGGCGATGCAGTCCACAACTTTGCAGACGGTCTTGCAATTGGAGCAGCGTTTACAGAGAGCATTAACCTTGGCATCTCCACCAGCCTCGCAATATTTTGCCATGAATTCCCACATGAATTAGGTAAGAATATATACAATACAATATAGAACAGGGGCCTCTGTGGCTAAGTGAGTATATTCGCTGAAATACTGTTACATCCCTGCTGTGGTCAAGTCCAGATATTGATTGTTCATGAAAGGAAACGTCGTTAGCAGTGACTTTTATCTCTGTATCTTAATCTAGGATTAACATCCTAAATGCAAAGTTCATCCTAGATTCAATGTATTCGCTGTGGATACAATATTTCATTTCAGTGCATCAACTGGATGCATAGAATATACGGAAATATTACTGAAATTAAAGTTGGATGCATACTTTCTGTATCGAGTCCAAAGACTCGTGCAGCGAAAATAAAACGTTAATAAACGTTAATAAAACTACTAAAACACTTCTATGAAAACGGTTTTCCTGTATTGCAGGTGATTTTGCCATACTTTTGAGCAGTGGGCTGTCCTTCTGCCGGGCTCTGTGCTTCAACTTTGCGTCGTCTCTGACGGCTATGATCGGGCTGTACGTCGGCCTTGCAGTGTCAACCAACCCGGAAGTGAGAAACTGGATCTTCGCCGTGACCGCCGGCATGTTCCTTTACATATCTCTGGTAGATATGGTGAGTGTAATCTATTTTACTTGAATGCAACGTTTTACATTTTTACTATCACGTCGTAGATAACTGGCATAATGCCACATAAAATCACAGTATCCTGAAACTACCAGTAATGGATGCCAAGAGCCAGTCGCATTTATTTTTAGAACTTGAAAGATAAAGTGTGACACTTCCCGCTCTAACCTCTCGGTCACTCGGAAACTTTAATACATTGCCGCTCTTTCAGTTACTTTTGAGGTCCTATGAACAGGTGGTTTCAAGGATTACTTAACAGTGTAACATTTCCAAGTCCCATCCCCCATTTCAAGTTTCGCCCGGGTAATTTAAAGACGTTTTCAAATCAAATTCCCCTTCACTGGAACATAAAAAACGTTTTTGTTTTTTTTTTTTTGGGTTTCTTTTGCTTTGTTTTGTTTTTTGTTGTTTTTGTTGTTGTTTTATCTCAAATTCTTCGAAAGTTCGTTACCACGGGAGGGGAGGGATTTGAAATCGTTTTAATATTTCCCGATAGGACATTTGTTTTGTTTTATTCTTTCTCTCTCCTTCTCTCTCTCTTTCTCTCTCTCTCTCTCTCTCTCTCTTATCTTTTCTTGCATCCCCTTCTGACGTTAGAGCATTTTAATATATGTTTGGCCTTTTATACTAGTATTTCCTTATTTAAATTGACAGAAAGCACACTTTTGCAACTGATTATGGCTGTATGTTTAATAATACATGTATTTCATAGCATTTGTGTTACTTATGTTGTCTATTTTGTTTCAGCTTCCACAGCTCTTAACTGGACAAAAAGACAAGCCAAAGTTGAACTTTTTCTTCAATAACGTCGGTATATGGATCGGAGCCAGCATCATGATTGTTCTGGCCGTGTACGAAGAAAGTCTCAGGACAGCTTTTGAGTGAAACTAGGCTTTGAGTAATGTTAGAACCTTTACTGAACGAATGACTTGTTTAAATACTCTTACGGTCTTAAACTGAAACATACTTTATGAATCTAGTGATTTTGCCATATGTTTCAATGTCGTAATGTTTTAATGTCGCTATGTTTTTTAATTCAATTCATGATTTATTAACATAATGAATCGCAGATATTAATGTTGTAGACCCATTAAATGAACGTGAAGGTCATCATATAAACTTACCTGCATTTCTTAACTGGAGTTTCATGGAAATGTAATGGGTTTTCGTGTCAGGGTAAACCATTTTTCAGAAAAAAAAATCTTATTTGTGTTCATTACAGTTATCTGCATTATCATTCATATGTGGTTTCATTAGATTGTGTGTGTCTGATTTTTTAAAACAGCTTTATCAATTATTATTTTACTTATTTTTAGAGATTATTTAACACAATGCATAAAAAATTTACAAAATGATTTTATTCCAATTGAGTAAATAACTGTTTCACCTTCTTTATTTCTTTAAGAAATTATATCTTTGAAACATTTAGTTCCATTATTATAAATCAATTAATATACTTTATCATTTTTGATAATCAGGTACAATACTGCATAACTCATGCATAATGTATATTAAATGTTCAAGACTTAATTTCATGTGAGAAAGCCTTCCAGCTGGCTTGCGGTAGGTCGGTGGTTCTTCCCGGATGCCTCCGTGCATTTGGGGACTTCCTCCACCTGTAATTAGCTGGACGTCGCTATATGACTGTAATACTTTCGAAGCGATGGTAAACTCAAATAGTTAAGTCAAGTAGTTGCAAGGTGCGAATCATATCGTAAATAATAGTAACATTAAAAAAAGAAGGGAGGATAGTGCTTTGCGATCAAATGTAGGAAATGCCGTATTAACACGAATATAACATTGAAAGTGTTTTTTTAGGTGTTTTATTTTTTTTATTTTTTTTTAAATAAAAAATCTTTATGTTATTTTAAGTTATGGGACGGGTTTTCTCTAATAAGTATAATGTCGTATATTTGATATTCAAATCGAGCTTGACAACTTCCGGACATGTTTTTTTCGGTTTCATCCACAGTGAATGAAAGGTAAGTTTTCAATGGTCAAAATATAAACAAAATACTGACATTTCCCGGGAAATTTTCATCATAGATATCGAGAAAAATAGCAACGACGCTATGACAGTTATACTGGATCTAAATATGTGTACTTTAATAATGATGTTTTCGATGTAGAAACAAAATTACTATCTTCTATTCACTGCAAATGAAACCGGAAATAGCTTGTCCCGGCAGTTGTCAAGCTCGATATGAACATTGAATACACATTTTTAAATTTAAAAGAGTACAAACAACAATTAAACAAGACTAGAGTCTTTTTTTTTCATTAATTTACACGTATTTCAACCATTTTACCGGACAAAATTAGTTTACATAAATCAGTCGAAAACAGTTTCCTTTCTGCCTTCCTTCTTCTTTTTTTATTTTTATTTTTTCTATTTTATTTATTTTTTTAATTTTACCATGATTATATAAGATTCTCCCCTTGCAACCCCGAACCCATGTGGACTGATCTTGAATACGAAAACCATATTTCCATATTTTTTTTCATTCATATTTCAAAATGTAAAGACAGGACAAGTACTTTGCGAATTACGTGTACATATATATCATATATATAATTATATGAGATAAACTTCCGCTATCCTCGTCTCTCATCTCATATTCAAATTAATCACATCATACTTGTGTCTAGCATATTCTTAAAACGAAAGATTGCTTTAGAGTCAGTCATTAGAAGTGAAAGCTTCGTATATAAAGTTTTCTGTATTTCCATTTCATTAAGTATACAAAAAGGAAAATAATTTTGAAATATATTTTATGCACTTCAGAAAAATCCGCTTTGCAGCTTGAATGCACAATGTTTGATCACGATGTGGAAAATGCAGCTGCTTAAATGCAACGTTAATAATTTAAAATTAAAATATATTTACATCAAATCCTCGTTGGCTTTTTCTTTTCATTCAACCGTAGTTTGTATATAGATTATTTAGCCATGACGTGAAATAAGAGTTGAAGTTTATGAAAACTGAATCAGTAACCAAGAAAGTTAAAATATGTAAGTTTATTCTAAAGTTTTGCAAACTATACACTATACATGATGGTTGTTAAATATATGTTAACAGTTCCCAGTGGTAGAGTAGTTAGAGCATGCGCTCTGGATTCGGGAGGTCGAAGATTCAATCACCGTCCGCGACATATCAAAGTTTTAAAATACGGTACTGGTATAGCTCCGTTATTTTGCGCTAAAATGTAAGTGTAGTTCCAGGACTGGTTGGTCCGGTGTCATGATAATGTGACTGGGTGTGGTAATCATGTCAAATGACTACGGCGTGATACTACAGTGTCTCAAGTACATGTACGCATATTCTCCAAATGACTGAAATACTGTTTGCCTGACGTTAAATCAAATAAACAATTTACGTAAATATGTGTGATAGACATTTAATAAAGTTTTTGCTAATAAACCAATGTTGTTAAATCCCGGCCTGCTGTCTCTGATTTTTCACCAGAAGAAGTCCTTAAAGTTAAATTTCAGTAATGCCATCATAACGACGAGAGATTCAGATTTTATTTTGTTGTTGTTTTGTTTTTTTGTTGTTTTTCCGCAAATATAATTGTCCTCGACAAAGTATTTCAGCTATATTTCCTATTTGTTATTTTCATGATACTCTTTCGGGTCTCGAACCCACAAGTGGAAGTACATGTAAATCGCAGCGTATAACCATGCTAAAATATTTATTTACCTAAATTACTACCTGCATATACATGTCTTTCACAGCTAGCTGTGTGCCTACATGTTTTTCAAAATCTTAAAAAAAAAAAAATGACACACTGTAGACTGAGGGTGAACGAGACGAGGAAAAGCATCTAGGCAATGCTTGTATAGACAACATGCATCTACAATTTGTTTGTTGTTTTTTTTTAAGTTTTTTTGTTTGTTTTGTTTTTTCACCAAAACAAATCCATAATTTTTACAACACTTGTCTCTTAATTTCAATTGTTCAACCTATTTGCGTAACATTGTCACAACGAAATATTAGTGCATGCACATGTATATATTAGATATATATGTTTCATTAACAACAGAGGTATAAAAGAGGACATTCCACTTGTTTTTCTTATCAGATGCAATCAAAGTCAGGCAAAAAAAAATAGTTCCGTTTCTGGTCTCCCGACCGCCCCTCTTTTTTCTCAGCCGACCTTTTTTTCTCCTTTATAAAAGCTTTAAAAGGTAAAAAAAAAAAAAAAAAAAAAAAAAACGGAACTTTTTAGGGGCCCTAGCTTTTTTTTTTTTTTTATTCTCCAAAGCATTTTAGAGGCACATCTATTTGCGAATGTATCAATTCAGTTTTTAAACATTACAAACTAGAAAACTATATTGAATATTTCAAACTTAAACACAACAAACATAAGATACAACAAAACTGAAAATATATTAACTTTCAAAGGTATGTCTTATCTGTGTATGGATCGACCCAATAGATTTTGGTTCCTATTTCCGCCCATGCATTGCATAACTTTCCCTATGTTGATTTCAAGGAGTATTTAAACTCGCCATATATTATATAAACACTCAAAAAATTGTAAGAAGCATGAAGATAAGAAAAAAATGCCAAGGCATGTATAGTCGAAATCCTTCTGCATTTAATTTCTTATCAAAAGAACAAACGGCGTGTTTTATGAAGACCTAGATAATCTTACATTAAATGTGCGCATGCGCATGCTAAATCAAACACGGACCTTGAAACTCACCGTGTAAGACACGTAGACGGTGTTTGCCATCCCACGAATATATTTAATTTTGTGTTCTTTATTTCAATACACTGATCACCTCAGATTTCTTATCTAAGAGAACATAATGGCATGATAAATAAAATAGACAGCCGACGATGTGCAAACATTGATAGGGAAGTCACGTGACAATATTATCTTCAAAACACCTCTACATCCTGACTGTCAATTTTATCGTAATTTTAAATCTATGTTCTATCTTATCTAAACCGTGTAATTGTACACGTGTCTCAGATTAACTTTCTTCCCTTCACCTTTCTTCTGTTCTCTCAAGCTATCTACCCTTTACATTCCATTTTTAAATAAATCTACAAATGTTTATGTTTATTTGAGAAAGCTGTCATTAATTTGTTGATATTAAATGTGGATATCCTCTCATGTGAAACACGAGAAAAAAAATGCTAAAAAAATCGTAGTAATTGTAACAAAGTTGTGCTGTTTCTGTTTGTTGCTTTTTAGGGGGTCCGTCTTTGGTACCATTTCGAAAAACAGTTTGGTCGAAAACATAAAGGCTTATCTAAGTAGATATATGTAAGTGTTTGTTAAACACCGACAGACAGCTTTAAGAAATAAAAAAATTGGCACAAGGTTTCAATAAATATAATGTATATGTTCACTTATGCATTGTATTGTGACAAAAGATGTTGTCTGACAAGGACGCTGATTGTATCGAAGTGAATACGTTATATTAAAGACAATAAATCAGCTATTCCCCGCACCGTCCCACCATCCACCCATCTAAAAGGAGAGCAAATGTATGTAAAATACAACATGTATTCCTTGTAGATTTCTTTATTTGTATTGCATAGTATATACAATAATTTGCAACATAATCAATTAACCATTAAAAATTTAAGCTATTTTTGGATCATTTTAATGTACATTATTTAAACTTCACGGGAAATTAAATACTTACATGTTTAAGGTGAAGATTTCATAAATGTTTAATGTGTATAACAATTCAAACTTCACCTATAATGCAGACGATAAAATGATTTGTGGCAGTGAGTTGTGCTCTTATATAAGTCCAACCTGTTCAGTTATTTCTACACAGTGTACGTGTAACTGATCCAAATATAGCTTAGATCCACGTAATCATTGTTAAGTTCATCAACAGGAAATTCATCTGCCGCCTTCTAATAGTCACGCACAACTAAATAAAATACATTTTATTTTATTTTATTTTAAAATTTAGTGAACTCTTGTCGTTAAGACGATCTCTAAAATAAATAAACAAACAGCATTAATGCAAAACAAAAGCTGATAACTAATATGACATCTATTTCTTCTTAAAGGTAAGTATGAAGAAATGATTCCGACATAATGCTCTGCTAGAAAACATCTTCAAGCAGAAAAAAATGTAATTTTATGGATTGTTTTGTTTTCGGTCAAAATCTTTCTCCCGTGTAGATGAAAATGAGCACACATCTTGTAGTATGCTAAAAGAGAAAGTAATTTATTTCTATGACACAATGTATTGAAAGTGTGAAAGTTATGGTCTTATATCATCAGAACATTTATTTTAGTAAGGTTTGTTAGATCTGTACTTCTGTACTCTTTAAAAGTCATACTGCTACAGCGTTGTTTTAGTTTTAATTGCTTAATGTACAATGTGTGCTACCGAATTTGTGCCTATCTCAGTTACCAATATATCCGACATCAGATGGCAGATAATTTCACAACAAATTTATGACACTTCTGTCATAACGAAAGAAGCACGAAAACTAAATACATATTGAAAACGAAAATGTTTTGTTTTCGGATCCACTCAAAAATCGAATTAAATCTACTGTAAACATCATCATACTTTGGGTTTGATATCTAAAAAAGTGATTCTACTAATTTTGTTTTGTGTGAACACTGCAACTTCTGGTACTTAATTTCCTGAATATATTATTCCAAGGTGTTGCCTTTGACGATATAGCGAAGTTATCGCCGACAAAAAATATGATTTTACAGTATTCGTTATGTCTTATACGTTATTCAACAAAAATAAATCCATTGCCTTTAGTGAAATCCAATTACAGAAACTTCTCAGCGGAGGTAAAGGTTATGCTTCTTTTTGAACGACCCTCATTTTTTTACCAAAAAAAAAATGGGATGTTACAAAAATTCGGGGGTAATAACTTTCCCGGTGATAGAACTGTACCGCACAATCAAGAATCACTTTTTCTTGTATAATTTGAATTGACAAGTCGAATTTCACATACAGTTTCGCTCGAGACAAAACTACCATTTCTTGTACATTTTTTCTCTAATGAAAAGTTTTGTTCTAGTTAATCACACATATAAAAATAATTTGATTGATCTAAAATTATCATAAACGATAACATGTATAAGGAATGTTTATTTAACCAATGTGAATTAATATGTAATATATTATATGCACTATTCTCTGCAAAAAAAATAACGAAAATATGTAAATTCTGTCAAAAAAAAAACGAGACAGATCTAAATTTACAAATATAACAAAAATCGTAACATTGAGCAAATCTAGAACATGCATATACAAGTATATATGTTTTTTTATAATATCCATACGCCGTTTTATTATTTATTCGCGAGAGGAATACACGTAATAACATTTTTAATTAACCAATGCTTTTCCTTTTTCGGTGATTATAACATTTATTGTCAGTGAAACCTGAAACTAGAAATTATAGAAACAAAACTTGATACGGAATTTAGTCATTGTATGTGGTCGTATTTTGTTTGCCGCACCAATGTTAACAGATTGTTGGTCTGTTGGAAGAGTGATATTTTTAATACATGACGTGTTTACTGACTGTGTGTAGGATCGTAAAGATTGGCAATATTTTCTTCCTCTATTAAGGTTTTATATACAATGTATAGCCTTGAGAAAAAAATGACGAAATTGTTTTTAATTTTGTTTTCTATTGGGAGGTGTAAATATAACTACTAAAGTCACTTATTAAACCCGCATACAGTTGAACCTGTACTAGCGGTCACCTGTTTCAAGCGATCAATCTGTATTAGCGGTCACCTGTTTCAAGCGATCAATCTGTATTAGCGGTCACCTGTTTCAAGCGATCAATCTGTATTGTTTAACCTTTATTCCCCTTGGTTTCCTGTTCCCTTGACTGACCGCTTAAGACAGGTATGACTATACATATCAAAATCTTTCCAGAATATCTTTCCAGAATATTTCTCTATAAATCAAACAATAAATGAATTTATCTAACCTTGATAGATAAGATAACGGCATGACGCATATGAATTTTAAAATCCATATACATACATTACATATCGATATACTTACATGTATTTATCTAGCACGATAAGGCATCCAAATAATGAGAAAAATGGACTTTGTAATTCATATTTCTTGGTGATGCATTTATCTGTTTTTGTGTATAAATCTAAAACATGTCTATTGACTCGGTATAGATTTTTGAGTTAGCGTTCCATCAAACAGCCCCCTTTTTTGGAAGGTGGGATCGGGTTAAATCGGATTTAATACCCATGTTTCTGGCATTTTTCATAGTTTTTGTATGTTCTAATGCTCTGGTAATTACTAAAGATGACGACTAGACAACTCTCTTATTACTATGGAAATATGATACAATCATTCAAATACCTCATATTAACTCATGTAATTAGAGGCAATTCAAATTAATACATTTCTACATTCTATAAAGTATGCATACATTCATTAATGTATGTTATTTCTATTTAAAACATAGACAACATCCGAAAATATAAACATATTTACAAACAAACACACACGATAAAAATAATGTAATTTCCAAGTCAGTTTTCTTATGACTCCTATATTCTGTATCACAGTCTGCCTTTTACAGTCATTACAAAATATTCCTTACAAAACTAATATTTACTTTTTGCTTATTTTTATAAACTCCTTTAAACTCCTTTGAAACCTTATCATTCATATATTATTGCAAACATGTAATTAAAATGTATAGAATTCGGGGAAATAAAAGAGACGGCGACGAAATATCAAATAATTGGACCAACATTAATTAGTATATTAACGTAAGCTTTTCGTTTTGAAAACCCTCCACTTTGCCCCACATTTAGTTACTTTCGGCGCTACCTCACGTAACATGTTGTATATATATATGCTAAGGTATGTCCTGTATTGAGGTCACTTCACACCTGTCTCATAGTGATGAATTGCAAATATATACATATGAAAAGACACTGATTTAAGGTAATCCATCCAACATTTAGTTATAATCACTGACTTAAAGAAATATGCTCTTCGGTCAATATAGAGTTCCATTCTATAAAAGTCCCACTATCACTTGATAGACCACGATCTCAATTTAATGATAGATGGATTACCTTAAAAAGGTAATACATGAGACATATATAGAACTAATGTAAAATTCACATTGCAGTATCTAATCTTGATATTGTAAGCAGACATAATGTAAACAAAAATAGTACTTGTATCCCTTCAATCGACAGCTATCACAGCTACTCAGTATGTCATCTGTTCTTCATATATACACACGAAATTCAACACATCATTACATTTATATATATTATGTAACTATTCCAGAACACAGAACAGTTGCGTGTCATAGAACTGTTGTATGGCCCTCATAGCGCCGTGACGTCATCTGTTGACTGGCTACGTCACGGCACGTGCTTGGGGGAGTCTTTTTATGGTCATTTCCGTAATGTTGTGGCACTGCATTTGGCCCATTGTTCTCTTTCTGAACGTCTCTAGATTCACCGTTGTCAGAATAGAACTCCTTGTCAAGAATACCAGATCGTTGTTTGTTCTTTTGTTTAAACCGTCCTGACCTTGATATCGACATGGAGTGACGTAGACGAGCGTTCTTCTCCTTCTCTGTCTCCCCTTGCAATGCATTTTCGTCCTTGAAAGACTCTGACCGAACAAGCTCAGAGCGGGACCTCTTATCGTCCTTTTTCGAAGATTTCCAAAATTTAAACCAAGACATTTTCACGTGAAATACGTTCAGAACACTATTGACTATTGCAAGATTGGTTATCGTCCAATGGCTATGAGAGCGTCAACACTGTTGAAAGTGAAGATGAAGAAGATTGGTCCAGATGTCTACATATTACATGTTCAAGACGGACTGTTACAAATGTAGATGAATGTATATCGGTGTGTCTCTTGCTTTCCTCGTGTATTAATCCACAGCCATGTCATCAATACCGCTGATCTGAAAATATAGTGAAAATAATGTTTGAATGAACATGATATAAGAAGAACAATCATCTTCAATGAAATATACAGCATATATTAAAATAGTATTCGAGAAAACAGCACAAAATTTCAAACTGTAACCTATCATCAAAACGCTCCAAACGATTAATAATTCTGAATGAGGAAGTGCAACATGTGTGTCTTCCTTTTTCAGTTAGTCCAGCTCCTATTCACAAATGTCCTGACTCGACCTAATGCGAAATTTATCATTTTCAGCGAAGCATGTATGCTTAAACGTAGGAAATGACGGAAAGTGCTTGTTTGCCTATACAATGTTTACTTTTGACAAACAAACGGTAGGTTAACGTATGAGCATAGGAGATAAGAACACCATTAATCAACTAGTCTACTTGGACGCAAGGGAATGCAACACTATTTGGGGGTAATGGTAAATGTGGCGAGGACAGCTCTAGAACCTTTCACTGTTGAAGTGAAAACCTTACTAAGACAGGCGCAAACTCTGAACGTTACTGTGGGGTTAAGAAGTGGGAATTCATTAAATCCTGCTGAAATGTTGTGAGTTTGTGGAGGAAATTGGTTGGCTTATCACAGAACAACACAACAATACTAGATAACCTGACCATGCTCTTGATAGTGTTGCTAATACAAATTAGTTAGTATCTCGGTGATAGAAACTTGACACAAACACTTTCTCTCTGAGTATTAACTTTTACTTCTTTCCCCAGACTTGGTTAAATAAAGAATGATAGCTTTCGTCATTCGATTTAAATTTCTCCATACATATAAATATCTATTCTGTATATGGTATATATTTTAAATATTTGTGTTATATAATGCGTTTTATTTTATTTAAATTTGTAATGAGCATCAACTCTTTTGAAGTATTGCGTAAAATAAATTACATAATAAAAATTTAGCCTACGATAACATTTTGACAAATGGTAATTCACGTAGCCAACCACAAAAAATCCTATCATGAATTGCCAAGGTGCTAATATGAGGTTAAACAAAGACCTATTGTGACATATATTCATATCTTGACATGTTGACTCAATCTTAATCCTTTGATCAACAACATGAAGCCCCCCCCCCCCCCCCCCCCAAAAAAAAAAAAAAAAAAAAATGGACAGGTTATCTCGGTGCTCTAATTGAGGACAACCTGATTTGGGAGGCTATTTATAAAGATGTCGGCGAGACAGCCAGGCCAATATGGATAAATCTAAAGAACTGAACAGCATTGTATCGACATACAACTGCAAGAACAGTACTTCAGAATGCAAGATTTACGTGCACAGTGAGTAATGTGTGGGCACTGGTGAAGGTATTATTATCTAAAGGGCACAGAGAACTCGCTTAATGTATGTGATATGTTAGTGAAGTTTAATAAGATGCCTGTATAGACATCTAAAGCTATCAATACTACATGTATACTCGCACAAATGGTGTAAATATTTACTTTTTAACAATTTTTTAACGTATCGTGTGAAAGAAAGCTAACCCTACATCTGAAATTAAAAAAAAATGCTAATGCTGCTGATGATATGTATTTGTTGAATATATTCGTTGAGATGTGCTTGCAGCAGGTTTCATTTTGCTAGTGATGACACAAATTGAAAACCAAAGAGACAAATATGTAGCACAACCATTTACAACGGAATTATAATCTTATCAGACAATAAATGAATCTTGAATAATATTCAGAATAAGATGAGCATATGTACTGGCAAATATGAATTCCGATATAATTTGAAAACAATATGTATAAAATAATGGTGTATATTTTCTAAACTAGTGGCAGTACTTTCTTTTTCAATGATATGATGATAAACCAGGTGCAGTTTGCAAACAAGTATCCGCAATATAAACACACTTTATTGATATCCGGTACCGCGTCATAAATCACGGACGATAAGCAAACCATTGTGTTTATTTCAATCTTTATATAATTGCATTGCTACTGTAAAAGTCGTATTTTAACCTTAAAAATTAAATGGCGATAAGATTCATGGAAGAAAAATTAGTAACGCGCGGTAAATTAAACTAAACATCAAATGAAATATATATCTTTAATAATGTTTTTGTACAAAAGCCGTATGAAGGTTTATTCAGGTGGTTATTTAAATCATTTGAATTATATATACTCTAAATTGCTACTAATGGCCCCCGACGTTTCCTGGTTTGGACCAGTACTTTGTGCAAATCAAAGATGATGTTCTAATTCAGGAATTGAAAATTAATATATGATGATCAAAAATCTGATTTAAATATGATGAAAGAATACTGTGTCGTAATTTAACTTTCTACCCGGTAACGCATAATTGCATAGATATTTAGAGACAACACCTGATAGTAAACGTTTATTTTTGGTGCATGGGTATATTTTAACTATATTACTACTGGTAACGTCGGTGAGACTGGGTCATTGGGAAGTCCCGGAAGCGGAAGTGGCTGATCAACAGTTCGAAGAATATGACATGTGTATCATACCACGTGCCTACTTTGTATAAATTTGACAGCACTGTTTCAAACAGAAACCGTCTTAAAAATGACTACGTGTTTGTATCATTTTATTGTTTTCCATCCCTGAGTTATTAAGTATATCATATAATTCTATGTAATTTTACAAATTTGTCACCAAGGAAAATCTCAAAAAGCTTTATGCTTTCGATTTCAACCTACCTTATATTACCTGTATCATTGTATGTGAATTGTGCTACCGTCGTATGTGACCAATAAATTACGTCAAGACTAAAATAATTGAAATTCAGTTGGTGGGAAGTTAAAATCAACAAAACAAACATTTAAAAAAAAAAAAAAAATAATTAAATTTTAAGACAAAAACATCGATGTACTAACTATTCCAGTGGTCACGAGTGGAATTCAATAGAAGTTACAACACATTGAATCTGTATATATTCATTTATTCTATAACAATTTTATAGCTTAAATTGTGAAAACAGTAATCAGGTCAAATCTCATAAAAAGAAGATTTCCATTTAAATTAAAGTATGGATTCTGTCGGATTACTTCAGCGAGGTACACCCCAGTAACGGAGACGTAAACCGGAGCGCTTCAGTAGTCAAGTCACGGCTACACTCCGTTTTCACTCGCGGGTAATTTCACAAACATAAATGCACCTCATCGTTCAATTTTGTTAAATCTATGTTCTCAATGTCATGGCGGTCCGATCGCAGAAATTCAGTTCATACAGCCTGTCATTAAAGAGAAGATAGGGTCGTCGTTACGTTAATGATTATATTTAGTGGCAACTAATTTAAGCGAACATGTTATGAATGGGAATAGAGCCTGTGAATGGAAAATCATGACATGGAATGCAAATATTTATAAATTAATTGAATATATAGAATAAGAATACGGATGAATTTCTGATGATGGTCTAGTAATTGAATCGGATTGATGTTTATATCAGAAATACAATTACATTTTGACATAAATGATCTTAAAGATCATGTCATATATTCAATTTTGAATGCTTGGTAAATGTTGTTCATGTAATTTGATAATTTGGTATTTCATTTCGATTGCCATTAGGTTTATATATATAATAAAAAAGTGAAAAGGAGAAAAAGATGATGAAAAGTTCAATATCAATCTCATAATGGAATGAATGAACTTTGTTAGACAAAAACATACACTGAATGCACGATACATGTATACTAGTATACATTAAATGAAACGTAATGCACTGGTTTCAAATTGGTGGGACATCATCTAAGAAATATGAAGTTTTGTCATTTTGAATCAGACACAAATGTTTTAAGAGTAATGACACACCAGGACGATTTTTTAAAATATATGCACGTAATCTTAAGCTCCCACATAGAGTTCACAAGTGTCAAAATACTCGAGTACAGTGCTATCTCGTTGCGATATCACATCCAGCCCACATAGGGTTCACTAGTGGCAAAATACTCGAGACAGTGCTATCTCGTTGCGATATCGTATCCAGCCCACATAGGGTTCACTAGTGTCAAAATACTCGAGCACAGTGCTATCTCGTTGCGATATCACATCCAGCCCACATAGGGTTCACAAGTGGCAAAATACTCGAGCACAGTGCTATCTCGTTGCGACATCGCATCAAGCCCACATAGGGTTCACAAGTGTCAAAATACTCGAGCACAGTGCTATCTCGTTGCGATATCACATCCAGCCCACATAGGGTTCACTAGTGTCAAAATACTCGAGCACAGTGCTATCTCGTTGCGATATCACATCCAGCCCACATAGGGTTCACAGTGTCAAAATACTCGAGCACAGTGCTATCTCGTTGCGATATCACATCCAGCCACATAGGGTTCACTAGTGTCAAAATACTCGAGCACAGTGCTATCTCGTTGCGATATCGCATCCAGCCCACATAGGGTTCACTAGTGTCAAAATACTCGAGCACAGTGCTATCTCGTTGCGATATCACATCAAGCCCACATAGGGTTCACTAGTGTCAAAATACTCGAGTTCAGTGCTATCTCGTTGCGATATCACATCCAGCCCACATAGGGTTCACTTGTGTCAAACTACTCGAGTACAGTGCTATCTCGTTGCGATATCATATCCAGCCCACATAGGGTTCACTAGTGTCAAACTACTCGAGCACAGTGCTATCTCGTTGCGATATCACATCCAGCCCACATAGGGTTCACTAGTGTCAAAATACTCGAGCACAGTGCTATCTCGTTCCCGGGAAAACTATCTCGTTGCATCCAGCCCACATAGGGTTCACTAGTGCAAAATACTCGAGACAGTGCTATCTCGTTGCATTCGCATCAAGCCCACATAGGGTTCACTAGTGTCAAATACTCGAGCACAGTGCTATCTCGTTGCGATATCACATCCAGCCCACATATGGTTCACTAGTGTCAAAATACTCGAGCTCAGTGCTATCTCGTTGCGATATCACATCCAGCCCACATAGGGTTCACTAGTGTCAAAATACTCGAGCATAGTGCTATCTCGTTGCGATATCACATCAAGCCCACATAGGGTTCACTAGTGTCAAAATACTCGAGCACAGTGCTATCTCGTTGCGATATCACATCCAGCCCACATAGGGTTCACTAGTGTCAAACTACTCGAGTACAGTGCTATCTCGTTGCGATATCACATCCAGCCCACATAGGGTTCACAAGTGTCAGAATACTCGAGCACAGTGCCATCTCGTTGCGATATCACATCCAGCCCACATAGGCTTCACTAGTGTCAAAATATTCGAGCACAGTGCCATCTCGTTGCGATATCACATCCAGCCCACATAGGGTTCACTAGTGTCAAAATACTCGAGGCGGTGCCATCTCGTTGTGATATCACATCCAGCCCACATAGGGTTCACTAGTGTCAAAATACTCGAGTACAGTGCTATCTCGTTGCGATATCACATCCAGCCACATGATTCTCGGTCCTGGACCTTCCCTATAATTCGGTTACGCCCCTTGATTGGGAATATACTTAATATTTAACTTCCAGTAACTTATATTTCAGTAAGCATGGTAGACACCGGTATCATTTTATACCATTTTAGCGATTTTGACTATACATTAAAATTGTATGCATGCAAACAAATTTAGTGTAACGTCGCGACAATATCATGTCCTAGACAATGCATACTCATGACATGGGCCGAATAAAACTGAAACTACAATATGTTGAGAGTCATGCAAGGGTGAATTTTTTAACGAATTCGATATGCCACAGACAGCAAAAGAGACCCTTCCCCCGAGGCAAATACCACTTAGACCAGTTGCGAGGTTTACCGGGCGAAAAGTACTGGTCCAACCCAGAAACCACTGAGAAAAATTTGTTTAAGTTCTATGAACCTGATCCTAGTGACTTTGTATTTGTTATAACGTTTATGTGAAAACTCATGAAAAAATACATGTATATTTTAACTAAATCATATATAGATAACATGATACTATCAAAATAAATTCTCCTTTTAAAAAAAAGTTACACACTAACTTATGAGCAGATAAAGCCATTAAATCATTCAATGATATACATAAAAGCATGTCCTCCATAACTTCAGAACATCTCCTGTAATATATACAGGTGTACTCTAGTGACTGCCTATCATTTGCACGTATTATTCTGTCATGTAAGTAACACGAACGGCTCAGATTGATACCCACGCCTCATATCACAAATAAAGATTGGCACATAATGCGCACAAGTAGGTTTCAGTAATCAACATCTACCCAATTTCTAATTATATGTACTTCGTATGAACTCTTATAAGTATTTTTTTTTATTATTATTAACATTATTTTTAAGATTACTAGCTAAAACGAAAGAACGCAGCATTACACACACAGAAAAACATACGTCATGCATTCGTGAATACACATTAGCATGAATACACATTTAAAGATTGTGTTAAGTTTGTTATAAAATACATCTATGAGAAAAGAAAAGAAATATTGGGGTAAATTGTTTTCTTGTGTGTGTGTGTGTGTGTGTTGTTGTTGTTGTTTTTTTTTTTTTTTTTCATATGTTATGATTTTTTATAGTTGCATTTCTGTTTCTGTTGTTAGTTTTGTAAGCGTAGTCATTCCGGAAATGGGCACTGACCCATAAATCACTTGACAATCCTATAATATTATCCAGATAGGTTTTGAAACAAACCTAAATATGGCACAGCAATTGAAGTATTGACGTAAGTATCGATCATGGTCGGAAGATTACCTGAAAAAAAAATATGAGTATTTACTTTCCTATGCAGTGTCGGCAACTACATTTAGCCTTTGAACTTGCCGTCTTGTTCGCATGACACACAAGGCCGGGTCTTTTCAAGAAAGGATCAAATATATAAAAGAGGATACAAGTGTTCTTCAACCTGGGACAATCTGCCCACAGACTACCTTAAATGGAGAATTTGAATGTATTAAAATGTTGAATGTTTAAGCAAGGTAAAAGTAAACATGCACTGTCTACGTGCCAACCACTATATTTGTCTTCAATTAGTAAAGAATACATTCTGAAACTAATCAATCTAAATTTTTATTTCACGGAATTTTGAAATTATTGTAAACTTACGACACCTCTATTGACTATTTAATCATAAAAGAAAATTGAAAGGAGAAAGAAAAAGAAAAAAAAGGAAAACAAAAACAAGAAAAATCGAAAAGAAAGAAAGGAAGAAGGAAAGAAAGAAAAATGAGAGGATTGTTTAGATGTATGCATAAATTGTGTCCAAACTAGCAATGACGGTTAATTGAGCTGTTTAAGATCGCAATTATATATGGTGACATGTTTAAATACCGGGATTTTCCTCAGTCAATGTTCAGTTAGATAAAGACATAAAACAAACGTTCGAAAGTTTGGATAAGTTCCAGCTAAGTTATAGTCTTAAAGGATTTCCTCAGGTTTCAAAACCAAATAGCCAATGTATAAATCCGTGTTATATATGACAGGCTTACCTACAGTTTCAAGTGAGCATGTTTGAAAAGCATGATTGTTCGTGATTGTTAAATAGCTAATATAGGCACTACAAACAGATGGCAGAAAACATTGTAATTATGTTGAATAAAACATCAAAGTAAAACAAAAACATATACATGTATGTATACAGAACTGATAAACTCAAAGGACTAGTGACCGTTCTGTAACTTCTGTATATATACAGGTTATTGTAATGATTTGGGTTAATGAACTCATTGGTTTGTCTATGTGGTTGGAATTTACTGTCCAACAAAGATATTCAAGTCATTAATGAACGTCTTCAGTGATACCATAGTGTGGTATCATACCTTCATATACATGATGCCAGGGTCACTTGTACTATGCTGATACCTATGGGATTGTCTAACAATTATGAGAAACTTTTGACATCAAAATATTTTATCAACAAGATTTACGGCTGTAAACAAATTGCGTGCTTAAACGACATTTCCAAAATGCATTCGCTATTTTTTTTTTTTTTTTTTTATTTTTCTTTGAAATGTATGTTTAATCTGATGCAATAATGAATGGTTCTTGGTTAGAAATGTCCGGGATCACAGACAACACCATGAATATGTTAAGTTTTATAATGCTGAAACCCGTTTCACTTTCATATTTCACTCTAATTTTTTTTTTTTTTTTTTTTTTTTTTAATACTTGAATGGATACAGATAGGCGCATTTTTGCCTAATCGTCGGGAATATCATCTTAGATACTTTAACTTGGATGTCTTTCTTATCACTTATGTGTATTAAATATCGCATAAGGTAAAACACTCAAAGTCTAACATCTTAGGTTACAGCAGGGTTCTCGGATATATTGACTGTCAACTTGGGAAAATGCCAAGATAATAACCTTGAAAAATAATTTAAAAAAAAAACGTTTCTTTAGATAAAATGACAAAGATTTATTTTGGGTTAATATTATGACATCAACTTGTGTATATCAAGTCCTCCACGTCACTTGTTTCATTATGAAAGGCTTAAGTTTTCAATGTTAGAATTAAACAACTTAAATTCGAAAACGATTGCAAACATGATTTTACTGCGTCGGTGAATGTAATGCGTGCATTTATTATCATATAAATATTAAATCTTCGTATTTCTGAGATACATGATTTGTTTTGAATATGAAATTTATATGTTATGCTCTAACAGAAAATGCACACGTGAAGGTTATAGTTTTTTTACTTATCTAGGTGGTAGTTTTATGGTTTTATGGTGGTCCATTGTAATAAAGGAAGCCGGAGTACCCACCAAACATTCTTTCACACACAACATCAGCCAGACATTGTTGTTAACCTCTTACCGTCCTGACACCACAATACTTAATACAATTATCCATTGTTTGTTTCTGTTTTACTTTTGTTGTTTAATAAATGCATTGTTGTTGTTTCGAGGGAACCTCAATCAGAGGAAATGAAAACATGACTTTGTAAACTGCAGATGTTTTACTCCTTTATTGTTTATGATTTTGAGAAATGTATATAGAAACTTCGTCTTTCAACAACAACAACAACAACAAATTAACTGACATGGTCACAAACACCTGGTCGAAGATATAATGTTTTGGAACGTGTCTTGGGCGAACCAAATCCTCAAAATGAGAAGTACCCCTTGGTTAAGTATATACGCGAAGTGTTCGAAAAGTGACTGGAAAAGTTCCATAACTTATTTATTATTATGATTATTAGAAAAAAATATATATACATACTTTTATGTAATTTGGTCATAATCCGATGGAAAAAAAAATGATACAAAATGCGCTGATACAAAATCCAAAGTCATTATGACAACGTCGGGTAAAGTTGATCAGGGCAACTTACTCATGAAGGGAATATGGCATCTACAAAGTCAGTACTGTAGTTACATGAACTGTCGAGTCAGTTACGTTTTGATTGTTCAACCTTGTTAAATGTATTCACATAATTTACAAATATAATAACACGAAGTTCCTCTCAACGACCTACTATTGGACACGCTACGAGTAAAATCAAATATGATGAAAACTCTAAATCAAATACAAAAGGCAGAGACAAATTAATGGTGTCTCACCGATCATGGAAATGAACACGTTTTTTTTTCATTCCAGGGTCGAATTCCACCAGCAATACTTAGCGCTAAGTCATACTTAAATACTTAGGGTATATTTCATTAGTCTTGTTTCTATAATAAGATATCCAAATAGCCCATTTCGTAACAATTACTGTTATTTATTTAGGCAAAAATTCATTTCGGCTTAGTCGTGTACTTGAATATTTCATAAAATAGTAATAGTGGATTGTATATCTATATTGTTTAAGACTTTAAGTATTACTTAGCGCTAAGTATTGTTGGTGGAATTCTAGCCTGGTGAATTAAATTGATAAATTACATGAAAGAGTATGGTAAGGTAAGATAAATCAAGGAATGACACGCTGTTTTCACTATTGCTCCTGTTTATAAACACGACCTGTCTGTCTGTCTGTCTGTCTCTACTGTACAGTAATGTAAATAGTTATCAACATATATTAATATCACTTATGTTATGAATTTCGCTCTCCCCAGATAAGCACGAACTATTGTTATGACAGAAAAACTGATGCATCGCATGACTCCCTACTTCCGGTTATATGCATTTCTCAAAATATTTACAAAGAAATGAATTTATCATAGAAACACAGCTAAAGAACATTAATTTATTCTGTGAAAATGCACTTTCCTATATATCTTTTATAGTCGATATAAGCAAACGTTGAAGATGCAGTACATAAGTAAAAAAAGAAAGGAAATGTGACAGAAATCTTTGAATAAATCAAATATCAAATTATCCGAACATTTATAAGCACACACACACACACACACACACACACACATATTAATGTTTAAGGGTAAATTAAATGTTGAATACCGGGTTAACTTATTATACCTACAACCCAATAACGTCAAGGTTGGACACACACACTGTATGACCGGGTATAGATAAAGCATTGACAGGTAACAGACAGCTTAATAGCTTAATATGACACTGATTTGTGTAGGCGAACCTTGCAAAACAAGATTTTTTTTCCACCATACTGTCCTCTTTTTCTTTCCTGGTGGCAGTACTTGACTTTAAATTGTCGCCATTATTGATTTTCTGAACTATTTTTACTACACTAGATATAATTAATTATTATATACAACATTTTTATCTAAAGTGCTTGACTTTGATTTAATTTATAATTTCATATTTTAAGTAATGACCTTTTTATTGCATATAAAGTATTTACGATTCTAAAAATATATTAAAAAGCCATCTGAAACATATTATGATATATTTAACCGACAAAAGTTAGAACATTAAATTAATAGAGTAAGACAGAACTCGTCACCCGCGAGGTATTAAAATCATTGCTTACCTACATAAAATGTTTTTTATATTACGTATTCCTTCAAATTACTCCGTTTTAAGCAATTATCAAGCAGTTATTCACATTTTATTGATTGTTTATCAATAACACGGGTTTATCCGACTCGACATCTCATCACCAATGTTGTGTCGAGTGTGTGGGGACCTTTTGTAAGTTGCTGTCGCATGTGAATCATCGGCTAGACCACAGTTTATGAATGATCCCAGATCTTCGCTTCACTTCTTAGCTCATTTGTGTAACAAAAGAGACTAAAGATTTAATGGCACTTTGATCTCATACAATGCACTGTACGATACCGGGATTTTTGTATACAGCTTTAGACATATAGGTAAAATAATAACACAGACTGTACCGGCTGTATGGAAATGAACCG
Organism: Solen grandis; assembly: GCA_021229015.1. Lineage (NCBI taxonomy): Eukaryota > Metazoa > Mollusca > Bivalvia > Adapedonta > Solenidae > Solen > Solen grandis. Next base: position 34,267,011 of record CM037788.1, on the reverse strand, counting down.
ACAAAGGTCAAGATTATGTTGACAGAAACAGGTTGCCAATTCATGGACAACTAATCGGTTTACTTTAAAAAAAATATCACGGATCAGCGGTGGAATAACTAACAACATATACTGCATGTGTGTGTGTCAACATTAATGTACCTGATATCTTAACTAATGTTATTTATTTACATGTATCATTTTATACTATAAAAGGTGTCCTGGTCGTTGTTGACTTAAAAAAGCATGACTAAGATCCCGTTAAGGTTTTTTTTCTAATGACATTTTTTTTCTAAAAATTTGTGTATTAGTACTTTAGACTTTAACTAAAAGATATATAATTAAAAACAGGGGGTCACCATGCTTTTTTGAGAGATTAAGCTTATGGTAGAGCATCACTATTTGCTAAAATTTGTTGAAAAAACATGGCGTAAAAAAATAAGAAAGATTTCGTTTCTAAATACTGTAACAGCATATTAAAATGATATTTCTAAAATATCACCATTTAAAGCTTATAACGTATTCTATAGTTACAATAAAATATACAAAAGGGCACTAAATCTCATTTAAAAACTACCCAAAACTGTGAATTTTTATATATATTTTTCTAAATAAAAAATAATTCAACGGACAGATTTCCTTTATTTTTTCAGAGTCAGTCCTTTGATATAAATGCTTTCTGAAAATGTAAAAAAAAAAGACATACCTCACCAGGTCTGTTTTTTAACTAAAACTGCTTTTTTATTGAAATTTTAGCCAAATTTGCATAAAAACACTAAAATGTGACTTTTTGTACCTTCAAAGTTTGGCAAATATACTTTTAATGATATTCTTAACACATGTATCTTAAAATTTGAACTTTCTTCTATCATTCTACTAAAAATAAATCAGAAATTCAAAAAAAAAATACCAAAATCAAAATCAGCTGTAACCCGCTAAAACGTCCTTATAGACAATACAATGGTGCAGGGATACAGATTTAGCCATTGTGCATGAGACGTTATCTGTTATTTATGTTCATCTCAGTTTTTGTGGTAATCCACACAATCAAGACCAGCAGACGATACAGGAAGTAGTTTTTTTCTTCTCTTTTCAGTCGTGTTAAAAACAAAAAGAAACACGTGTACATGACGCAGGTGAGATTACGTTACTCATTCCATGATGTCACTGTTTAAAATAATGAACGAGTTAACAAGGGGGACGAGACATAAATTTTTCACACTCAGGTGATTTTCACCGTGTTAAAAGTGCATCAACAGGTTGTGTAACCATAAGTCACATTAACATGTGCCAATAAATTTTACAAATTGATTTTAAATCTAAATCAAGGTAGCTGTGCATCTCGTGTAAACAATGCGCGTCTAATATCGAAGTACGATATAAGATTTCTGCGTATTCATTATGCAGAAGTGTTTACCTTTTGGGACAGAGTTGCTGTAATGAGCTCTGCTTTAACAGGAAAAGTCAAAACATGAGAATACCTTTACATGACAAAGCCAAAACACGAGAATAACTTTACATGACAAAGTCAAAACACGAGAATACCTTTACATGACAAAGTCAAAAGACGAGAATACCTTTACATGACAAAGTCAAAACACGAGAATACCTTTACATGACAAAGTCAAAAGACGAGAATACCTTTACATGACAAAGTCAAAACACGAGAATACCTTTACATGACAAAAACACCCATCTTATAACATGTGCATATAAAAGGATTACAAAAACAAGACTTTCATTAAATTACTGGTAATTAAATATATATATATATTTTATATATAGTGTTTTGATCAAAATTTATTTAGTTATTCATCCGCATTACAAGTGTTTGTTTTTTCCTATATTTACATCATTCCTTGTAAATTAATTTATTAATATCTGAAATGAAAGATATTGCCAGAGGCTTTAGTCTAATTGATAAATATTAAAATAGTGGCTAAATCACAAACACACGTGTATTCATCGTCATCGTCTAAGTTTATCGCCTACGGGGTAATCTACGATGTAAGTAACTATATTCGAGACTACAACATTTCGCTTTTTTTTTTCCTCTGACATATTCCTTCTTATAAAACTGCAAACGAAAGGGGCCGAGTGCAAAATGATAAGAGTGGCTTTCATTTTTACATTGCACGTTCACCAGGTGAGAACATTATGCAATCAGACCGGGGCTCGAACCCGGGAACCCTCGCTTATAGTGTGAGGTCTACTGACTGAGATACCGGACTGTTTACACACGTTTCTCACCGATAAGAACGTTACATACTCAAACTCAAAGGCAAATATACTATAACGGCCCCACGTAAAATAAAACCAGATGAGAAAAATGAGCCAAATTTTCAAAATCAGTAGAAACGATCATTACCTACAAGGTTAAGTGAATATGTTCTTACAGAATTTCCTTTTTGTCTGAAATACTGTTTCCCTCTCTCTCTCTCTCTCTCTCTCCTCTCTCTCTCTCTCTCTCATTGCTTGACGCCATAATTTCTTCAGGGCAATACTGTATTTAATCATCTTTTCTATAAATACTACCGATCCCGTTTCTCAAAGATGTATGTCCAGCTCTTAATAACATTAAATTAATAGTGAAATCGGTAAAATCGTGCGACATCTGTAAATATTAACCTAAGTTTATATACACATTACGCCGTGTTCAGGTGTCAAGACAAGTGCGTCTATAAATTGAAATAGGCAGTAGTATGAGGTTTCACATATGAATCCTTGTACACTGCTAAGTTGGTATCAAATATTTGCATTGTCTAGTATTTACCGATGCGCTTCACTACTGTTGATCTATATAAATATATATAAGGTATACACATGTATCAAGATATAAGCCCCGGATGCCTCCGTGCATTCGGGGTCTTCCTCCACCTGTGATTAGCTGGACGTCGCTATATGACTGAAATACTGTCGAAGCGACGGTAAACTCAAATAGTCAAGTCAATAGTCTATTGTCATAGTCAAGATATAAGCTCATCCTACAGGTAATGCAGGACTCAAAATGAGAATAGCAATTGAATTTATGAAGGTCAAAGACTGGGTATTTTAGAACATCTTAAGGTACAGTTCATTGTGATTAACCGCGGAGCAAAAGTTCGAGCAACGGACATATAACTCGGAGTATTTCTCGAAAATACTTAAGTACAATCTCAGACTCAAATTTGAGCATCATACTCAAACCACCATTGAAAGTAATGGGCATAGTTTGAGTGTACGTATGAAAATCATACTTAAGTACCATATTTATTTTCAAGAACACGGGGCCCGATGAAAATCTTCATGTTTACACTCAGAAAAACGACAGTAATCAGACAACCCTTGGGACTGCTGGCAACTGGTCTTGATAATGAGATGGTCTGATAACTGAGTTTCAATTAAAACAAATATGGTAAAACGGTCCTGAAATAGTGGTCTTAACAGTGAGCTGGTCTTTAAATTGAAGTGGTCTTTATATGAGGTTTTACTGTACAGTCAGAAGGTAGAAACTAATTAAGCTTAACCCTTTCCCTCATAGAGGACACCATGAAAAGACCTATGCGAACAGCATAAAACCAGATCAGCCTGCGAGTAACTCGCAGGCTGATCAGGTTTTATGCTGTTCGCTGCTCCTCATTGGTCTGGAAATGAGGATTTTGTAATTAAATTTGGTAAGGTTTAACTGTGGTTTTCTGCAGATCAGGCTTTATGTGGTACCTATTGAGTGCGTCAAAATGAGTCTATATGAGGGAAAGGGTTAAGCGGTACCCTGGAGTTGTCTATTTCGGTAATATTATGCACCATACCACGCCATTACGTCACTTTATATCTTTATTACCTCCAATATCGGAGAGTATTTACGGATACGAAAGTAACATAAACAACATACACATATAATGTAGCAGTGACAAGTGTGAAATTTAATTACGCCAAACAATTACATGTTAAACAACAAAAGACTAATGTGACAAGTTATGAAGAGGAAAAAAATAAAAATAATAACAAAACAAGAGTGCGAAAGAGAAAGGAAAAGAAACAAAACCATTCTTACTTTTGGAAACCCTTTCCGAAACAAAACAAAAGAATTTATAAATGGTTGTTATTTTTTGTACAAGTAATATATAACAGTGCATTAATAAATTAATGACCTCTTATGCAAATAAGTATATATTTAATAAATAACAAGGACATGAGGAAAGAAACAAACACTTAGTCATAGAAGTCATAGATACATAAATAGGACGATATGACACATATTTTTTTCTTCTCATTATAGACAAGTAAATTAATACAGCAATAAACAGAAAACTACACTATACCGATGCAATAAAAGATAGCAAAAGATTTACAAATATACATATGTATATACACATACATACACATGCATGTATCACACAAAATATGAGTGCCACATTAACTAAATATACAGAAGAACAAGAATGAAAAGGTCTTCACACTTTCCTTCAAGTCTATTCACAAGCAAAGGGTCCTTACTCCTATAAAACGTTGACCAATCCCGTTTCCTAATGAAATTCAAATACTCGATTACCCTGCCCACAAAGGCAAAGTTTATCAATTAGGCGTACGCGTATATTATGCATTGCGGTACCTTCAATTATAATGTGATCAGTAAAGGAAGTTGTAGATGACAAAACACCACAGTATCTACACTTATCGATATGCACAAACAATATGCGATAATTTTGCAACAGCAAACTATAAAATTTTCTAACAAAAGCCATAAACTTGAATCTCTAAATTTAAACACAATTGATCACACACACCATAAGTACAGTGAACAGACCAAAATTTATTAAAATCTTCATGAAAGATTTTTTTTTTTCATTTTCAAATTCAAAGTATAACTGATTTGATTTTTTTATTTGTTTTCTTCCAAAAGATATGTAGCAATATTGTTTTCGTTCAAAATTCGAAATATCGATAAGAATTTGCCTAGTGTTTTCGGCTGTCGTCATTTATGTTCGAGACTTACTTAATTGGCAACAGGTGCAAATGTTTGTCACTTTATAATAAAATCAAGCTTTTAAGATTAGGCTAATTTAGTGAAAGATTGTGGACAAAGGGTATATTTCTTTTGTACGGATCTGCAGTAATATACATAAATAAGACTGACCTTTGACTTTTAACCATACTTAGCAATAAATACTACAATACAAATGTAGCCATGGTAACAAAGAGATTGAATAATTGTCACGTGTGTGTAAACCGCAATGAAGTAAAACAGTTCAATATTTATGTATGGACATGAAAAATGACAGAATTGTTCACTTTCCCAACATTTTATCAGCCATTTGAAGGATTATTGTAATAAGACAAGTGAAGTAGTTTCAGACACAGACCTAAGAGTATTTATGTGTTAATGAGCAGTCGTGTGATATACGGTGGCATAGAGGTGACATGCACTATTCGTTTTTTTTATATCGAGGGAACGAGTTAATTATCTCGAGGGAACGAGATATAAGTCGAGGGAACGAGATAATAAATCGAGGGAACGAGATAATAAGTCGAGGGAACGATTTAGTTATCTCGAGGGAACGACTTATTATCTCGGGGGAACGAGATATTAAGTCAAGGGAACGAGATAATTGGTCGAGGGAACGAGTAAATTATCTCGGGGGAACGATATAATAAGTCGAGGGAACGAGATACTAAGTCGGGGGAACGAGATAATAAGTCGAGGGAACGAGTAAATTATCTCGGGGGAACGAGATAATAAGTCGAGGGAACCAGTTAATTATCTCGAGGGAACGACTTTTTATCTCGAGGGAACGAGTTAGTCAACCAATCAAATATTGCAATCAAGAGTCCGTATGTTGAGTCCGTGTTCATTTGTTTGTTGGGATTAACGGTCCATCGACAATATTTCTTTCACTGAGACAACCTCCAGACTAACTGAATACGTTCAGAGTTAAATCCTTAACTGTTTTGATATCACTTAAAATTTCTCCTTTCCAAATCAAACGAGTACAAAAATTTATGTGATTGGCTTTACGGAAACGGACGCGTCCCGTGTGTTCTGCATAACATAATTTGGCGATTAGAAAGTCTTTATCGTAAATATATAACAATATGATCGTGTCTGATTATCATGAATGACAAGTGTAACAAGAAATATGATTGGTTGACTAACTCGTTCCCTCGTGTTATTATCTCGTTCCCTCGACGTATTATCTCGTTCTCTCGAGATAGTAAGTCGTTCCCTCGAGATAATTAACTCTTTCCCTCGACTTATTATCTCGTTCCATCGACTTATTATCTCGTACCCTCGACATAAAAAGGGGAAGCGCGTGTCACCTCTATGCCACCGTAGTGATATTCTAAGTTAGGAAGATTACATCAGGCCAAAATGAACTGTAGATATGTTGGTGTTGTTTTTTTTTGGGGGGGGGGGGGGATTAAGAGGGATTTCGTGTGATTTTATTTGTTGCTGTAACTGTTTTATTGTTTGTTTCGTTGTTGTTGTTGTTGTTGTTGTTTTGTTTTTGTTTTTGGGGGGGGGCGAAAATACTTTTCACGTAGCATCGTAGTGATAAGTCAAATTTAACTCACTCTCAATGACTCAACTGACCTCTGGATGGACTAAGAAAACCAATGTGTCAGGACAGGCGACCGCCGACCCATCCCATGACGCCAATACTAGGGCGTTAAGTAATACTTCAAGACATACAGACATTTTTCAACATTCGTGTTTCCCATTTAAGATACCTAAATATTTCATTCCTTAACAAATAGTGTTAGACAGTAAGGCAAGAACTTATCCCGACCTCTTTATTTACTGAAATACGTTGAGTAACAAGAGAACTGGAATTTGCCCCTTACTTGATTTGAAGCATAACTTAGCGGTGTGTATGTAGTATTGGTGGGATTCGGACCAGCAGTCTCTCGCCAGTCTATCTCTGAATATGACGCTTACTCGGTATTAGACGTGTACGTTGACGTCTGTTATAAATATGTTTGACCTTTTGACATTCGTCTTTAGGCATATTTCCTGAGATGCCTCGCATAACATAACCTAATTCAAAATAATGCATATGTAAGATATTACACATTTTATAACCATATTGCATCTTGGAGCATTTCGTCGTGCTCTTATATTGATCTATCTATTCTATATCATTTCTTGTTCATTTTTGTTTTCTAAAATAAAAGTAAAATATTAGATTTTTCAGGTTTTAACAATTTGTATTTTCTGACTGACTACTCGTTATAAATCAATCGATCAGAATTTTGAAAAATCAATCCCCTTGATTGACAGCTAGTATGTGCAACAAGGGTTCCCTGCTCTAGAAATTCCCACAAATGATCAGCAGATAAAACTGCAGATTAAATACACTTACCAAACAAAGAGACCCACACACAACACACGGGGCCGTCTTTATACGCTAATCTCCCGCTATATCCCACTTAATCCCTTCTGTCGCCCGTCAAATGAAATGCTGAATTATATATACATGTACTCATGTATGGGATTTTCTTTCTTTCGTATTGAAAATATTTTTAAAAATCAGTGTTAAATGGAGGCAATATTTATATTTTGTCTCGAGAGTACAAAAGAAAATCCACGTACAACCACAGTCCATTACATGCGCAATTAAGTGTTAGAACAACATATCGATATATTTATAGACTAACAACTAATCCGTGGGTCAAACGCTTGATATCAGAAACATATGAAACTGATCAACAACAATATTTCGGCAAAACTTGCCAACGTCAAGGAAATTAATAAAATCATGATTTTTAAGCCGCTTCATTGCAGATCGATATTTCTTCAACTTGCTTATCTAGATTTTTTCATTTAACCCAGAGCAAATATTTTACCTTTTGCATGTTCTTACAGAAAATTAATCCAGACTTCTTTAGAATTTCATAATTGTTAATGGCTCAGAATTAGTATGTTAGTTTTGAGTTGAGGAGAAAATCACTTTGGAATATTTCAAATGTCTTTTGAAACACCAGCATTGTCTTCAATCCTGTATGTTTCGGAACAGAATAGTTTTTATAACAATAATGCTTTCCTAAATTCTCTAAATATAGGTCCATTTTTAAGTTCAGTTTTGCAGCGTTTACAAAATGCTAATATTGCATTTATTTGTTTTACCACACATGTAACCTAATGAGTTTTGGGGCGAGTTCAGTCTAAGAACTTGAAACAAGAAATAATAACGTTACACTGGCGGAGCGCCCTCTAGGCATTTAAGGCCCAAGCCTGCACATCATTTCAAAAAATTGTCTGAGTATGTTTATAAGAATTAAATGAGACTTATTATTTTTGCAATATTAATGATTTTTTGGCCCCAAATATGCGAAAAGCGCGCCTGTGCGTATCCTAGAAATAAAATCGTGGGAGAGCCGGGAGAGAATGTCCGGGGACACCAGTTTAAACCAATCTACGGCCATGTGTTAGGTGATTCTTTCAACTGCTTTTACTGTTATTGACAATTGCTTTAACTACGTGTGAGGACCAATGTATAAAATCTGACAACGTACGCGGGCATAGTTCTGCTCCATTTTGTGACCCAAATACTTTTAACTTCTCTGCTTCTTAAAACCTTCACCGGCTCTTTCAATTTATAATCGATACAAAAGTTAAACATTTATCAATGAACTCGTTTCTCTTCGGAATTTCTTCCATTCAAATGTTTCTTAACAGTGTTTTCAATACTTTGTGAAAAGTAGGTCCAGAAGCTATACTTGATGGGCACGCCATTACGTTACTGAATTCGGAATGATTCTTATCATGAAAAATCCGACATGTCGGCAAAAAGTGTGCAGTCGGAACTGTTTCATAAACCCCCTGTTCTTATGAGTAAATTTGTTTTAAGCGACTGATTTTAAACCTTCCTAAGTGACATATTTAGCATACATTTGACCTCCAATTACCAACCGTCTGTGTCTATCAGCAGGTTTCATTTAATACGGGGTTGACTGCGCACTGAAACCTGTCATAAGCCGCCAGTAAAAGTAATCATTGCTTCGAACAGATAGTTACCATGTCAACGAACAATCAAAGCAAATTACAACGATTGGAATATATATGTTTGATAACAGGATAACTGCTTAGTACAAGTAGGTGTTAACACAGGTCATATAGCACAGGAGATTCATCTGGAGTTCAAACTTAATTTAAAAAGAATTGTACAGAAAGTGATACAGATGTTGAAGCTCGATTGGGGGGAACCGGGGTACAAGATACAAGGATTTGATATACAACTTCAAACTCGAACCAGGTTTGAAGTGGCAAAATACCAATATGTTAAGTTCTACACTAGCCCAACATCTCTTAACCATTTACCTTATGCACAATGTTTTGACTTACTCTAAAATCATTAATTTTTGTAGACAATAAATTTCGTTGATTATGTACCTAAGGGAATTGCGTGGGTACATTTAATTCGTGGATCTTTGTCCTAGAAAACGTGAGGTCTATATAAGAAACAAGTTTTCGTGGAGATTAATATTCGTGAATAAAACCCACCATGAAATCAACGAAGATTAGTTTCCAACGAAAATTAACGAATACACACTGATAAATATTTATTTAAATGAACTATAAATAGTATACATAAATAAAACAATGGATTTTTCTTTGCTTTGCAGACTGGGTAAAATTCTAAACTACAATATTGTTTGAGAAATATAGAATTAATCTAGACTGGTAAGGCAAATCTTACATAAGTAACACAACTCCGTTGGCGTGCATTTATCATAATGTGTGAAACTGCAGTATTTCCTTTAAGGTAAACTAAATCAGATAAAATCCTAATTTATATTCCCTAGATCATACCAGGTACATGCAAGGTAATGAGATATATCAGTGACACAAGAATGACTAGTGGATGGCGCTGGTCTAGATAAACAACAAAAGTATTTTCCAGCTAGTTAACATAATCATTACTACAGTATATATTCGAAATGTTTTGCGAGTATTTCAAAGTGTAATCGTTGTAAGGTCGTGGGTTTGAAACCAGACTGCGACATATCAAAGTCATAAGAAAAAAACTCCCCGTTGCTTTGCGCTCAGCAAATAAGGGTAGTTTCAGGGTTGCTTGGCCCTGTACCAGGAAAATGTGACCGGGTGTGGTATCCTGCCACATGTCTACGACGTGATACAGCAGTGGGGCAAGCATTATATCTGTCTCAAGTAGACATACTCCCCAAATGACTGTAATACTGGCGGCTGGACGTTATACACAATGACCAAATAAACCAAGTGTACAGACATAATTGTATCTAAGAACGGAGATTAAACATCAGGTCTGTGCTTTGTTGTACAAGGACATTTATACATTATGCATTATTGATGTACAATTGATTTGTAATGAATCATTTAAAATGAAAAAAAAATGAAGAAAGATTTACTTTTGCACACAAACTTTTAAAGTCGTCGGCTGTTCAGTCAGTGCTAATTAAAAACGTAGACACATTGGATTACTTATTAAGTGCTAAATATATTTCATAAAGTACATTTCGTGTATATTAGTGAGCTTAAATAAACGTCCTATTGCTCGGTCTACTTCTTTACTTCATACAGACTTGTTTTGACGCATTGGCAAACAAAGGAGACAATATAAACGCATACACAACATGTAAAACACAACTGAATTTAAGGGGAACATCGCAAAATACGCCCGTCTTGTCAATTTATCAAAGCAAGGGTCATAACTCTAAAGTGGAATATTCTGTCTGGTTTTCAAACTCGATGGAGGTACTGTGTCAATACACATTGTAACAAAGTTGGGTAAAGATCGGTTCACGTTTGTCAGTGTTAGAGGGCAGACACTGTTAATTTGCATCTTTTTTCATCAATTAATGGGCCATAACTCTAAATATCTAACATATTTAGGCTGGTTACCAAACCTAGTTACGATATTGTGCACATTCAAATTGTGACCAAGTTTTGACAAGACCAGTTCATGTTTGTTAGAGTAAAAAATCGAGTAAGCAATTTTTCATCAGTTAAAGGGCCATAACTCCAGAGTGTCTGTAACAATATGGCTGGTTATCGAAAGGAAGCAAGACAGAGTGCCCATATACATTATGCCAAAAGGGGACACTGTTAATTTTTCATCAATTCAAGACCATCATTCCGGAGTGTCTGGGGCAATCTGGCTTGTTATCAAAAGGAACCGTGATATTGTGCCTATATACATTGTTACCAAGTATGGTTAAGATTGGTCCACGTTTGTTTGAGTTAGAGAGCGGACACTCTTAATTTGACCACTTTTCATCAATTCAAGGTCCATAACTCCGAAGTGTCTAGGACAATCTGGCTGGTTATGAAAGGAACCAAGATATTGTGCCCATATACATTGTGACTAAATATGTTTAAGATTGGTCCACGTATGTTTGAGTTAGAGAGTGGACATCATCTCTTGACGTCGCCCATCCGGCCGCCCGCAGGTGAATCCATAATACGTCCTTCGACGGGCGTATAAAAATCAAATGAGTAAAAGAGAACTATTAATATGTATAGTAGACACTGAAACTGAAGCAGATACGTAGAAAAACGAAAACCACATCGTTGTAAATGATTGTATGATACTGGCAAAGAAAACTAATAAAAAAAAGACCTACAAAGGGAAGATTAAATACACCGAGATTCGTATCAGGATAATTCTACATCTACATGTTCAGATGGTGAATCTCTCGTGGGAAAATGCACCTGCTTGAAGCAGACGCTATATATATATATATATATATATATATGAGTGAATGAATCCTTATTTGGTACAAACAAACTCTACTTACTCTTTTTTTAAAGTCCAATATGTAGAAAACACACAAAAGCTTTGGAAAATGTCCGAAAATGCATGAAAATCTTTACCGCAAACAAGCTGCAAGAACACTCCTTTACATATATCTGACAGGATCAACGTGCTTTTTCGTTTAACTTTTAAGTAAAGATATTTACTGTACAGTCGAGACGTATGTATTATCAAATTGCCTCAAATGTAGGCCAATCACAACGGGTACTTTGGGTCTATACGACAGTCCGCCGATATAATCGTTAATCTTTATGGTGGAAATACAAAGCTTAAGGTCTTTGAATATGTTAAGGAGTGTCAGTAAACATAGATCCTTTTGCTGATAGAAAGATACAAGTATTGTACACCGTATTTTTATACAAGGTGCAATAAATTGAAAACAATAAACGAGGAAGAGGTATTTTTTCCGTACTGAAAATTAAGATAGGTTTGAACTCTGATAGCACGCGTGTTGAAAGACAGTGCTTAATGAGTGGTGTCATTGTTTGTATGTACGAGGCCCTAGTCCAAGTTTAGTGAGATAAACAAAGAGATTCGAAACAATGGCAATTTCAAGACGAAAACTTGAATGATTTAGATAAACCCATGAAAGATGTCTACCCTTTATCCTTACAAGAGTATTAGTACGAATAGGTTGACCATGCACTGTATTTTTCCTTCAGATTATTTCAACTTCTCAGGATAGCTTTCTCGCAAATAACAAAATGATCAGAAATTATCACTGATCGATGTTTGAATAAAAATACTTTATTATTATTATTATTATTATGGATAAAACGTACCACAAAACATTAAACTGGTATAAAACAGTTAAATTTCCATGGCATCAAAGGGTAAGTTTAATACTGACCACCAATAAATGGCATAAAATAAGAGAGAGTGGGGGGGGGGGGGGGATAGTCAAGCAAAATTATGCATTTCAGTGAAAAGGAATATGCAACCCATGTATATGCCTTTAAACATGGATCAGTTCAACATTTTCTAAACAGTTACAACGTATATTTAAATCTATTTCTAAGTCTTATAAAAAATTTCGGTTCTTTAAACACACGAAATATGCGCCAATTTCAATGTATTGCATTTCCACTTTCACTCGGTCTTTAATTAACCTTGTCACGTGACTGTATTCATGTTCGGTGGTCTGAAACGGGCGGAGACTTGATCTTAAGGGAACCACGGAGCGGAACTTACACTGTGTGTAGATCCAAAATAACCGTGCATTTAAGCCGTTCAACAATCAAAATACATTCATATCAAAACTGCATCTTAAATGCGATTAGCAACGAGAAATCACATGAATTTCACGAGATATCGCGCTTGTGAAACCTCGTGAATTCTAATTACTTATATATATTCGCTTCGAAAATAGTTTTTATTTTATTTTATTTTATTTATTTATCTTTTTTTTTTCTTTTCTTTTCTTTTTTTTGAGGGGAGGGGATAAAGTTTCCGTGTTTTATTTTTCATCATTATATTTTGGTTCCCCCCATAGTACATGGTACTAAAATAGCACCATTTCTTCAGAACTTGTCGACCTGGTGTAAGGATCTAGATGTTATATGGAAGTAAGACAGCAGTCTGCAGTCAATTATCAGACCCATACAGACATAGTACCCAAACGACTTATGTCTACTTGAAACAAATATATGCTGTCTCACTGTGATGCATCAGTGGTAAGGTATAACACTGGGTAAAATACTCCTGACCGTGAGTCACTTGATCCAGACACCTGGGTCACATGATCCTGACCGTGGGTCACTTGATCCTGACCCTGGGTCACTTGATCCTGACACCTGGGTCACATGATCCTGACCGTGGGTCACTTGATCCTGACCTTGGGTCACTTGATCCGGACACTGGATCACAAGATCCTGACACTGGGTCACTTGATCCTGACACTGGGTCACTTGATCCTGACACTCGGGTCACATGATCCTGACACTGGGTCACATGATCCTGACACTGGGTCACTTGATCCTGACACAGGGTCTCTTTATCTTGACATTGGGTCATTTGATCCTGACACAGGGTCTCTTGATCTTGACATTGGGTCGCTTGATCCTGACACCTGGTCACAAGATTCTGACACAGGGTCTCTTTATCTTGACATTGGGTGACTTGATCCTGACACTGAGACACTTGATCCTGACACTCGATCACAAGAACCTGACACTGGATCACAAGATCCTGACGTAGGGTCTCTTGATTTTGACACTGGGTCGCTTGATCCTGACACCGGGTCACAAGATCCTGACACTCGGTCACAAGATCCTGACACTCGGTCACAAGATCCTGACACTGGATCACAAGATTCTGACACTGGATCACAGAATACTGACACTGTATAACAAGATCCTGACACTGGATCACAAGATCCTGACATTGGGTCACAAGATTCTGACACTGGATCACAGAATACTGACACTGGATAACAAGATCCTGACACTGGGTCACAAGATCCTGTTACTGGGTCACAAGATTCTGACACTGGATCACAAGATTCTGACACTGGATAACAAGATCCTGACACCTGGGTCACAAGATCCTGACACTGGGTCACAAGATTCTGACACTGGATAACAAGATCCTGACACTGGATCACAAGATGCTGACACTGGGTCACAAGATTCTGACACTGGATCACAGAATATGACACTGGGAAACAAGATCCTGACACCGAGTCGCATGATCCTGACACCTGAGTCAAATAATCCTGACCGTTTGTCACTTGACCCTGACACCTGTGTCACATGTTCCAAACACTGGATCACAAGATTCTAACACTGGGTCACAAGATCCTAACACTAGGTCACATGATTCTGACACTGGTCACATGATCCTAACACTGGGTCACATGATCCTGACACTGGGTCAAATGATCCTGACACTGGATCTCAAGATCCTGACACTGGATCTCAAGATCCTGAAACCGGGTCACATGATCCTAACACTGGGTCACAAGATCCTGACACTCGGTCACAAGATCCTGACACTCGGTCACAAGATCCTGACACTGGATCACAAGATTCTGACACTGGATCACAGAATACTGACACTGGTCTCTGACTTGACACTGGGTCACATGATCCTGACACTGGGTCACAAGATCCTGACATTGGATAACAAGATCCTGACACTGGGTCACAAGATCCTGACACTGGGTCACAAGATTCTGACACTGGATCACAGAATACTGACACTGGATAACAAGATCCTGACACTGGGTCACAAGATCCTGACACTGGGTCACAAGATTCTGACACTGGATCACAAGATCCTGACACTGGATCACAAGATGCTGACACTGGGTCACAAGATTCTGACACTGGATCACAGAATACTGACACTGGATAACAAGATTCTGACACTGGATCACATGATCCTGACACTAGGTCACATGATCCTGACACTGGACCACATGATCCTGACACTTGATCACATGATCCTGACACTGGGTCACATAATCCTGACACTGGCTCACATGATCCTGACACAGCATCATAAGATCCCGACACTGGATCACAAGATCCTGACACTGGATCACATGATCCTGACACTGGATCACAAGATCCTGAAACTGGGTCACATGATCCTGACACTGGGTCAAATGATCCTGACACTGGATCTCATGATCCTGACACTGGATCTCAAGATCCTGACACTGGGTCACAAGATCCTGACACTGGGTCACATAATCCTGACACTGGATCACAAGATCCTGACACTGGATCACAAGATCCTGACACTGGGTCAAAGATCCTGACACTGGGTCACAAGATCCTGACACTGGATTCAAGATCCTGACACAGGATCACAAGATCCTGACACTGGGTAACATAAGCATGACACTGGGTCACAAGATCCTGACACAGGATCACAAGATCTTGACACTGGGTCACATAATCCCGACACTGGATCACAAGATCCTGACACTAGATCACAAGATCCTGACACTGGGTCACATGATCCTGACACTGGGTCAAATGATCCTGACACTGGATCTCAAGATCCTGACACTGGGTCACAAGATCCTGACACTGGGTCACAAATCCTGACACTGGGTCACATGATCCTGACACCTGGGTCGCATGACTCTAACCCTGGGTCACATGATCTTGACCCCGGGTCACATGATCCTAACACTGGATCACAAGATCCTGACACTGGGTCACAAAATCCTGACACTGGGTCACAAGATCCTGACACTGGGTCACAAGATCCTGACACTGGGTCACAAGATCCTGACACTGGATCACAAGATCCTGACACTGGGTCACATGATCCTGACACCTGGGTCGCATGACTCTAACCCTGGGTCACATGATCCTGACCCCGGGTCACATGATCCTAACACTGGGTCACATGATCCTAACACTGGGTCACAAGATCTTGACACCTAGGTCACATGATCCTGAAACTGGATTACAAGATTCTGACACAGGATCACAAGATCCTGACACTGGATCACAAGATCCTGACACTGGATCACAAGGTCCTGACACTGGGTCAAGATCCCGACACTGGATCACAAGATCCTGACACTGGATCAAAAGATCCTGACACTGGGTCAAATGATCCTGACACTGGGTCAAATGATCCTGACACTTGATCTCAAGATCCTGACACAGGATCACAAGATCCTGACACTGGGTAACATAAGCATGACACTGGGTCACAAGATCCTGACACAGGATCACAAGATCTTGACACTGGGTCACATAATCCCGACACTGGATCACAAGATCCTGACACTAGGATCACAAGATCCTGACACTGGATCACAAGATCCTGACACTGGATCACAAGATCCTGACACTGGATCACAAGATCCTGACACTGGGTCACAAGATCCTGACACTGGGTCACATAATCCTGACACTGGGTCACATGATCCTGACACCTGGGTCGCATGACTCTAACCCTGGGTCACATGATCTTGACCCCGGGTCACATGATCCTAACACTGGATCACAAGATCCTGACACTGGGTCACATAATCCCGACACTAGGTCGTATGATCCTACTACTTGATCACAAGATCCTAACATTGGGTCACAAGATACTGAAACTGGATCACATGATCCTGACCTTGGGCGCCTGATCCTAACCCTGGGACACATGATCCTGAACTGGGTCAGACAATCCTGACACCTAGGTCGCATGATCCTTACACTGGGTCACAAGATCCTGACACTGGGTCACAACATCCTTACACTTGGTCACATGATCCTAACACTGGATCACATGATCTTGACACTGGATCACAAGATCCTGACACTGGGTAACATAAGCATGACACTGGGTCACAAGATCCTGACACTGGGTCACAAGATCCTGACACTGGGTCGCATGATCCTACCACTTGATCACAAGATCCTAACATTGGGTCACAAGATACTGAAACTGGATCACATGATCCTGACACTTGGGCGCCTGATCCTAACCCTGGGACACATGATCCTGATACCTGGGTCAGACAATCCTGACACCTAGGTCACATGATCCTGACACTGGGTCACAAGATCCTGACACTGGGTCACAAGATCCTGACACTGGGTCACAAGATCCTGACACTGGATCACAAGATCCTGACACTGGGTCACAAGATCCTGACACTGGGTGACATGATCCTGACACTGGGTCACAAGATCCTGACACTGGATCACAAGATCCTACACTGGGTCACAAGATCCTGACACTGGATCACATGATCCTAACACTGGATCAATCACAAGATCCTGAACTGGGTCACAAGATCCTGACACTGGATCACAAGATCCTGACACTGGGTCACAAGATCCTGACATAGGATCACAAGAACCTGACACTGGGTCACCTGATCCTGACACAGGGTCACATGATCATGACACTGGGTCATACGATCCTGACACCTGGGTCACATGATCCTGACATTTGGTCACATGACCCTGACACCTGGGTTAACCAGTCCTGGAACATGTGCTGAACACAAATGACATGGACATGCCAATATATTTTAGAGAATTCCGTATGTCGCGGCCGAGGATCGAACCGACGGCCTTCAGATTGATCTAACGGCTTAAAAACCTGCACCGGTATAAACATGGTGTTTAGACGTTACCGAAACGATTTGTATATAGACACGCAACCTGAAATAACGTCTTCTGTACTATCATTAGTACTTTTAACTTATTAAGTGTTATGTTGGGTTTAACGTCCCACCGACAGTACTTCAGTCATTTGGAGACGATGTCTTCTTGAGACAGATACAGTGCTGCCACACTGTAGTATCACACCTTAGACATGTGGCATGATACCACACCCAGTCATATAATCCTGACAACGGGCCAACCAGTCCTGGAACTACCCTTACATGCTGAGCGCCAAGCATGGGAGCTATAACAGTACCATTTTTACGACTTTGGTATGTCGTAACCAGGGGATCGAACCCACGAACTCCCGCTACCGAGGCAGACGCTCTAACCACTCGGCTATCGGGGATGGTCCTATTAAGAGTTATCTCAAATCAAGTCATTTCTTTATGCAAATATACATGTGTATACTTGAACCTATTCATACGAGTTCATGTCTAAGTGTTGTTATCAGGAAGTTACGCATCGTTTACTAGTATTTGAAAAGTATTTAGAAACACAATAACATAAGCAATTAAAGAAGCAAATCCGTATAGCCCAATACGCTCGAACTGTTTTGATGGAGTTTCCTCCGGATGATCGCCATTTATTTCTTACATCTTCTCTGAATGCATTCTATTCATTTATATAAATCAGTGTTCAACTTTCGTTCATTATTATGATTATATTCATAGATGAATGAAAAAAGCATAATTCATAAATTTATAAATTTCACGGACAATGATTTTAGTATTTTTTTAGTTTCATGCAACAAAGCACCTAAGCCTAGACAAACGCGGACGCTAAGCATAAAAATGAAATAGACAGAATGACCTACTGTATTCAAAGTATTATAGCAAACATCAATAAATACTTGTTTGTTGGAGTTATGTCTGGTGCTCATTGGATCAAGGGTTTCTTTTTCTTAAAATAGACATGACCTTGACAGATTGTGACGGTCATCTTTCCAACTTGCTTAAATCACAACATGTATACAACCGAAGAGATATTTCTACATCGTAAGTATTGTTCTGATACTTGTAAAGTGGCCGTCGTGTGAGGTTATTATAATACGTTCATATTAATTCTGATTATGAAGATTTTTCATAGCGTAAAAATATAAATTCAGACGAGTGTCCGGATCCCGTAGGCTGTGTACTTGTTTTATATCTATTGTTGTCAACATTTAAGATAACATTTGAGGTAGTCCATACATCATTAAATTATAATCATAGTCCTTCAAATGCTTAAAAAAACTTCAGTGAAAACATCCATAGACTTTCAGTTGTAGGCTCTTTTGCTCAAAGTCTATAAAGGCTGTCAAGTACTATAAAATTCCCATGATCACTTGATGGACCATGATCACAACTTAATGATCGATGGATTACCTTAAAGCCCTTGAGTCATAAGATTTACAGTTTCCCCTGATTATTTATTGACCGTCACCAATATACTGGGGCTGGTCAATTTAAACCAATATAGATATAACACATTTATGTGTATTTATGTGATTTTAAACAACCCAAACACGTATGGAGCGAGAGTCCAAATTTAAATAATAAATATCCACTGCAAGAAGATTGATTCATACATTTGACAGACTCATCTACAAGAAAAAAAGATGCCTGGAAAGCGAATTTTGTAACGCGTCTCGCTTCTCACCAATGCGTCCCGGGTTCGATTCTGAATCACGTGCAAGAAGGGGGAACAGTGATCGCCCGTCCAGACTCGGGGGGTTTCTCCGGGTTCTCTTGTTTCCTCCCACTTTCTTGACCACATATGCCACCACCAGAACGAGAGTCATTTATAAATATAAGGTGTGTTAACTTGCAGAATAAAATAAGTTGAATTAAACTAAGAAGAACAAGACGTTGAGACTGTCGTGGTCAAGTGATGATGACAACAAAAAATAAGGTAAACTAACCTTATCTTATTATGCAAATGCATGTATAACAATAATGGTACAAGGGAACTCACGTCCCATTTGACGACAAAAATGCCCGGTATAGCCAGGAAATGTAAAGTAGTAAAAATTTGCGCCATTATCCTGGTATGGAGGAATGGGACTGAAGAATGACTGATCAAATAAGATTTATACATTCACAACACAACTAATAGATATAGCGTAATGATCTCTCATTCCGGGTGAGTACGACACAATAAATACAACAAAGAGACAAGAGAACATGTACTAACAAAACCAGTGCAAAAGAAATGCACGAACATGAGTAAATGACACTATACATAATGAATAAAATGTTTAAATTAATGAAGTTAGCTAATGATTTAATGCTACACAGACATTTGAATAATAGCCAATCTGCACAAGTTCTCTCTTTCTCTCTCTTTCTCTCTCTTTTTCTTTCTCTCCCTCTCTCTGTTATTGTAACAAATGTGTTTAAAAAGCACGACCTGTATCCATGAGAATAAAGTTGATATCAATAGATATACATTAACCACTTTCTCTGCATAAGTCGAATGCATATTCTCCGTGAACACATACGGAAATAGTTTTAAAAACAGATCATAAATTTTTATGATTCGATATAAGATAAAACCGTAATGTATATGCCATAAATGTGTTTCCTTTAATCATGTCTTCTTTTAATCAAAACTCGTCACTATGACTACAGTGGGGTAAACAAGTTTTGTTCGATATTTATGGTAAATGTCGTGTAGTTTGATGAATACGCTGTCTCAACATAATTGGTTATTGTAAAAATCATGGTTCCTAAAGGTCACGACCCTAAATTGTGTTCTCAACAAAA